>ML778043.1:520243-617237 GCA_009831015.1 Picea engelmannii
ATATGTTTCACTCATCAAGCATCTTAAATGGAACACTCTAACTATATATATATGTTCCTTGGGGTTTATGCTAAATTCAAATATTTATGTTCATAAGGGTTTAAATTTCCACTTAAAAAGTAATTGCCACAAGTAACTCTAGTTCTTGAGTAATCATTTTTTACTGAAATTTTTAGGTTTTAATTTCTAAACAAGGGTTTTAAAAAGGGGGAAGTGAATCTATTTTCTTTAACATGGTGGCATATGTACCTAAATTTTGGCAACAACTCCTTAATCTAAGCAATGTTTTGTACTTAAATAATATCTAATATTCAGTTTCAGTAATCGAAGATGAAATTTTCATTACAACCTACTTGACTAATCAAACTACTCTTGTGCAAGTTGTTGTTTACCATTTGTCTCATGCTTAGGAGTTGGTGATTCTTACAATTGCACATCCTTGGTACAAATGATTAAACAAATATTTCTTCACTCATTAATTTTGATTTCACGTTCCTAAATTTTTCCTTTAACTGCTAAAAGGATTAGATATAGTTTTGATGTTGGTTTATCACACTCTAAAGGAATAATTCTAAATTAAACTTCAGATGGAACTAAAATTAAAAGTAGCTTTCAGACAGAAGCGAAATTCTAAATTTAACCTTCACACTGAATTATAATCCGAAATAACTTCAGACAGAAATGGAATTTTAAATTAAACCTTCAGATCGAAATAACTGTACTGGATTGGTTTATTACACTCTAAAGGAATAATTCTAAATTAAACTTTAGATGGAACTAAAATTTGAAATAGCTTTCAGACATAAGCAAAATTCTAAATTTAACCTTCAGACTGAATTATAATTCGAAATATCTGAACCTTTAGACAGAAATGAATTTAACCTTTAGACAAAAACAAATTTAACAGACAGAAACAAAATTTAACCTTCAAACATAAATAAATTTAACCTTCAGACAAAAATAAATTTAACCTTCAGACATAAATAAATTAAACCCGATTAAAGGTTACATGTGCAACTATATATATATATATATATATATATATATTTAAAAACTTCGAAAGGCATTCATTTTGACAGAGACCATAATTTTTTTAGTTTCCAAGCACAACGACGACTGCAGTGATTTGTTAAAATCGAATCTCCATATATTGTAAACAAGTTTTACCATTGACATCACGAATTCAAATCTCTATATTGAACATAGATTTATAAAACACACGAAGATATAAGAATTTAACTTAGTATTAATTAATATCTAACAAATTCAATATCAATGTCAAGATCGGTAAATGCAATTTACAGCGAAGGGAGGAAATTCAAAATTCTTGGCTACAATTAAATTCGGCAGCGTTCATAACAAATTTTTGTTTAGAGAAGAAGCTATATGATTCTATAGTGATATTAAAATTCTAATGCACAAATTTGCTCAGTGATTTATCTCATGGTTTAAATTTACTGTGACTTGGTTGTGGGTGCCTAGCCTTGTGGCCAAGCCGTTGGCGTGCCCACGGCTTGGCCATAGGGCTAGGGCCCCGTGGCCAAGTCACAGTCCACTAGACTATGACTTGGCCATGGGGGCCTAGCCCTGTGGCCAAGCCATTGGCGTGCCCATGGTTTGGCCACAGAGGCCTCCACCTAAAGCTACATTTTAATTTAAAAATTAAAATTAAATTGAATGTTGCAATCTACAGATTAAAATTAACATTAAAAAAATAAATTTACAGTTACTTACCTAAATCTCGGTCCACCGAACGCCTGCCAACTCTCATGAACACTCACTTGAAGCTCAGCCCACCGAACGCCCGACCACCTGCAGGAACGCCCGCCAATGCTCAAAAACACTCACAAACTCTAACAACGTGCTAACACTCGCGAAAGATCACAAATGCCAAAAGGTTAGAAAAAGGTTTGAACATTGATGTGTGGTTGATATATAAACCTTCTTTTGGCCGAAAGATGTTTCGGATGAACACTCTTTCGGCCGAAAGAAGGTTTTGGCCAGAATATCTTTTGGCCAAAAGAATATTGTTGGATGGAAAAAATATGTCTGACTAAATATTTACACGTAAATCGAGGATATTGTCATTGTACCATTCGATTTGACATTCCACCTTTCGACCGAAAAATAGTTCTACGAAAAAAAGTATCTTTCGGCCGAAAAATACTATTAGATCGACCAAAAAAATGTTTTTCGGAATTTTGGAGACTAGATTGTCATGAAAGTGTTACCCACCCTCCATGATTTCACCCAATACTATTCTTTAAACCTAGTGAAGTGTTGGTGAAGGTGTTGATGAGGTTCAACCCATGGATCATGCAATCCTCTATTACCAAGTAAAATCCAAAGAATGAAAGTTGTAAAAGTCTAGAAAGACAAATCTTTGCAAGGTTAAATCTGCCAATGGAGTTGGTGTTATACTAAGTGACATGAAGAGTTATTTTTTTATAAAAGGGAAACTAATCTATCTTTTTATGGTAAATTCAACATTCAGTCAATACATTGTGGTTCATGATGTTAGTGTTTCCAAGTTGAACCCATGGGCTACATTGCAAAAGATATGCTTACTACCCACATTTTAGTTTCTTCTTTTTCAAGTAGGTTTCCTACTCATGTTAATTGAGGCTAATAAGAAGTTAATCTGAAATTTTAAAGTAACATGTTTTTTATGGATTGTATATATACGCATAATCTGTTTCCCCACCGTATTTTATCTACTCTTCCTGAAAATTTTTTGTATCCATTTCCCCTTGTGTCTGTATCAATTTCAGTGCAACTTAGGTCTCAATACATAGTACAAAGTGGGGAGATGTAGATTGAGTAAGTTAACCAACTCCCTAAAGAATTTTGAGGTTCCAAAAGGTTTCCTAACAAGTCTGTCTTTAACACTGTTAAGACATTGTTTCAAGGTCAAGATCAAGACTACTTTAGTGTCATTTTAGGACTCCTAATAGTTCTGTTCTTGTTTCCCACTGATGTCGCCTTTTAGGAATGATTTAATTCTCTTTTAAAGAATGATGTTTGGAAGGTTAGTGTAGGAAAGTTTTTCTGTCCATATACATCTTACATACAACCATTAAAACAAGAAATATACCTGTAGAGATTTACACTTAAATGATGATAAGGAAATATGGAAACTACATAATTTTCTACTCAAGGATTTTTGGTCAACATGACCCTGGAAAAACCCCCATGGGGAAAACTAGTTGAAGATTTTTTTTATTATGGAGTATTAGAGAAATATTACAGCAAAGGAATAGACAAGAGGAACCTAATTACAATAGCCAACTCATCTCAAGCTTGGCAACATATTTCCCCTAGATGAATGAGCCCTATTTTCCTTGAAGTGCACGCCCTTGCATTGGTATTTGTGCCCTTAAACATGGCTTCTCTTCTTCCTTGAAAATGTTGATGCTATAGTAGCTTATACACCCTCTTTTTCATTCCATTTCCAATGCTAAGTGTGCCCTTCCTTCTCCTCAAGGAAACATGCCCTCACTCTAATGAAATCCTATCATATCATTCATATATTGATCTTTTGAACTTGGTCACTGGAACTCATTGATTAGTGCCTTCTTTACAAATGTGATGATTTTAGGTTCTCCTTGTCGAGTTTTGATGCAGGAGCATCTATCTGCATTAGCCAATCAGCCAGCCAGCCACGTTAACGCATGCATTCAAGGATGAAGAGAGGTGCAGATTTCATCTTCAATTTTGAATTTGAATGTAAAATTAAATGTCTAGGCTGTTGAGCCATAGAGCCGTGCCTTTGTGCAGGCATAGAGTAGATCGGTCTTAAATGTTTGTAAGGATGATATCTAGATCCGATTTGTGGACTAGACAACCCATTCAATGCCATTGAATAGGGTAGGTAGATTGGAGGGAAGAGCCCTAAGAGCCCCCTCAGGTAAAAAGATCTTAGAGGATCTCATTTTGTAATAACGAGAATAGAATAGAAGAGAATATGCGAGTAGAGAGAAGAAGAGAGGAGTCGAGACCTTGTTACAGGCCGTGCTCAGGAACACCTTTGTAAACAGGCATTTGCCATTTTAATACAAATAGAAGCAGTTTTTCCTGCATGTATTTCTGTGATATGTGGATGCCTTGGCATGTTCTATTTTATGTTGTGAATTCATGTTGTAGATGTATGCTAGGCATTTGCAGGTTGTTTTGATTTCAGGCTTGAGGTTCTTTGTGGTTTCATTCCAGGAGGGCGTGACAGAGTATTGCAGTCTCTGAATACCAGTGCACTGAAGCACTTCTAAACTCTGTGGATTCAGACAAAGACATGCCAGGTGGGCACAAGAACTGGAATCATCAACTAAGAGGAAGACCTCAAGGTTGCTGAATACCTTGGAGGCAAGGATGTATATGGAAACATAGTTGCAGACAAAATCTTTGAGGAGTTTTGTAGATCTCTGCCAAGTGGGCATTGAGCATATGCATAGGGATGCATTTAGAATAACTTTGTTATGAGTTCAAGGAGAACTAGAATCATTGAGGATTCTAAGAGCTCTGCCAAGTGGGTATTGAGTAGGTGCATAGGTGCACAGAAGAGTACAGAACTATTGGATGTTTTGTAAGAAGATACTTTGCCAGGAGGGAATTGAGATAGTGTGCAGGTTGGCACAGAGAAGAAGAGAACTATGTCGAGTTCTGGAATTTGAAGGAAGAGTCCATTTAGGGATCTTTACAAGGTTGTTGAACACCCTGCAGACTCAACAATAGGTTGCTTGAGTGAAGGATAGCCAGGAGAGCATCCAATATTCTCCATATGAGGGAGAAAGGAAAAAAAGGACTGAATTTCTGAGAGGTCTCAGCAAGAGTAAAGCTCAGGAAGGATAGCAATTTCATGTGCAAGACTCTACAGAGGCGCAGAAGTCATAGAATCCTTCAAGTATTCGAAAGGAGCAAAGCTCAGGAGGAATAGCGTCATGGAGAACACAGGTGAGGCTTAAAGCTGAAGAGCTCATAGAAACAGAGCAAAGGTCGAGGCCTTTGAGAATCTTGAAATTCTTCCAAGTCCCAGAAGAAAGAAAAAAATCTTAGGAGGGAACACAACTATCGTTGGATGAGCCGATATATTCTAGACCGTTGAAGTTTCTATGTCCAGGGAGAAGCAAAAGGAGCACCTAGAAGAGGAGATCATCAGTCGTCGGATCTCTCTCAGACACCTGTCATCTGTTGGATCTGATACGAGCTACATGAGGTTTAAACTTCATGAATAGGAGGGTGAAAGTCCCAAAACAGGTATCGAGATATCGAGATTTCAGCCATCAGGATATCGAAAATCTTGAAGACAAGAGATCGGAAATCTCCATGCTGAAAATCCTAGAATCGATATGAGCGTCTGTCCGTTGAGACACGTGCAGAGATTAGGAGCCGTCGGTATTTCTCATGTTGGAAATTCGAAGTTTGAGAGGACAGGAGGACAACGGTATCAGATTTCATGAAATCGTGAAATGATTAAGAACCGTCCATCATAGGAGGATGTGTGGAGGAAATCTGAGAAATCGGGAAAAATTCCAATAGGAGAGTCCATCGGTATTTTGGGATTCGGCGTTTTGTGAATCCTGAATACAGGAAGCACGCACATTTCAGAACCACGAAGTCCGAAACCCCGATAAGGTGGAAAGCTCCATTGGGTCACTTCATAAAGGAAATCTTGATTTTGATCTAGACCGTCCATTTGTTGAGACACATGGCAGAAATCTAAGGGCTTGGGAAAAGTCCCAAAAAGGAGGAGTCCATCAGAATTTCATAATTTGACATTTCGGGAGTTCTGAGGACGAGAAGTCGGAGCATTTCGGCATCAGAAACCCCAAAATCGCGAAGCGATAAGAACGGTCCATCATAGGAGGAAGCGTGGCAAAAATCGAGGTTTTCGAAAAAAAAACCCGACAGGGTAGAAGGTTCCGTTGCGGGGCCAGCTGACGTCACGTCGGAGAATCGAGATATCGGGATTCGAAGAATCGGGGATCCCGTGGACAAGAGGTCCATGCATTTCGGCATTTGAAAGCCCGAAACCCTGAAAAGAGATAAGGCTGCAGTCTTATGAGGACTGGTCACATGGACTAGGGCATAGCCAAGAGGGGCTAATGTGAGAAATACCATTTCGGGAAATCAGCAAATCGAAGATCAGGAAATCAAGAGGACAAAAAACTCTTGACATCGGGGATCTGGAAACCCCGAAACCCGAATTTAAGTTGTGAAATTCACGGTCATGTGGAGAAGACTGTGTGGGTGAGTAGAAGGACCTCTTGATAGGATTTTCACAGTGATTCCAGGGGGGATCGAAAGAGCCACTTCGATTGATGAATTTTGACAGAACGATCCTTTTGACCGAGAAGTCTGGTGCAGAGACCCTGCGGGGTATGTGGTTGCATCATTTGTGGTATCAGAGCCTGATTCTTGTTTGTATATTTCAGGCGAGGGAGGCATAAGAGATAAAGAGCACTCTGATACACTGCATCATTTGTGGTATCAGAGTGTGGATTCTGTTTGTACATTGAAGGGATAGAAGGAGGAAAAGGAAGAAGACAAAGTACTAAAACTCTGTAAGGATTTGTTTGCAGGTAGGAAACAGTTCATAGGCAGTCAGGAGGGATGTAGGAGAGGCTAGGACACTCAGGTTTGTAGGAGTGAGCAACAAGTTTTCCAGGAGAGAAGATAGAGACAACAACATGGATACTAAAGGCCGTAAGTATGCTGGAAGGAAAAACTTAGATCTGTGGAGCCGAGAAGATATAGATGAAGAGCTCGCTGATATAAAGAAAGAAATAGAAAATCTTGCATTGCGGATGCAACACAAAGCCAAACCACGGTGGGTGTATGAATGGCTCATGAGGAAGGCAAAAGCAAAATGGCCAGTCAAGGAGTTGATGGCTAGAAGACAACGTAGGATGTTAAGAGGATGGTTGAGGCATGCTGAAAACCTCAATAGACCTGAGGAGATGGTTCAGATATGTGAACTAGAGATTGGGAATATTCTTGGTGAAGAGAATGAAATAGGATCAGCTGAAGATCTCAAGAAATGCCAGGAGGGCAGAAAGGAAATCCTAGTTTGCCAGGTGGGCAAGGAAACGGAAATGGGATTAGCTAGAGATCTCAAGAACTGCAAGGAGGTTAGAGAGGAAATTCCAGATTTCCAGGTGGGAAAGGAGTTGAGATCAGTTGAAGATCTCACAAACTATCAGGAAGACAGCCAAGGAATTTCATGTTGCCAGCTGGGCAATGAAATGAGGTCACTGCGGGATCTCAAAGACTGCCAGGAGGGCAGCGAAAGGTTTCCAGTTTGCTAGGTGGGCAAGGGAATAGAGACAGAATCAGTTGATTTCATGGACTGCCAGGAGGGCAGCAGGAAAATTCCATATTTCCAGGTGGGTAGGGATGAGCAGGTGAGTTTAGATCAACCCGAGGAGATGACAGAGCAGATGAGCTCAGAGATGGGGTTGGATCAACAGATGCAACTAACAGAGGAGGAAGATTCAAGTGGTTTTCCAAGCCATGTGAATTAAGATGATGACAACTTAAAAACTTGCACCATCCAAGAGGAATATCAGACAAGTCTTCTAATGATTGGAGGAATTGAAGTATTCCTACCATTTTCCCAGGGGGAGGCAAAAATCTGTGTTGTAGATGCAACAACAACAGAAGGACAACTAGCTGGGATTGTTAGGGAAAACGAATTGGAGCAGGTATCTAAAGCTGCCCAAGAAGGAGATGAAGAAGATAAGCATTCTGAGGAGTGTCTCAATGTTTTCAGCCAGGAAGCTGAGGAAGTTGCAGCACTGAAGCTGACAGCAGAAGAAGTAGAAGAGAATGATGAGAATTTTGAGGAATGGCTCAATATTTTCAGCCAGGAGACTGGAGAGACTGCAACCTGGGAGTTTGCAGAAGAAGAAGAGGAATATGCATACAACATTAGCTTTGCTGATCTGTATGAACAACTTGAATCCCTGGAGAGAAGGATGAAGGTGTAGAGCATGCACATCCAACAGGTAAGGTTGGAAGCAGATGAAGAAGAAGGCATGGGAGATCACAATGATCTGCCCATTTGCAGAAAATTTTTGCAGCTGGGAAGACTGCATGAACAGGGCCAACCAATTCAACAGCTGGATGAGGTGATAGAAGACATCAGAAGGCTGATGGTAGACTCAGCAGAGACTGCTAGCAAGGAGAAGTTGGGTAGAAAGGAAGCAACAATGTAGCAGGAGAAGTAGCAGTAGCAGCAGGGAGATGGAGCGGATGAACAACTCCAGAGGATGGTTTGGGATCCAAGAGGATTTCCACAGCTGAGATGTGAAGCTCATGAGAAGGAGCTCATGAATTTTTGTAGCTGAGGAGTATGATGCATGAGCATCTCTCTGCGTCATCTAGTTAGCCAGCTAGCCATGTCAGCTCATGCATTCAAGGATGAAGAGAGGCGTAGCCTTCATCTTCAATTTTGAATTTGAATGTAAAATTAAATGTCTAGGCTGTTGAGCCATAGAGCCATGCCTTTGTGCAGGAATAGAGTAGATCGGCCTTAAATGTTTTTAAGGATGAGATCTAGATCCGATTTGTGGACTAGGCAACCCATTCAATTCCATTGAATAGGGTAGGTAGATTGGAGGGAAGAGCCCTAAGAGCCCCCTCAGGTAAAATGATCTTAGAGGATCTCATTTTGTAATAGAGAGAATAGAATAGAAGAGAATCTACGAGTAGTGAGCAAAAGAGAGGAGCTGAGACCTTATTACAGGCCGTGCCCAAGAACACCTTTGTAAACAGGCATTTGCCATTTTAATACAAACAGAAGCAGTTTTTCCTGCATGTATTTCTGTGTTATGTGGATGCATTGGCGTGTTCTATTTTATGCTGTGAATTCATGTTGTAGATGTATGTTAGGCATTTGCAGGTTGTTTTGATTTAGGGCTTGAGGTTTTTTGTGGTTTCATGCTAGGAGGGCGTGACAGCGTTCTGCGGTCTCTGAATACCATTGAACTGAAGCACTTCTGAACTCTGCGGATTTAGACAAAGACGTGCCAGGTGGGCACAGTAACCGGAATCATCAACTCAGAGGAAGACCTCAAGGTTGTTGAATACCTTGGAGGCAAGGCTGTATATGGAAACACAGTTGCAGACAGAATCTATGAGGAGCTCTGAAGAGCTCTGCCAAGTGGGCATTGAGCATATGCATAGGGATGCATTTAGAAGAACTCTGTTGTGAGTTCAAGGAGAACTAGAATCACTGAGGATTTTGAGAGCTCTACCAAGTGGGCATTGAGTAGGTGCATAGGTGCACAGAAGAGTACATAACTATTGGATGTTCTGTGAGAAGATACTCTGCCAGGAGGGCATTGAGACAGTGTGCAGGTTGGCACAGAGAAGAAAAGAACTCTGCCGAGTTCTAGAATTTGAAGGAAGAGTCCATTTAGGGATATTCACAGGGTTACTGAACACCCTACAGACTCAGCAATAGGTTGCTTGAGTGAAGGATAGCCAGGAGGGCATCCAATATTCTCCATTTGAGGGAGAAAGGAACAAAAGGACCGAATTTCTGAGAGGTCTGGGCGAGATTAAATCTCAGGAAGGATATCACTTTCATGTGCAAGAATCTGAAGAGGCGTAGAAGTCATAGAATCCTTCAAGGATTCGAAGGGAGCAAAGCTCAGAAGGAATAGTGTCATGGAGAATGCAGGCGAGGCTTAAAGCTGAAGAGCTCGTAGAAATGGAGCAAAGGTCGAGGCCTTTGAGAAACTTGAAATTCTTCCATGTCCCGGAAGAAAGCACAGAATCTTAGGAGGGAGCACAACTTTCATTGGATGAGCCGATAGATTTTGGACCATTGAAGTTTCTATGTCTAGGGAGTAGCATAAGGAGCGCCCAAAAGAGGAGATCGTGAGTCATCGGATCTCTCTCAGACACTCGTCAGCCGTCAGATCTGATAGGAGCTGCACGAGGTTTAAACTTCATGAATAGGAGGCTGAAAGTCCCAAAATAGGCGTCGAGATATCGGGATTTCAACCATTAGGATATTGGAAATCTCAAAGATAGGAGATCGGAAATATCCATGCTGAAAATCCCAGAATCGATCTGAGCGTCCGTCCGTTGAGACATGTGCAGAGATCAGGATGTGTTGGCATTTCTCATGTTGAAAATTCGAAGTTCGAGAGGACATGAGGACAATGGTATCATATTTCATGAAATCGCAAAATGATTAAGAACCATCCATCATAGGAGGACGCGTGGTAGAAATTCAAGAATTTGGGAAAAATCCCGATAGGAGAGTCCATCGGTATTTCGAGATTCGGTGTTTCGCGAATCCTGAAGACAGGAAGCATGTGCATTTCGGAACCATGAAGTCTGAAATCCCGATAAGGTGGAAACCTCCATCGGGTCACTTCATAAAGGAAATCCTGATTTTGATCTGGACCGTCCATCTATTAAGACACGTGGTGGAAATCTAAGGGCTCGGGAAAAGTTCCAAAAAGGAGGAGTCCATCGGAATTTCAAAATTTGGCATTTCGGGAGTTCCAAGGACAAGAAGTCAGAGCATTTCAACATTGAAAACCCCGAAATCGCAAAGTGACAAGAACCGTCCGTCCTAGGAGGACGCGTGGCAACAATCGAGGTTTTCGAAAAAAAACCCCGACAAGGCAGAAGGCTCCGATGCGGGGCCAGTTGACATCACGTCGGAGAATCGGGATATCGGGATTCGGAGAATCGAGGGTCCTGTGGAAAATAGGTCCATTCATTTCAGCATTTGAAAGCCCGAAACCCAGAAAAGAGATAAGGCTACAGTCTTATGAGGACTGGTCACATGGACTAGGGCATAGCTAGGAGGGGCTAAGGCGAGGAAGGACATTTAAGGAAATTGACAAATTGAAGATCGGGAAATCAAGAGGACAGAGAACTCTTGACATCGGGGATCAGGAAACCCCGAAACCCAAATTTAAGTCGGGAAATTCACAGTCATGTGAAGAAGACTGTGTGGGTGAGTAGAAGGACCTGTGGATAGGATTTTCACAGTGATTCTAGGGGGGATCGAAAGAGCCGCTTCGGCTCACGAATTTTGATAGAACGATCCTTTTGACCGGGAGGTCAGGCGCATAGACCCTGCGGGGTATGCGGCTGCATCATTTGTGGTATCAGAGCCTGATTCTTGTCTATATATTTCAATCGAGGGAGGCATAAGAGATAAAGAGCACTCTGATACACTACGTCATTAGTGGTATCAGAGCGCGGATTCTGTCTGTACATTGCAGGGATAGAAGGAGGCAAAGGAAGAATATAGATTACTGAAACTCTATAAGGATTTGTTTGTAGGTAGGCAAAAATCCATAGGTAGTCAGGAGGGCTGTAGGAGAGGTTGGGACACTCAAGTTTGTAGGAGTGAGCAACAGGTTTTCCAGGAGAGTAGACATAGACAACAACATGGCTACTGAAGGTCGTAAGTATGTTGGAAGGAAAAACTCAGATCTGTGGAGCCAAGAAGATATAGATGAAGAGCTTGTTGATATAACGAAAGAAATAGAAAATATTTCATTGCAGATGCAGCAGAAAGACAAACCACGGTGGGTGTATGAATGGCCCATGAGGAAGGCAAAAGAAAAATGACCAGTCAAGGAGTTGATGGCTAGAAGACAACGTAGGTTGTTAAGAGGATGGTTGAGGCATGCTGAAAACCTCGACGGACCTGAGGAGATGGTTCAGATATGTGAACCAGAGACTGGGAAAATTCTTGGTGAAGAGAATGAAATAGGATCAGCTGAAGATCTCAAGAATTGCCAGGAGGGAAGAAAGGAAATTCCAGTTTTCCAGGTGGGAAAGAAATGGAAATGGGATCAGTTGGAGATCTCAAGAACTTATAGGAGGTTAGAGAGGAAATTCCAAATTGCCAGGTGGGAAAGGAGTTGAGATCAACTGAAGATCTCATGGACTGTCAGGAAGACAGCCAAGGAATTTCACATTGCCAGCTAGGCAATGAAATGAGGTCGCTGCGGGATCTCAAAGAGTGCTAGGAGGGCAACGAAAGGTTTCCAGTTTTCCAAGTGGGCAAGGGAAAAAATATGGAATCATTTGATTCGATGGGCTTCCAGGAGGGCAGCAGGAAAATCCCATATTGCCAGGTGCGTAGGGATGAGGAGGTGAGTTTAGATCAGCTCGAGGAGCTAACAGAGCATATGAACTCAGAGATGGGGTTGGATCAGCAGATGTAGATGACAGAGGAGGAATATTCATGTGGTTTTCCAAGCCATGTGAATGAAGATGATGACAAGTTAAAAACTTGCACCATCCAAGAGGAAGATCAGATGAGTCTTCTAATGATTGGAGGAATTGAAGTATTCCTACCATTTTCCCAGGGGGAGGCAAAAGTCTGTGTTGTAGATGCAACAACAACAGAAGGACAACTAGCTGAGACTGTCAGGGAAAACGAATTGGAGAAGGTATATGAAGCTGCCCAAGAAGGAGATGAAGAAGATGAGCATTCTAAGGAGTGTCTCAATGTTTTCAGCCAGAAAGCTGAGGAAGATGCAACACTGAAGCTGACAGCAGAAGAAGTAGAAGAGAATGATGAGCATTCTGAGGAATGGCTCAATATTTGCAGCTAGGAGACTGAAGAGACTGCAACCTGGGAGTTTGCAGAAGAAGAAGAGGAAGAGGTAGACAACATTAGCTTTGTTGATCTGTATGAATAGCTTGAATCCCTAGAGAGAAGGATGAAGGTGCAGAGCATGCACATCCAACAGGTAAGGTTGGAAGTAGATGAAGAAGAAGGCATGGGAGATCGCAATGATCTGCCCATTTGCAGAAAAATTTTGCAGCTCAGAAGACTGCATGAACAGGGCCAGCCAATTCAACAGTTGGATGAGGTGATAGAAAACATCAGAAGGCTGATGGTAGAGTCAACAGAGACTACCAGCAAGGAGAAGTTGGGCAAAAAGGCAGCAACAGCGTAGCAGTAGAAGCAGGAACAACAGCAGGGAGATGGAGCGGATGAAAAACTCCATAGGATGGTTTGGAATCCATGAGGATTTCCATAGCTGAGATGGGAAGCTCATGAGTAGGAGCTCATGAATTTTTGCAGTTGAGGAGTATGGTGCAGGAGCATCTCTCTGCATCAGCCAGTTAGCCAACCAGCCACGTCAGCGCATGCATTCAAGGATGAAGAGAGGCGCAACCTTCATCTTCAATTTTTAATTTGAATGTAAAATTGAATTTCTAGGCTGTTGAGCCATAGAGCTGTGACTTTGTGCAGGCATAGAGTAGATCGGCCTTAAATGTTTGTAAGGCTGAGATCTAGATCCGATTTGTGGACTAGACAGCCCATTCAATGCCATTGAATAGGGTAGGTAGATTGGAGGGAAGAGCCCTAAGAGCCCCCTCAGGTAAAAAGATCCTAGAGGATCTCATTTTGTAATAGCGAGAATATAATAGAAAATAATCTGTGAGCAGAGAGAAGAAGAGAGGAGCCGAGACCTTGTTATAGGCCGTGATCAAGAACACCTTTGTAAGCAGGCATTTTCCATTTTAATACAAACATAAGCAGTTTTTCTTGCATGTATTTCTATGTTATGTGGATTCCTTGGCATGTTCTATTTTATGCTGTGAATTCATGTTGTAGATGTATGCTAGGAATTTGTAGGTTGTTTTTATTTCGGGCTTGAGGTTCTTTGTGGTTTCATGCCAGGAGGGCGTGATGGAGTACTGCGGTCTCTGAATACCAGTGCACTGAAGCACTTCTGAACTTTTTGGATTCAGACAAAGACGTGCCAGGTGGGCATAGGAACTAGAATCATCAACTCAGAGGAAGACCTCAAGGTTGTTGAATACCTTGGAGGCAAGGCTGTATATTGAAACACAGTTATAGACAGAATCTATGAGGAGTTCTGTAGATCTCTACCAAATGGGCATTGAGCATATGCAGAGGGATGCATTTAGAAGAACTCTGTTGTTAGTTCAAGGAGAACCAAAATCACTGAGGATTTTGAGAGCTCTTCCAAGTGGGCATTGAGCAGGTGCATAGGTGCACAGAAGAGTACAAAATTTTTAGATGTTCTGTGAGAAGATACTCTGCCAGGAGGGCATTGAGATAGTGTGTAGTTTGGCAAAGAGAAGAAGAGAGCTCTGCCAAGTTCTATAATTTGAAGGAAGAGTCCATTTAGGGATCTTGACAGGGTTGTTGAACACCCTGCAGACTCAGCAATAGGTTTCTTGAGTGAAGGATAGCCAGGAGGGCATCCAATATTCTCCATTTGAGGAAGAAAGGAACAAAAGGACCAAATTTCTGAGAGGTCTAGGTGAGAGTAAAGCTCGGGAAGGATAGTACTTTCATGTGCAAGACTCTGTAGAGGCATAGAAGTCATAGAATCCTTCAAGGATTCGAAAGGATCAAATCTCAGGAGGAATAGAATTGTGGAGAAGGCAGGCGAGGCTTAAAGATGAAGAGCTCGCAAAAATGGAGCAAAGGTCAAGGCCTTTGGGAAACTTGAAATTCTTCCAAGTCCTAGAAGAAAGCGAAGAAGCTTAGGAGGGAGCGCAATTATCATTGGATGAACCGATAGATTATGTATCATTGAAGTTTCTATGTCTAGGGAGCAGCAGAAGGAGCACCCAAAAGAGGAGATCGTGAGTCGTTGGATCTCTCTTAGACACTCGTCAGCCGTCGGATCTAATAGGAGTTGCATGAGGTTTAAAATTCATGAACAGGAGGGTGAAATTCCTGAAACAGGCATCGAGATATCAGGATTTTATCCATCAAGATATCGGAAATCTTGAAGATAGGAGATCGGAAATCTCCATGTTGAAAATCCCATAATCGATCTGAGCGTTCATCCGTTGAGACACGCACAGAGATCAGGAGTCGTCGGCATTTATCATGTCAGAAATTCAAAGTTTGAGAGGATAGGAGGACAATGGTATCATATTTCGTGAAATCGCAAAATGATTAAGAACTGTCCATCATAGGAGGATGCGTGGCAGAAATCCGAGAATTTCAAAAAAATCCTGATAGGAGAATCCATTGGTATTTCGAGATTTGGCGTTTTGTGAATCCTGAAGATAGGAAGCATGAGCATTTCAAAACCACGAAGTCCGAAACCCCAATTAGGTGGAAACCTCCATCAGGTCACTTCATAAAGGAAATCTTGATTTTGATCTGGACTATCCATCCGTTGAGACACGTGGCGAAAATCTAAGGGCTCGGGAAAAATCCCAAAAAGGAGGAGTCCATCGAAATTTCATAATTTGGCATTTCGGGAATTTCGAGGATGAGAAGTCGGAGCATTTCAGCATCGGAAACCCCAAAATCGTGAAGCGATAAGAAACATCCATCATAGGAGGACACATGGCAACAATTGAGGTTTTCAGAAAAAAACCCCGACAAGGCAGAAGGTTCCGTTGCGGGGCCAACTGACATCACGTTGGAGAATCGGGATATCGGGATTCGAAGAATCAGGGGTCCCATGGACAATATATCCATGCATTTCGACATTTGAAAGATCGAAACCCTGAAAAGAGATAAGGCTATAGTCTTATGAGGACTGGTCACATGGACTAGGGCATAGCCAGGAGGGGCTAAGGAGAGAAGGGCCATTTCGGGAAATCGACAAATCGGAGATCGGGAAATCAAGAGGACAAAGAACTATTGACATCAGGGATCCGGAAACCTCAAAACCCGAATTTAAGTCGGGAAGTTCATGGTCATGTGAAGAAGACTCTGTGGGTGAGTAGAAGGACCTGTGGATAGTATTTTCACAGCGATTCTAGGGGGTATCGAAAGAGCCGATTTGGATCATGAATTTTGACAGAATGATCCTTTTGACCAAGAGGTCGGGTGCATAGACCCTGCGGGGTATGCGGATGCGTCATTTGTGGTATCAGAGCCTGATTCTTGTATATATATTTCAGGCGAGGGAGGCATAAGAGATAAATAAAACTCTGATACACTGCGTCATTTGTGGTATCAGAGAACGAATTTTGTCTGTACATTGCAGGGATAGAAGGAGGCAAAGGAAGAAGACAAAGTATTGAAACTATGTAAGGATTTGTTTGCAGGTAGGCAATAGTCCATAGGCAGTCAGGAGGGTTGTAGGAGAGGCTGGGACACTCAAGTTTGTAGGAGTGAGCAGCAGGTTTTCCAGGAGAGAAGACAGAGACAACAACATGCCTACTGAAGGTCGTAAGTATGCTGGAAGGAAAAACTCAGATCTGTGGAGCCAAGAAGATATAGATGAAGATATTTCTGATATGAAGAAAGAAATAGAAAAGCTTGCATTGCAGATGCAACAGAAAGCCAAACCACGGTGGGTGTATGAATGGCCCATGAGGAAGGCAAAAGAAAAATGGCCAGTCAAGGAGTTGATGGCTGGAAGACAGCATAGGCTGTTAAGAGGATGGTTGAGGCATGTTGAAAACCTCGACGAACCTGAGGAGATGGTTTAGATATGTGAACCAGAGACTGGGAAAATTCTCGGTGAAGAGAATGAAATAGGATCAGCTGAAGATCTCAAGAACTGACAGGAGGGCAGAAAGGAAATCCCAGTTTGCCAGGTGGGCAAGGAAACAGAAATGGGATCAGCTGGAGATCTCAAGAACTACTAGGAGGTTAGAGAGGAAATTCCAAATTGCCAGGTGGGAAAGGAGTTGAGATCAGCTGAAGATATCATGGAATGTCAGGAAGACAACCAAGGAATTTCTCATTGCCAACTGGGCAATGAAATGAGGTCGCTGCGGGATCTCAAAGACTGCTAGGAGGGCAACGAAAGGTTTAAAGTTTACCAGGTGGGCAAGGGAACAGAGATGGAATTAGTTGATTCCATGGATTTCCATGAGGGCAGCAGTAAAATCCCATATTGCCAGGTGGGTAGGGATGAGTAGGTGAGTTTAGATCAGCCCGAGGAGCTGACAGAGTAGATGAGCTCAGAGATGGGGTTGGATCAGCAGATGCAACTGAAAGAGGAGGAAGATTCATGTGGTTTTCCAAGCCATGTGAATGAAGATGATGACAAGTTAAAAACTTGCACCATCCAAGAGGAATATCAGATGAGTCTTCTAATGATTTGAGGAATTGAAGTATTCCTACCATTTTCCCAGGGGGAGGCAAAAATCTGTGTTGCAGATGCAGCAACAACAGAAGGACAACTAGCTGAGACTGTCAGGGAAAATGAATTGGAGCAGGTATCTGAAGCTTCCCAAGAAGGAGATGAAGAAGATGAGCATTCTGAGGAGTGTCTCAATGTTTTCAGCTAGGAAGCTAACAATAGAAGAAGTAGAAGAGAATGATGAGCATTATGAGGAATGGCTCAATATTTTCATCCAGGAGACTGAAGAGACTGCAACCTAGGAGTTTGCAGAAGAAGAAGAGGAAGAGGCAAAAAACATTAGCTTTGCTGATCTATATGAACAACTTGAAGCCCTCGAGAGAAGGATGAAGGTACATAGCGTGCACATCAAACAGGTAAGGTTGGAAGCAAACGAAGAAGAAGGCATGGGAGATCACAGTGATCTGCCTATTTGTAGAAAATTTTTGCAGCTGGGAAGATTGCATGAACAATGCCAGCCAATTCAGTAGCTGGATGAGGTGATAGAAGACATCAAAAGGCTGATGGAAGAGTCAGAAGAGACTGCCAGCAAGAAGAAGTTGGGCAGAAAGGCAGCGGCAATGCAGTAGCAGAAGCAACAACAGTAGCAGGGAGATGGAGTGGATGAACAACTCCAGAGGATGGTTTGGGATTGAGGAGGATTTCCACAGTTGAGATGGGAAGATCATGAGAAGGAGCTCATGAATTTTTGTAGTTGAGGAGTATGATGTAGGAGCATCTCTCTGCTTCAACCAGTCAGCCAGCCAGCCACGTCAGCGCATGCATTCAAGGATGAAGAGAGGCGCAGCCTTCATCTTCAATTTTGAATTTGAATGTAAAATTAAATGTCTAGGCTACTAAGCCATAGATCCATGCCTTTGTGTAGGCATAGAGTAGATCATCCTTAAATGTTTGTAAGGTTGATATTTAGATATGATTTGTGGACTCGACAGCCCATTCAATGCCACTGAATAGGGTAGGTAGATTGGAGGGAAGAGCCCTAAGAGCCCCCTCAGGTAAAAAGATCTTAGAGGATATCATTTTGTAATAGAAAGAATATAATAGAAGAGAATATGTGAGTAGAGAGAAGAAGAGAGGAGCCAATACCTTGTTATAGGTCGTGCTTAGGAACACCTTTGTAAATAGGCATTTTCCATTTTAATACAAACAGAAGCAGTTTTTCCTGCATGTATTTATGTGTTATGTGGATGCCTTGGCGTGTTCTATTTTATGTTGTGAATTCATGTTGTAGATGTATGCTAGGCATTTGCAGGTTGTTTTTCTTTTGAGCTTGAGGTTCTTTGTGGTTTCATTCCAGGAGGGCGTGACAGAGTACTACAGTCTCTGAATACCAGTGCACTGAAGCACTTCTGAACTCTACGGATTCAGAAAAAGATGTGCCAGGTGGGCACAGGAACTGGAATCATCAACTCAGAGGAAGACCTCAAGGTTGCTGAATACCTTGAAGGCAAGGCTGTATATGGAAACAAAGTTGCAGACAAAATCTCTAAGGAGTTATGTAGAGCTCTGTCAAGTGGGCATTGACCATATGCATAGGGATGCATTTAGAAGAACTCTATTGTGAGTTTAAGGAGAACCAGAATCACTGAGGATTCTAAGAGCTCTACCAAGTGGGCATTGAGCAGGTGCATAGGTGCATAGAAGAGTACAAAACTGTTGGATGTTCTATAAGAATATACTCTTCCAGGAGGGCATTGAGACAGTGTGCAAGTTGGCATAGAGAAGAAGAGAACTTTGTCAAGTTCTGGAATTTGAAGGAAGAGTCCATTTAGGGATCTTCACAGGGTTGTTGAACACCCTGCAGACTCAACAATAGGTTGTTTGAGTGAAGGATAGCTAGGAGGGCATCCAATATTCTCCATTTGAGGGAGAAAGGAACAAAATGACCAAATTTCTGAGAGATCTGGGCGAGAGTAAAGCTCGGGAAGGATAACAGTTTCATGTGCAAGACTCTGCAGAGGCGTAGAAGTCATAGAATCCTTCAAGGATTTGAAAGGAGAAAAGCTCAGGAGGAATAGCATCCTGGAGAACACAGGCGAGGCTTAAATCTGAAGAGCTCGCAGAAATAGAGCAAAGGTCAAGGCCTTTGAGAAACTTGAAATTATTCCAAGTCCCGGAAGAAGGCGCAGAAGATTACGAGGGAGCACAACTGTCTTTGGATGAGTCGATAGATTCTGGACCGTTGAAGTTTCTATGTCCAGGTAGTAGCAGAAGGAGTGCCCAGAAGAGGAGTTAGTGAGTCATCAGATCTCTCTTAGACACCCATCATCCATCGGATCTGATAGGAGCTGTTGGCGATGGAAGTCACTCCTAGATTGTAGCAGGAGCAGAGCCTGACGCCCATCAATTTTATGTCACGATAGTTTTAATGGGTGATCAAATGGGTAGAGACTCGGGAAGATATCACTCAAACTCAGGGACTGGGTCCGGCATGTGAGAAACAAAGGAGGTCTTGATCTAACTTCAGTCAGTGGGTTGATTTTAAAATGAGCAGGTTGAAGACTTGGTGAGAGGAGTGGACAAACTACCTCAGGCAACATGCCTTTTGGTAATTTGTAGAAGAAAAACTCTGAATGTGAGATCCTCTGTTTCAGATCTTTGAGGGACTGAAAGCAGGGACTTGACTATATTCTCCAATTCCAAGTCCTTCAGTGCTAAGAAAATCACAGGGACCGATTAGAAACAATGCAACTGTTACAGTGATCAAATCTACATCATCTTATAACAGTTACGACTCGACTGGATTCTCCAATTCTGAGCCGTTCTAATACAGTGTAAACAAAGATGTGAAAGAAACTGACATCCATAAGGAAAGAAGTCTCAAGAGTTCACACATAACCAGGAAAACAATGCTTCATTAAAGTTTTTCAATTGGGAGCCTTTCTCAACCATCGATCCCTTACAAAATACAAAGATTGAGTTTATATACTCAGAGAAAATCACCTAACATCGGCGTGCTCAGTTATCCAGGCTTGGTGTCCCTTTAGCCAAATTCAGACGGGTATTCTTTGTCAGATGCCATCTTAACTGCGCATGGCTCCTGCAAGGGGAGTAGCTGAGCCATTAAGTGTCGAGCTAGCATGTGCAGACCTCCTCCAGCTGGTCGAGGACTCGGCATGGATTCTTTAGAAAAAGGGGTACACATGACCCTCTTGAGTAGATCGCTTTCCAGATTATCCATAACTTGCACTTAATGCCTGAGGAGAGGTTTCAACCACCCCCTCTCATCTTCATTTACTCCAGGCGAAAACCATGATCGAGGTCGGATCAGATGGCACATGGAGATCGCGATGATCCTTTCGATGACTAGACTTGATGCCTTTGGCCCCTTTTTGCACAACTCCTTTCTTTCCCAAGTGAAAATGGGCTGTGACCCTGTGTCTATTCCCAAAACACTTTCGACGTTCACAAATGGAAGGAGTTAATCCTTGCTTATTCACATATGTGAAGAGAAAAATGCCGAGATGGCCTAATTGGGCGCCACGCGTCCCTCTCAGATCTGACGGCCCTGAACTTACTCGGTGATGTTGTGGGCCCAGGTCCTAGACACTCTCGACACCTCGCGCATGGGGAATATGACGGGGCTATTCCTTGCATTTCGAAGTCGTGATGGGTGAAAAGGCAAGGAGCCTAATCGCGCGCTAGGTGTCTCCTATGGATGAACGACTGAGGCTACTTCGCGATACTGCGGGCTTGACTCTGGGCGCTTTCGGCACCGCGGGGTTTGGGGTTTTGAGATATGAGATGATGAGGGACTTTCACCCTTCGAACTCCCGAATGTTGATATGCCGACTAGATCTCACACTATCTGTCGCTAGATCAGATGACCCAGAATCAGTCTTGGCATATAGTCTCTTCTTTGACGCTATACATCGGTCAACTTGGTAGCCCCGATATCCCGATGACTATTGATCTACTCTTATGGATGAATCTAGGTTGTTGACATCGTAATTTCACCTGCCCGCTTGATTGGAAGCCTTAAAACGAGATTTTTCCATGCTGCGCTCGGGCGCTTCTCGTGCGACTTGCAGACCCGAATACTCTTGTGCCTAGGACAAGAAATGTTGCTAACAGGAGTTGCATGAGGTTTAAACTTCATGAACAGGAGGGTGAAAGTCCTGAAACAGGCGTCGATATATCGGGATTTCAGCCATCAGGATATCGGAAATCTCGAAGATAGGAGATCATAAATCTCCATGTTGAAAATCCCAGAATCGATCTGAGCATCCGTCCGTTGAGACATGCACAGAGATTAGGAGCCGTCAGCATTTCTCATGTCGAAAATTCGAAGTTCAAGAGGACAAGAGGACAACGGTATCAGATTTCACAAAATCATGAAATGATTACGAACCTTCCATCATAGGAGGACGCGTGGCAGAAATCCGAGAATTTAGGAAAAATCCCGATAGGAGAGTCCATTGGTATTTCGGGATTTGGTGTTTCGTGAATCCTGAAGACAGGAAGCACGCGCATTTCAAAACCATGAATTCTGAAACCCCGATAAGGTGGAAACCTCCATCGGGTCACTTCATAAAGGAAATCTTGATTTTGATCTGGACCATCCATCTGTTGAGACAGGCGGCATAAATCTAAGGGCTCCGAAAAAGTCCCAAAAAGGAGGAGTCCATTGGAATTTCAGAATTTGGCATTTCGGGAGTTCCGAGGATGAGAAGTCGGAGCATTTCGGCATCGGAAACCCTGAAATCGTGAAGTGACAAGAACCGTCCATCATAGGAGGACACGTGGCAACAATTGAGATTTTCAGAAAAAAACCACGACAAGGCAGAAGGTTCCGTTGCGGAGCCAACTGACATCACGTCGGAGAATCGGGATATCAGGATTCGGAGAATCGGGGGTCCCGTGGACAAGAGGTCCATGCATTTCGGCATTTGAAAGCCCCAAAACCTGAAAAGAGATAAGGTTGCAGTCTTATGAGGAATGGTCACATGGACTAGGGCAGAACTAGGAGGGGCTAAGGCGATAAAGGAAATTTCGAGAAATTGACAAATCGGAGATCGGGAAATCAAGAGGACAGAGAACTCTTGACATCGGGGATCAGGAAACCCCGAAACCTGAATTTAAGTCGGGAATTTCATGGTCATGTAAAGAAGACTGTGTGGGTGAGTAGAAGGACCCGTGGATAGGATTTTCACAGCGATTCCAGGGGGGATCGAAAGAGCCGATTCGGCTCACGAATTTTGACAGAACGATCCTTTTGATCGAGAGGTCGGGCATAGATACCCTGTGGGGTATGCGGCTTCATCATTTTTGGTATCATAGAATGATTCTTGTCTATATATTTCAGGTGAGGGAGGCATAAGAGATAAAGAGCACTCTGATACACTGTGTCATTTGTGGTATCAGAGCGCAGATTCTCTCTGTACATTGCAAGGATAGAAGGAGGCAAAGGAAGAAGACAGAGTACTAAAACTCTGTAAGGATTTTCTTGCAGGTAGGCAACAGTCGATAGGTAGTCAGGAGGGCTATAGGAGAGGCTGGGACACTCAGGTTTGTAGGAGTGAGCAGAAGGTTTGCCAGGAGAGCAGACAGAGACAACAACATGGCTACTGAAGGCCGTAAGTATGCTGGAAGGAAAAACTCAGATCTGTGGAGCCAAGAAGATATAGATGAATAGCTCACTGATATAAAGAAATAAATATAAAATCTTGCATTGTAGATGTAGCAGAAAGCAAAACCACGGTGGGTGTATGAATGGCCCATGAGGAAGGAAAAAGAAAAATGGCCAGTCAAGGAGTTGATGGCTAGAAGACAGCGTAGGCTATTAAGATGATGGTTGAGGCATGTTGAAAACCTCGACGAACCTGAGGAGATGGTTTAGATATGTGAACCAGCGACTGGGAAAATTCTCGGTGAAGAGAATGAAATAGGATCAGTTGAAGATCTCAAGAACTACCGAGAGGGAAGAAAGGAAATCCCAGTTTGCCAGGTGTGCAAGGAAACAGAAAAGGGATCAGCTGGAGATCTCAAGAAATGCCAGGAGGTTAGAGAGGAAATTCCAATTTTCCAGGTGGGCAAGGAGTTGAGATCAGTTGAAGATCTCACGGACTGTCAGGAAGATAGCCAAGAAATTTCTCGTTGCCAGCTGGGTAATGAAATGAGGTCGTTGTGGGATCTCAAAGACTGCCAGGAGGGCAACGAAAGATTTAAATTTTTCCAGGTGGGCAAGGGAACAGAGATGGAATCAGTTGATTCCATGGACTTCCAAGAGGGTAGTAGGAAAATCCCATATTTCCAGGTGGGTAGGGATGAGCAGGTGAGTTTAGATCAGACCGAGGAGCTGACAGAGTAGATGAGCTCAGAGATGGGGTTGGATCAACAGATGCAGCTGACATAGGAGGAAGATTCATGTGGTTTTCCAAGACATGTGAATGAATATGATGACAAGTTAAAAAATTGCACCATCCAAGAGGAAGATCAGACAAGTCTTCTAATGATTGGAGGAATTGAAGTATTCCTACCATTTGCCCAGGGGGAGGCAAAAATCTGTGTTGCAGATGCAGCAACAACAAAAGGACAACTAGCTGAGACTATCAGGGAAAACGAATTGGAGCAGGTATCTGAAGTTGTCCAAGAAGGAGATGAAGAAGGTGAGCATTCTGAGGAGTGTCTCAATTGTTTCAGCCAGGAAGCCAAGGAAGCTGTAGCACTGAAGCTGACAACAGAAGAAGTAGAAGAGAATGATGAGCATTCTGAGGAATGGCTCAATATTTGTAGCTAGGAGACTGAAGAGACTGCAACCTGGGAGTTTGCAGAAGAAGAAGAGGAAGAGGCAGACAACATTAGCTTTGTTGATCTGTATGAATAGCTTGAAGCCCTGGAGAGAAGGATGAAGGTACATAGCATGCACATCCAACAGGTAAGGTTGGAAGAAGACAAAGAAGAAGGCATGGGAGATCATAGTGATTTGCCCATTTGCAGAAAATGTTTGCAGCTGGGAAGACTGCATGAATAGGGCAAGATGATTTAGCAGCTAGATGAGGTGATAGAAGACATCAGAAGGTTGATGGTAGAGTCAGTAGAGACTGTCAGCAAGGAGAAGTTGGGCAGAAAGGCAGCAGCAACGCAGCAACAACAACAGGGAGATGGAGCAGATGAACAACTCCAGAGGATGGTTTGGGAATTAGGAGGATTTCCACAGCTGAGATGCGAAGCTCATGAGAAGGAGCTCATGAAGTTTTGCAGCTGAGGAGTATTATGCAGGAGCATCTCTCCGCATCAGCCAACTAGCCACGTCAGCACATGCATTCAAGGATGAAGAGAGGCGCAACCTTCATCTTCAATTTTGAATTTGAATGTAAAATTAAATGTCTAGGTTGTTGAGCCATAGAGTCGTGCCTTTGTGCAGGCATAGAGTAGATCGGCCTCAAATGTTTGTAAGTTTGAGATCTAGATCCGATTTGTGGACTAGACAGCCCATTCAATGCCATTGAATAAGGTAGGTAGATTGGAGGGAAGAGCCCTAAGAGCCCCCTCAGGTAAAAAGATCTTAGAGGATCTCATTTTGTAATAGAGAGAATAGAATAGAAGAGAATCTACGGGTAGAGATCATAAGAGAGGAGTCGAGACCTTGTTACAGGCCGTGGTCAGGAACACCTTTGTAAACAGGCATTTGCCATTTTAATACAAACAGAAGCAGTTTTTCCTGCATGTATTTCTGTGTTATGTGGGTGCCTTGGCATGTTCTATTTTATGCTGTGAATTCATGTTGTAGATGTATGTTAGGAATTTGCAGGTTGCTTTTATTTCGGGCTTGAGGTTTTTTGTGGTTTCATGCCAGGAGTGTGTGACCGAGTACTGTGGTCTCTGAATACCAGTGCAATGAATCACTTCTGAACTCTACAGATTCAGACAAAGACATGCTAGGTGGGCACAGGAACTGGAATCATCAACTCAAAGGAAGACCTCAAGGTTGCTAAATACCTTGGAGGAAATGTTGTATATGGAAACGCAGTTGCAGACAAAATCTCTAAGGATTTTTGTAGAGCTCTGCCAAGTGGGCATTGAGCATATGCATAGGGATGCATTTAGAAGAACTCTTTTGTGAGTTCAAGGAGAACCAGAATCACTGAGGATTCTGAGAGCTCTTCCAAGTGGGCATTGAGCAGGTGCATAGGTGCACAGAAGAGTACAAAACTGTTGGATGTTCTGTAAGAAGATACTCTGCCAGGAGGGCATTGAGACAGTGTGCAGGTTGGCACAGAGAAGAAGAGAACTCTGTCAAGTTCTGGAATTTGAAGGAAGAGTCCATTTAGGGATCTTCACAGGGTTGTTGAACACCCTGAAGACTCAACAATAGGTTGCTTGAGTGAAGGATATCCAGGAGGGCATCCAATATTCTCCATATGAGGGAGAAAGGATCAAAAGGACTGAATTTCTGAGAGGTCTGGGCGAGAGTAAAGATCAGGAAGGATAACACTTTCATGTGTAAGACTCTGTGGAGGCGCATAAGTCATATAATCCTTCAAGGATTCAAAAGGAGCAAAGCTCAGGAGGAATAGCGTCATGGAGAACGCAGGTGAGGCTTAAAGCTGAAGAGCTCACAGAAACAAAGCAAAGGTCGAGGCCTTTAAGAAACTTGAAATTCTTCCAAGTCCCAGAAGAAAGAGCAGAAGCTTAGGAGGGAGAACCACTATCATTGGATGAGCCAATAGATTCTGGACCGTTGAAGTTTCTATGTCCAGGGAGAAACAGAAGGACCTCCCAGAAGAGGATATCGTGAGTTGTCGGATCTATGTCAGACACCCATCAGCTGTCGGATCTAATAGGAGCTGCATGAGGTTTAAACTTCATGAACATGAGGGTGAAAGTACCGAAACAAGCGTCGAGATATCGGGATTTCAGCCATCAGGATACCAGAAATCTCGAAGACAGGAGATCGAAAATCTCCATGCTAAAAATCTCAAAATCGATCTGAGCGTCCATCCATTGAGACACGCGCGGAGATCAGGAGCCGTTCGCAGTTCTCATGTCAGAAATTCAAAGTTTGAGAGGATAGGAGGACAACGGTATCAGATTTCATGAAATCAAAAAATGATTTAGAACCATCCATCTTAAGAGGACGTGTGGCAGAAATCCAAGAATTTAGGAAAAATCCCGATAGGGGAGTCCATTGGTATTTTGGGATTCGACATTTCACAAATCCTGAATATAGGAAGCATGTGCATTTCAAAACCACGAAGTCCGAAACCCCGATAAGGTGGAAACCTCCATCGGGTCACTTCATAAAGGAAATCACGATTTTGATCTGGACCATCCATCTGTTGAGACACATGGTGGAAATCTAAGGGCTCGGGAAATGTCCCGAAAAGGAGGAGTCCATCGGAATTTCAGAATTTGGCATTTCGGGAATTCTGAGGACGATAAGTCGGAGCATTTCGGCATCGGAAACCCTGAAATTGTGAAGCAACAAGAACCATCCATCATAGGAGGAAATGTGGCAACAATCAAGGTTTTCGAAGAAAAACCCTGACAAGGTGGAAGGTTTCGTTGCGGGGCCAACTGTTGTCACGTCGGAGAATCGGGATATCGGGATTTAGAGAATCGGTGGTCCCATGGACAAGAGGTCCATGCATTTCGGCATTTGAAAGCCCGAAACCCTGAAAAGAGATAAGGCTGTAGTCTTATGAGGACTGGTCACATGGACTAGGGCATATCCAGGAGGGGCTAAGGCAAGAAAGGCCATTTCGGGAAATTGGCACATCGAAGATCGGGAAATCAAGAGGACAGATAACTCTTGACATCGGGGATCAGGAAACCCTGAAACCCAAATTTAAGTCGGGAAGTTCACGGTCATGTGGAGAAGACTGTGTGGGTGAGTAGAAGGACCTGTGGATAGGATTTTCACAACGATTCCAGGGGGGATCGAAACAGCTGCTTCGGCTCATGAATTTTGAAAGAATGATCCTTTTGACCCGGAGGTCGGGCACAGAGACCCTGCAGGGTATGCGGCTGCATCAAATTTTCACTGCTAGGGTCATAAACCAGTCCATTGCGCGGTTTCAAAATGTGATTGTAAGTTGAGCCACTTTTGTGTCTTCATCTGTGATTTTTTTATCTTCCCAAATATTTTCACAAATAAATAGATGTTTCTATGGGTTCTCTGACCCTTCTCCATAAAATTATGGTAACCCAATGGTTGGATCTTCTCCTGCCATTGTAAAATGTGCAGTACTTCCTCTACGCGGTGTAGATAACTGACTACTGAGACCTAAACTCATAATTCCACTTGAATTTCCACTAGTCCCTTGACCTATTGGACTCCTTCTGCCAATAATTTCTATTTTTATAAAAGATTCTTCCTTTCCTGATGTCTTAGTTTCACATGAGCTCGTGGGTTCCACACTAACTCAGATCTGGAATGGAGTTCCTTCTTATGCACCAGACCCATGACCTCTAGTTTTTCTATCATATGTGGCACACATGATTTCCTCAATATCTTTTATAGCATGAATATCCTCTAACTCATATTCATTACTTTCCAAGCATTCTCTCTTAAATACTTCTCTCTTTTTCCTATTAATCTTGTATTGGTAGGGTCTTCCACTGCGCGTCATTCCCGCTTTGTCCATTATTTCCTTCATTTGTTCTTCATCCATCATAATGGGTTCCATCACTTCCTTCTTCTTACCTCTATCCATATCCCTATCCATCTCTTAGATCATCCTTAGTGTTTCCCCCAGTCTACCCATGCACGCAAAGTTATTTAGTTGTTGGACTCCATTGTCATGACACCTTTATCATGCAAAAAAATCTTGATTGATGTATAGAGTTATATAATATACCTTCCTATTGGACCCTTCAAAAACTCGTGCTTTGCAACAATGTATGATTTTGTAGTATCGACTGCAAACTCGGTAATGAATCCTGCAATAATGATGTCTAGCTAGAAATCGACTACACGCATGAATTTTTTGTTCACTTTTTGTAGATGTGCAATATTCTTGGTAGTTCATTCTACTGGTCTTATCCAATTATTTGGGTGAGTGTCCTTCAATATTAATATCAATTCGTGAAACAAATGTGAAAATTCATAGAAAAATGTCTCATGAAGATCAGTAAATATGTACCTCTCCAAATATTGGCACGGTGTATACTTAGGGTTTCTATTGTCTTTCTATGCAAACTCGAGATCTTTTGTTGTCATCCACCATTCAATATTTTTTTTAGTTGGATTACATGGTCTAAACATCCCCTTCTAATACTTCATTCTCTTCACTTTTCTTCTCAACAAGTCCCTTCCAATGCCTGGAACCATTTGTTGGACGTTTCTCATGCTGACCCGGGTTCCACTTTAGGTTTCCAACAAAACCATGTAAACCATTATCCCTTCTAGATACCAGAAGGAAACACTGCGTACTGAGTGCATAATGCAGTCTCACTCGAGATGACTTATGGATGACTTATGGGTGTTTGTAGGACATATATTTCAGTAATATTGGAAGGGAGACTTCGGTGGGGATGGGAGACATTCTTTCTACCTCAAAATACATCAAATCTATTATTCTATTACATCAACACATCAGATACATTCATTATATTTTACTCTACAGTAATTATCCTATCATTCTACTGTGTGTTTCATTTTACTATTGTAGATTCATTCATTTGTCATAGCTAAACAATCACAAGAAATAAGACAACCATTCCACATAGAGACACAAATTTATTATGGTTCACCCCCCTGGGATACATCCAAAATGATCTGGCTTTCGTGGCTCTTTTATTATTCTTCATCAAGGTTATAACACTGTGTGCATTAAAATCAGGGATGAAACGATCATACTAAGATCCACATATTACGACCTTACCCTCTATTACAATGCATATCTTTGTCTTTCTTCTCATCTCTCTATCGTGTCAATATCAGTCTATATCTTTATAACACTAGCTCCTTCTCTTCTATCTCACAACACATATTTATGTTACCAAAAAAGGGTTAATTAATCATTAGAAAAATGACCAAAATCCTAACCCACTAAACTTACATCTCCTCTCCCTACACCATACCCTATCTCCCTCCCCCTTTCTATCCTCACTAGCCCCACATGAATGCTCTTCTACCTCCTTTTTCCATACCCCTTCGACCACACCTCCCAACCCGTTTTCCTTTTGCTCCACTCCTCCATCTCCACCTCAGTTTTCACCCCTCATTTAATCTACCCTCCATTCCTCTCACAACTATCTGAGTCATTTTTCCTCCTTTCGTTCTCATCTCCTCTTCCCCTGCCATCTTTTCCTTCCTTTTTCCTCCATTTACACCCCCAACCTCCTCCACTTGTAAACCCTCATACATGCCTCCATCCTCTTTATACTCCTCACATCTCACACCCCCTCGCCATTCACATTCCTTATCCTCCCCTAAGCCTCCTAGTATACTTCCTTTGTCTTATCCTCACCCTCCCTCTCCTTCTCTCCTCTAGCTCTCATTTTCTTGGTCGAATTTCCAACCTTGTCCATATTTACAATATTTGAATAATTTAGGCGTAGTTTTATTTATTTATTTAAACATCAATAAATTCAAAATGGAAAATAATCTAAAGTAAAATCAAATGGTTAATTTCATTATAAAAATTCATATAGTTACTAGTATAGCAACTTGTAAACAAGATTAGAAAACTCACATTTATTTTCATAATATTTTTCCAAAAGCCTTTATCTTCCATCTTCTTACTCATGATTTAACTACTTATTAATTCAATGGATTAATGATAAACATGGCCATTAATCCAAATAGGTCCTCATATTTTCTAGCCCTATATTGTCTTATTTTATAAGATGCATGAATCTTACTATATTTTTGACAAGCATTCCTCTTCCAGGGTAACATGAGAGGGGAAATTGTAAGACACCATATTTGAATTATACCTTTTATTTACACCTCAACTCAAATAAGCTATAAGATGTAAATTTCCATTCTTTAATTAAAAATCTTGTTTTATCACTCACCAATACTACAATGTTGATCCTTAAACGATACAATCAATCTATTGACCAAGGCCATATTTGTTTTTAGTAGTTATCCTTCACACTCTAAATGGATCCTTGCAATTTGTTTGAAAAGTCTACATAAATATCTGCAAAATAGTCTCTAGTCCCTAATAAAACCAAAAATATATATAAAAAAAGGAAAAAATAAACCCAAAAATAAGTCTTTCAATGATGTTGGTATATTCTTGTCATATTCTATAAATCAAAAGATGAGATTTTGAACATTAACTTCTTTGTATTTATGAATGCATCATTACTGAATTTGTTTACTATTTCACATTACTTAATATGATTATGAAATTACTCAACTTAGACATTTAAATGTGCATATTGTTGCATATCTTAAGTATGTATTCGCAATGTTTTGAAAATAATAAAGTTTTATTAAATATTTTTTATGGAATATATTATTCGAATGTCTACATTTTGTTGAGCAACAATTATTTTTTAAAACCTTAAATATTGGAAATACTTCATGGTTGGCTTTTATCTTGTTAATAGATTATTACAACCCTATTTTTATTGAATATATTTATTATCATGATAGTGTGAATATTTTTTAAAAATGTAAGTGAAGAACTTCACTTGAAGCTGAAGGAAATCCCTAAGTAATGGGTCAGTAAGCCACCACCTTTGCACATTAAAGCTCAATCTATTTGGAACTCCATGAAGTACTTTAATTATTACACGTTTGCATGAATATTTTAGGCAATAAGTTTAAATTGTATGGACTCGGTGTATACTAAATCTTGTGACCTATAGCCATATTGATTTTTGTTGGAACTCCATGAAGTACTTCAATTATTACATGTTTGCATAAATATTTTAGGCAATAAGTTTAAATTGTATGGACTCGGTGTATACTAAATCTTGTGAGCTATAGCCATATTGATTTTTTGTTAGGTGTGCATGGTAATTTTTATTATATGTTATGGGTATTTAATATTAGATTTTCTTTTGAGATATAACATTTAAATTTCTTGCAAATGTAAAGAATTTTTAAAAATATTTTTATGTTTAAATTTTATTTAAATTATAAATTAAAAAAAAAAAACTTTCTTTAATATTTCTTATCTATTTCAAATTACATGTTTTAGGGAGTTTTGTATAAACCATGTAACTAAAAAAACTATCCAATTATATGTTTTATGCATGAGATTTGTATACACCATGTAACTAACCAAAAACTCCCATTTAATTATGGTTATTATTTGCATACATCATTTTATACCACTCTTTGTAAATATATAATTTTGGTTTGGAATGGTTGAGTTTACATGCATGATAATGTACAAATACGAAGATTCTATCCTTTTACAAAATTAAAATTACAAATTTGTGTGTTTTTATCATTTATATATATATATATATATATATATATATATAATAAAGAAAATTATATATATGTTTTTTTTTTTACCAAATTATATATATATATATATAATTATTTTAATATTATTTTAATTTTAGGATTTATCACTTCTGAGCATCAACACATTTTAATAGATAATTTAACATATGATATATTCTATATATAAAAGATAATTCAAATAATAAAATGAACCTTTTAAAAATTATCCGTTATCAATAGAATTTTGCCTTTGAAAATAGATAATCTTCCTATTTTTATCCCACACACTCCCACCCTGATGCAGGAGCATTCACTCCTCATTAAGCGAATCAGCGCGTGGAGAAAGAAAAGACACTTGGATGACACCAACACCAAAATTTTGAATCAACTTGATATCTGTTACGCCACCATTTGAATGAAAGTGTTCAAAATAAAGCGTACTTGTGCATTGTAATGAACCTTGAGCAGATAAGCTCTCGTCCGTAGGCAGCATAGGCACTTATTAGATTTAGTGCAGGTAGATAAGATTTAGTGCAGGTAGATAAGATAATTAAGTCTAGATTAGATAGTTTTGGCCTTGAGTGGGGAAAACGGAGTATAGACACCCTCCTTTGTATCATTGTAAAATAAGCCTTCAGATTATGCGGAGCCTTAGCATTGAAGAGAAATAAGAGAAGCACAGAGAACTTGCGAAGAATCCCCATGTACAGACATTGAATTAATAGAAACCTTTGATTCAATTTCATGGCTGTGATTATTCTCTGTGTGTTGTTGATCTTATGCTGTTGCATGCTTGCTTCCTTTTATGCTTTTGTTGCATATGCGGTATACATAATCTCCTGGCAAATTAGAAATCTGGGGGAGAGACGAGAATGAGTTTCAATTGTTTCTCTGTTTGAGCTAGGATATTCCTGCATAGAGCGCAGTTGAATTCCTCTGCAGAGAGTGCGTTGAGGGGCCTTACAGTTAAACTCTTATTCTCTTCTATTGGAATGGTGTTGGGTTATTCAGACCGTGCAAGTGAAGGGCCGGTCGAATTAAAGTCTTAGAGGCGAGTCTAGGACAGGAGAACGGGGAAGACTTTATTTAATTCCCATGGATGTGTTTTTTCTCTGTGTGTTGCTGGCATTATGCCTTTGCATATTGACTTCTTGTTATATATTTCTTTCATATGCTATGTATGTGATTTTATGGAAGAATTGAAGTCCGAAGGTCTCAGAAGTGAAAGGACGGGTTGTTGTGGCTGTGAGTGCACTGGATCTGAGAAAACTTAAACACTGTCGAGGGTGACTGGAAGTCGAGTACATAGAGCGTGTTCGAGAGATCTTTGAAGGAGTCAGGGTTTGAAAATCCCAGGAAGGATAGTTCCTTTGATTTGTTGTGGAAACAGACTCGATGAAGTTCGTGCAAGGAGAAGGTGGCGGAACAAAGGACTCTTCAAGAGGAAGAGAATCGATGACTTGAAATCGTCGAGTTGTATCTCGAGTTCTCGCTGACCATTGGATCCGAGGAGAGTTGCGAGGGAGTTAACCTGCAAGCGACAAAAGAGGCAGGCCATCACATATCGACGTTCGGCGAATGGAGGGGCAGAGATTTTCCCGTTGAAATCGCGAGACGCGATTTCCCGAGTTATTCGGGACTGTCAATCAGTAGGTGACAGGTGGCATCGCGTCGACATTTCGACCTCTCGACGCTCAGGACTGGAGGAGTCAAGTGGTTGTTTTCGCCAGTGACGATACTCCAAGGGTTGACCGTTGACTATCAGCATTCGAGATTTGGCGGTTGAACAGTAGGAAGAAGCATTGCGATCCTCGCGATATTGCGAGATCCGACCTTCTGATACGTGAAAGGAAGATCGCAACGGAAGTGTTCTATGGGTAAAGAACTCCCGAGGGAGTTGGGAGAGTTTCGACTCTTCAGGCCGGAGTTGTTGGAGGTCCTGGTGGTGCGACCTCCTACCGAGGGGAGGTTGCGTCAGGGTGGTATCAGAGCGGGAGTTGGAATTCTTTTTGTCCGGGTAGCAGAGGGAAAGAAGAGGATACACTATGCCGCCAAGACGAGAGATGCAGTCACCTGATCATGAAGACAGGGATGCCCGAAGAAGAGGAAGGCTAGCAGGTAATGCTGAAATGGAACGCCAGGTAAGAGACCTCAGAGCGAGGCTTGAGGAGATGGAGACCACCCAAAGGCGTGGTGCTGGAGCAGCAGAGTTCAGTGATCCCGAGGTGGAAGAGGAAGTCAGACATGATGCAAAAGAGGTCATGGCAGAAGATGTGTCAATCGAGAGGTTGATCAGATCCATCTCGAGGATGAGCTCGAAGACGAAGATGGACATCCCCGTCTATGAGGGGAGCTTGAACGCAGAAGAGTTGTTGGATTGGATCCAAGCACTCGACACCTACTTCGATTACGAAGACATCGAGGAGGACAAGAAGGTGAGGCATGCTGTCACCAAGCTGAAGGGACATGCAGCCTTATGGTGGGACGAGTTGCAGGCAGAGAGACGTTCCCGAGGCAAACAAAAAATCAGAAGCTGGGACAGGATGATTGCTAAGATGAAGGAGAAATTCATCCCGAGGGATTACCAAATCACTATGTTCAGGTGCATGCAGAACCTGAGATAGAAGATGATGACAGTGAAAGAATACACCGAGGAATTCTATAGGCTCAACATTCGAGCTGGTCATCAGGAGAGTGATGACGAAAAGGTGGCGAGATACCTGAATGGGTTGAGGTATGACATTCAGGATGAACTGAGCATGGTTACCATCCGAACAGTCAAGGATGCATACCAGATGGCACTAAAAGCCGAAGAGAAGCTGAGCCACAAGCAGGGACAACGAGGGCGGGGCAGAAGCCAGCCCAGAGGCAAGACAGTCACCCAAGAGAAAACACAGAAGACCAAGGAGGATTGGAGGAGACCTCAGGGAGAAGCTGAAAGAGGTGGTACCTCACAGCAGAGGCAGAAAAATGTTGAGCCGAGAAGGCAGTCAGAAGATCAACAAGGAGGATATGCTGACGCCAACACATTCCCTCGTACCCGAGGTAGAGGACGAGGTCGAGAAGGAATTATCACATGTTTCACGTGTGGAAAATATGGACACAAAGCCATTGACTTTTCGGACAGGAAAATGGACAGAGGAAAAACTCACATCATTGAGGCGCAGAAGCATGATGTTGAGAGTGAATATGCAGACAGCGGAAGATCGCTTGGGATGCATAAAATCCTTTTGAAGCCTGAGAAGGAGGTGGAGAGTGCAGTGCAGAGGAGAAGACTGTTCAGAACGGCTTGTACAACCAAGGACAGGAAATGCAAAGTCATAATCGACAGTGGGAGCACTGACAATCTCATTTCGACCGAGATGGTGGAGAAATTGGAGCTAGAGACAACTAAGAACCCGAGCCCGTATAAAGTCTCGTGGTTACAGAAGGGACACCGGGTAAGTGTCACTAAACAGTGCTTAGTTAAATTTAAAATTTGAAATTATCATGATGAGATTATGTGCGATGTTATTCCCATGGACGTATGTCACATATTTTTGGGAAGACCATGGCAATATGATCGGAATGTTGTTCATGATGGAAGGATGAACACCTACATATTGGAGAAGGATGGGATAACCCATAAACTGCTGCCGATAAAAGATAAGGAAGTAAAGACAGAAGTTAGTAGGATGATACTTCTCATGAGTGGGAAGGAACTTCTCACAGAGATGGGGAAGAATGAAGATCCACGGTTCTTTGTTGTCAGGAAGCCAAGAACTGTCCTGACAAGCACAAGGGTGGACGACTTGCCAGAAGAGATTCAGGAACTACTTGGAGAGTTTGTTGACATCATCCTGGACGAACTACCTCATTCGTTGCCACCAGTATGGAGTGTGAGTCATCACATTGATCTCATACCCGGAGCAAGTTTTCCGAACAAGGAAGCATACAGGTTGACACCTCAGGAGAACGAGGAGGTCAAAAGGCAAGTGTAAGACTTGCTGGGCAAAGGAATGGTGAGGGAGAGTCTAAGCCCATGTGTTGTTCCAACAGTATTGAGCCTAAAAAAAGATGGAGGTTGGAGGATGTGTACAGACTCCAGGGGAATAAATAAAATCACCATCAGGTACAGATTTCCACTACCGAGAATGGACGACTTGATGGATTGCCTGAGTGGGGCAAACTACTTTTCCAAGATTGATCTCAAGAGCAGATATCATCAGATCCGGATGAGAGAGGGAGATGAATGGAAGACGACATTCAAGACAAATGAGGGTTTGTACGAATGGCTGGTCATGCCGTTTGGGTTGAAAAACGCACCCATCACTTTCATGAGGCCGATGAATGAAGTCCTGTGGGAATTCATTGGTAAATTTGTGGTCGTATACCTGGACGACATACTAATTTTCAACAAGACCAAGACTGAACACCTGAGGCATTTGGCCATTGTGATGAGAAGGCTACAGCAGGAGAAGCTGCTGATAAATTTGAAGAAGTGTTCCTTCATGCAAACAGAACTCGTCTATTTGGGTTTTGTAATCTCGGCGAATGAATTGAAGATGGATCCTGAGAAGGTTGAAGTGATCAGGAATTGGCCATCGCCGAGAAATGTTTTTGAGGTAAGGAGTTTTCATGGACTTGCTAGCTTCTACAGGAAGTTCATTCGAAATTTTAGTGGGATCAGCGTAGCGATGATGGACACTGTGAAGAAGTAGCATAAAGTTTTTCAATGGAAAGTCGAGGCTGAGAGAAGCTTCAAACTGCTGAAACGCAAGATAACAGAGCAACCAATTCTGGTGTTGCCTGATTTTCAGAAAACCTTCTAGGTAAAGTGTGACGCTAGTGGATATGCTGTTGGAGGGGTCTTGAGTCGGGATGACAGGCCTGTGGCATACTACAGCGAGAAGCTGGATGATGCCAAGCTAAAATACTCCACATACGATAAAGAGTTCTATGCCATCATACATGCATTGAAAAAGTGGAGGCATTATTTAATACCCAAGGAGTTCGTATTGTACAGTGACAATCACACATTGCAGTTCATGAGTCAGCAGGAAAAGCTGAACCAGAAGCATGCGAAATGGGTGGAATACACGTAGAATTTTACATTTGTGATAAAGCACATTTCGGGGACTGCTAACAAGGTAGCTGACGCCTTGAGCAGAAAATGTTTATTGCTGCAGGAATTGTCAAGACTTTGGGTTTTGAGAATCTGAAAGATATGTATGCAGGTGACGCAGACTTTGGCGAGGCATACGAGACAACCGAGAACCCATTTCTCAGAGATAGGAGTCCATGTATTGAATACCTGATCGAGGATGGATTACTGTTCAAGGGCAATCAACTGTGCATTCCAGATTACTCTATGAGAGAGAATTTGGTGAAGGAAAAGCACAGTGGAGGCTTAGCAGGCCATTTTGGACATGAAAAGACATTCGCCAAGCTGAGCGAATCTTATTATTGGCCTGGCATGCGCACTGATGTAAAGCGATTTGTTGATAGGTGTCGAATATGTCAAGACGCGAAAGGCCGAAAACAGAACACAAGGTTCTATCAGCCGTTGCCTATACCATAGAGACCATGGGAGGCAATTAGTATGGATTTTGTTTTGGGATTACCAAGAACGCAGCGAGGAGTGGATTCCATTTTTGTAGTGGTGTACAGGTTCTCAAAGATGGCACATTTTATACCGTGTCACAAGACAAGCGATGCAACCCACATAGCCAATTTATTTTTCAAATAAATTGTGAGATTGCATGGACTACCGAGAAGCATAGTCTTGGATCGGGATACCAAGTTCATAGGTCATTTCTGGAGGACGCTATGGAAGAAGCTGAGGAATGACTTGGCATTCAGCTCAGCATACCATCCACAGACAGATGGGCAGACTGAGGTGGTGAAAAGGAGTCTGGGAGATCTACTGAGAAGCCTGGTGACTGAGCATCACACCAGTTGGGACCAGATCCTACCACAGGCAGAGTTCACGTACAACGATTCAGTGAATCGGAGTACAGGTAAGAGCCCGTTTCAAATTTTGTATGGGACACAGCCGAGAGGAGTGTATGAGCTTAGGGATTCAGAATAGGCTGAAACTAGCAGTGCGAAGGCTGAAGAGTTCGATGAGGCGATGAAATAACTTCACACGGAGGTGAAGCAGTGACTGCAGAAATTGAACCAGGAGTATAAGCGCAGAGCTGATTAGAGAAAAAGGCAGCTTCAGTTCGAAGTCGGCGATATGGTTCTGGCGCACCTGAGAAAAGAAAGGTTTCTGAGGGGAACATACAACAAGCTCAAGATGAAGAAGATCGGACCATGAAAAGTCCTGAAGAAATTTGGCGAAAATGCATATGAGCTTGAATTGCCAGAGGGCATTGGGATATCTCCGATTTTCAACATTTCGGATTTATAACCATATAGGGCCGAAGATGCAGGAGCTGAAAATGTTGAGGAACCACTAATCCAATGGAGGAAACAATTGCCAGTTGCACAGAAGCCTCAGATGGAGTGCATACTGGATAAAAGAGTAGGCAGGAAAACCAGAAGGAACCAGTACTTTGAATACCTGGTGAAATGGAAGGATCACCCAGTGGAGGATGCCAACTGGGAGACAGAGGCAGTTATACAGAAGCATGGTCACACTGTGCAAGGACTCATGGACAGGAGCCCATGAAATCTTTCTAAGCTGAGGAGTATGATGCAGGAGCATTCACTCCTCATTAAGTGAATCAACGCGTGGAGAAAGAAAAGACACTTGGATGACGCCAACACCAAAATTTTGAATCAACTTGATATCTGTTATGCCACCATTTGAATGAAAGCGTTCAAAATAAATCATACTTGTGCATTGTAATGAACCTTGAGCAGATAAGGTCTCGTCCGTAGGTAGTAGAGGCACTTATTAGATTTAGTGCAGGTAGATAAGATTTAGTGCAGGTAGATAAGATAATTAAGTCTAGATTAGACAGTTTTGGCCTTGAGGGGGGAAAACGGAGTATAGACACCCTCCTTTGTATCATTGTAAAATAATCCTTCAGATTATGCGGAGCCTTAGCATTGAAGAGCAATAAGAGAAGCACAGAGAACTTGCGAAGAATCCCCATGTACAGACATTGAATTAATAGAAAGCTTTGATTCAATTTCATGGCTGTGATTATTCTCTGTGTGTTGTTGATCTTATGCTATTGCATGCTTGCTTCCTTTTATTCTTTTGTTGCATATGCGGTATATGCAATCTCCTGGAAAATTAGAAATCTGGGGGAGAGATGAGAATGAGTTTCAATTGTTTCTCTGTTTGATCCAGGAGATTCCTGCATAGAGCGCAGTTGAATTCCTCCGCAGAGAGTGCGTTGAGGGGACTTACATTTAAACTCTTATTCTCTTCTATTGGAATGGTGTTGGGTTATTTGGACCGCGCAAGTGAAGGGCCGGTCGAATTAAAGCCTTAGAGGCGAGTCTAGGACAGGAGAATGGGGAAGACTTAATTTAATTCCCATGGATGTGTTTGCTCTCTGTGTGTTGCTGGCATTATGCCTTTGCATACTGACTTCTTGTTATATATTTCTTTCATATTCTATGTATGTGATTTTATGGAAGAATTGAAGTCTGAAGGTCTCAGAAGTGAAAGGATGGGTTGTTGTGGCTGTGAGTGCACTGGATCTGAGAAAACTTAAACACTGTCGAGGGTGATTGGAAGTCGAGTACAGAGAGCATGTTCGAGAGATCTCTGAAGGAGTCAGGGTTTGAAAATCCTAGGAAGGATAGTTCCTTTGATTTGTTGTGGAAACATACTCGGTGAAGTTCACGCAAGGAGAAGGTGGCGGAACAAAGGACTCTTCAAGAGGAAGAGAATCGACGACTTGAAATCATCGAGTTGTATCTTGAGTTCCCGCTGACCATTGGATCCGAGGAGAGTTGCGAGGGAGTTAACCTACAAGCGACAAAAGAGGTAGGCCATCGCATATCGACGTTCGGCGAATGGAGGGGCAGAGATTTTCCCATTGAAATCATGAGACGTGATTTCCCGAGTTATTCGGGACTATCGATCAGTAGGTGACAGGTGGCATCGCGTCGGGATTTCGACCTCTCGACGCTCGGGACTGGAGGAGTCAAGTGGTTTTTGTCGCCAGTGGCGATACTCTGAGGGTTGACCATTGACTATCGGCATTCGGGATTCGGTGGTTCAACAGTAGGAAGCAGCGTTGTGATCCTCGCGATATCGCGAGATCTGACCTTCTGATACGTGAAAGGAAGATCGCAACGGAAGCGTTCTGTGGGTAAAGAACTCCCGAGGGAGTTGGGAGAGTTTCGACTCTTCGGGCCGGAGTTGTTGGAGGTCCTGGTGGTGCACCCGCCTGCCGAGGGGAGGTTGCGTCACACCCTCCCTCGCAACCACATGCAGTGCACCCCACAAACGATTGACTTAAATTTAGTTATGTTTGTATTTCATTATATAAATACATGATTATTATAATTATGATTTCAATAATTTTTTTTGAAGGTGAAAAGTGATCATTAATGTATAACCTCTTTTATGTTTATGTGGTTGTGTCACTTATATATGTTTTTGGAAAATATATAATGATGGAACACCATCTAAAATTTGTATAGAAGAGAGTTCACTAAAGATTTGTTTGCAAACAAGGAAGAGATGCATAGAACAAAGTTCATTAAGGATTTGATTGCAAACAAGGAGGAGATTCCTTAATGGAATCATTTGGAATTTTTTAATTTTTTCAGTGTGGACAATGTCGACCATAAGCATAAGAAAAGAGATGCACTATCATAACCATTTGGAAATGTTTAAGTTTTCAATGGAGAGATTGTCAGTCATCGACATGAGAGAGATGAGTTGAGACTGATGAATATAGTTTACTTATTAATTAAAATATCTCAATCTTTTCAGAATATGGTAAATAAAAAAATTGTACATTGAGTTAAACATGTTGAGAACATATCTAAATAAAGGAGACTACAATTTGAAGGTTTGGATTCTTAGCTTCTGTAACACACACCGACCACCCACAGGCTGGGGTACACCACCTTCAAGCCCACCCTGGGACTTCTTTCTCTTACCGATACCTTTTAAAATTAATAAGGACGCATAAAAGAAAATATCTAACGACATGCACAGTAATAACCAGCAAGCATCCATATTATAAAGATTCAATTAAACAATAAATAAATGCACAATGAAATACATTCATATACAATTGATTAATCCCATAACATAGAGAAATTATCTTTATAAAATGTGACACCAATCGACTGCATACCAAGGACGTTCCACCCAACCATAGACACTACTATTCCAAATCTCGACAACAATGTCACCCTCGAGCCAGAGCTATGAATCCACACGGACAGTTCCAGACTATTACATGGCTTCCCAAACCAGTCAACACTCAAGCTCTCACAGGATTTCCCAACACTCACAACAATCCAATTACCTAGCTCTCTTCTACCCAGCTTGCACCACCCAAGAGAATGGACCTCCACCCTTCTCTAACACATAGTCCCTCAGGCAGTCCTTCTCCTTCCAGGGCTCCAACACAAATGGTCCAGAATCTCAATGCTAGAACTCTTAGGACTCATAGTTGTTAATAAATCTTGACACAGGCAAACACATCTCAGAAATGCAGGCCTCAAGTCATGGCTGGATTACACCACTGACCACTACAACCAACAATACCATGGCTACTCTTTGGTAGTTCATTTCCCTTTCTCAAGCCAAGATGCAGATGAGGATGGATCAATGAGTGATAGGTAAGGATGTGATGAATGAATGAGTGATAAAGTGAACAAACACATAAATGAATGAAGGAGAGAATGAGAAAATAAGAGAATGATCCATCAACCAACCCCCCCCCCCCANAACAATCCAGGGGAAGGTTTAAGTATTTTGTGGGGAATCAAGAACCTCCTGGCCTCCCCCAAGAATATCATGTAACTGATCCATTCCCTGATACAAAAGGGTAATTAAAAATAGGAAATAGCATTTATCCCCTCAAGCCCCCTCTCTTGTGGAATCATATCCCCCTATAAGTCTAGTCCTTGTCCGTCTAGCAGCCAACGATGTGTTTATTATTAATAATGATAAAAAAATTACATTTATTAGGCACATTAGCCTATTTTAATTTTTTGGGCCCTCTGGCCTCTCAACATTGTAACAATACATTATTTAAAATGGGGGTTCAAAACCCAGGGTGTTACATCTCCTCCCCCTTATTTTGGCACTGTCCTCAGTGCATATACAAATTAGAGATCAAAATCTAAAAATTTATTCAAAAAGCTGTGGGTACTCTACCCGCATGGCATATTCATGCTCCCAGGTAACATCTTTAGGACTGTAGCAGGTCCACTAAACTTTTACCAGCTCTATAACTCGATTCCAGAGCATGTTGACCTTTCTGTCCAATACCTACACTGGTTGAACCTGAAAGTCTCCCTCTGTCTCTACCTGAATTAGATGCCAATCAATAACATGGTTAGGATCATGTACATATTTATTTAGTAAAGAGAAATGAAATACATTATGCACATTCATGGAAGAAAGAAATCCAAGCATGTATGCAATTGGCCCTATGCTATCCAATATTTCAAATGGACCACATAATCTAGTTGCCATCTTTGTACAACTGCCCGATTTCAAAGAGATTTTCTTGGGCTTCACTTTCATAAGTACATGCTCCTGTACCTTAAATTCTATAGATGTCCCATTCTTATCTGCATAAAAATTTTGTCTATCCTGAGATGCCTTTAAATTCTGGTTGATCTTAACCATCTGGTCTTCCATATCCTTGAGCAACTCTGACCCAAGTACCACTCTATATGTTGGGTTTTCCCAGCTCACTGGAGTATTGAATTTCCTAACATACAAGGCTTCAAATGGTCTCATTCTCAATGAAACTTGATACCCATTATTATATGAAAACTCAACCAAGTGTAAGTAATCTTCCCACTTAGATGGCTTATCCATCACATACATTCTCAACATATCTTCAATTACTCAATTAAACCTCTCTGTTTGTCCATCTGATTGGAGATGGTATGTTGTGCTAAAGTTTAGATTTGTACCAAATAATTTAAGCAATCCCCTCCAGAAGTTGGAGGTAAACTTTCTATCTCTGTCTGAGACAATTGTCCTACATATCCCATTCAACCCAACAATCTCCCTCATGTAAATTTCTACAATATTAGCCACCGTATGGGTTGTTTTTACAGAGACAAAATGAGAAACCTTTGTTAATTTGTCAACCACCACCATGATTGAATCATGTTGCTTTGTTGTCCTAGGTAATTTAGTTATGAAATTAATGGTTATCACCTCCCATTTCTTCTTTGGGATTGGTAATGGCTACAACAAACCCACTGGGTGCCTATGCTCAACCTTCACCTTATGACATTCCATACATCGAGCAATGTAATCAATAACATCCTTTTTCATTCTTGGCCAAAAGAATTGGCTTCTTACTGTTGTAATGTTTTTCTGGTAACTGGGATGCCCAACATAAGGAACACCATGTATTTCCTTCAATACCAAATTCCTCAGTTCTCCGGAGCTAGGAACATAGATTCTATTCTTATGCATAATTAATCCATCTTTCCTTTACTTGTAGGTAATGATGATCCGTAACAAGACCATCTTGGATTCTTCTCTTCATGTCTGACTGATGCATATTGATAGAAATAGCATGCATGAGATGCACTCTTATACTAAGTGCATCGACAACTTTATTCTCGTTTCCTTTGATATGCTTGATATCGAGGTCATATTCACTTAAAAATTCCAGCCATCTTGTTTGCCTGCCATTCAAGGCTGGTTGTTCAAAAAGATACTTCAGGATAATGTGGTTTGTTCTTAATTCAAATCTCTTCCCCATGAGACAATGCCTCCACATATTCAAGGTGTCGACAATGGAATCAAGCTCCAAGTCACGTGTTTCATAGTTCCTCTCATGTTACTTAATATTTCTGGACTCGTAATCAATGACATGTCCATTTTTCATGAGGAATCCCCCAAGTCCTTTATTACATGCATATATACATACCACACAAATTTCATTTGGGTCAATGATATTTAACACAGGTGCACTAGTAAGCAATTCCTTCAACATATTAAAATTCTCTTCACACTTAGGTGTCCATTCAAATTTAGTTCCCTTCTTTTGCAAAGAAGTGATGGGATGAGAAATCTTATAGAACCCTACTATGAACCTTCTATAGTAACCAACTAATCCCATAAAATATCTAACTTCTGACACATTTATGGGTGTTGGATATCCTCTAATGGATTCAATCTTCTCTGGATCTATTGTTATGCCCTACTCTGAAATAATGTGTCCCAAGTAATGGATCTACTTTTGATAAAAAAAAAACTTACTCAGCTTGGCATACAACTGTTGTTCTCTCAACACTTGCAATACCAGTATTAAGTGATGTTCATGCTCCTCTTCAGAATTAGAATATACATATATGTCATCTAAGAACACTATGACAAACTTATCCAAATAATTTTTGAATATGCCATTCATTAAGCACATAAAAACAACTAGTGCATTGGTCAGTCCAAATGGCACCACTACAAATTCATAATGCCCATACCTGGTCCTAAGGGCTAACTTATGAATGTATTCTTCCTTGATTCTTACCTGATGGTATCCTGACCTCAGGTCAATATTTGAAAATATCTTTTCTCCTCTTAGATGATCAAAGAGGTCATCAATTCTAGGTAGAGGATACTTGTTATTTATAGTATGCTTGTCCAGTTGTCGAAATTTAATACACAGCCTCAAGGTTCCATCCCTCTTTTTGACAAAAAGTATTGGTGCTCCCCAAGGTGAAACACTTGGACATATGTACCCTTTCTTCAACAATTCCTCCAACTTCATTTGTAATTATTTTAACTCGGGTGTGCTCATTCTGTAAGGTGTTTTTGACACTGGAGTAGCCCCATGCACTAGATAAATTGAGAAATATATATCCCTTCTTGGTGGAAACCCTAGTGTTTCTTGGAATACATCCTCAAATTCCCGTAGTACCAAGAAATATTCAAGGCTTGGCCCCTTTGTATTTTCTGGCTCTTCCACACGAGCTGCATACAATTGACATCCTTTTCTAAAAAATCTTTTCAGCCGTAAGGCTAAAATCTCCCATATAGAGATGGGTCTTGGAAATCCTTTCACAGTGATCTATTTTCCATCTCCATCAAGACATGAAAATGTCTTGCTATGACCATCTAGGACAACATGATGCTTGTCCAACCAATCCATTCCGATTAGAATATCATAAGACCCCAATGGTATGATATTTATATCAACATTTGTATTCACACCATTAAGACTTATGGAAGATACTCTGACCATATCATGGATTCTCCTTTTGGTTCCAGTGGCTAGCTGAACCAAACTTGATTTTCCAATCTTACTTTTCTCCAAATGTAATCTATCCACTATTTTAGGAGCAATGTAATAATGACTTGATCCTGAATCAATCAAAATAGAAAAAGGATGATTTATGATATTACCTTCCACCTCGATCATATTGGACAGGTACTCTGCTTTTCAACCATCTAAATATGCATATATTCTTCCCATATCTTTGACTGTTGTAGCCTCTTGGACATTGTGCACAATCTTCACTCTATCCTTTCTGTGTGGGCAATCCTTGTACATGTGATCTTCTTTGCATCCCCAACATTGAATAGGTGGTCTTCCTATTTTTCCAAAGGAGTCTTCTTTCTTGGATTCACCCTTAGCATACTGATCTTGATGATTTATATTAGGCTCATTCTTATTGAAGGGAGGTTTGAATCCTTTCCTCCTCTGATCAGACTTCTCCTTCTTCTTATCCTTCCAATATTTATGTAGGGATTCTCTTCCCTGGCCTTGCTCATAAAGGTATTTAGCCTTCTTGATGGCCTTAGTCAAGGTATTGGGATCATCATACCTAATATTTTCTTTATAAAAGGCTGGGAGTCCACTAAAAAACCTCTATATCTTTACCTTTTCATCATTTATAAACCCAACATATTTTAACAATCCCAAGAACTTCTTCTCGTATTCTGCCATAGTCATGCTTCCCATCCTGATTTCAAAGAACTCCTACATTTTCTTGTCATAGAAATGATCTGAGAGTTACTCCTTCTTGAAGTACTTATTGAACTACTTCCAAGTGATCCTATTCTCATTAATATGTTCAACTTGCTTCAGTTGATCCCACCACATTTCATCTTTCCCGTGTAAATGGTAGGTGGCAATCCTGGCTTCCAAGTTTGATGAATAGTTATGCAATTAAAAATTCCTCATGATTCCAAGAAACCATGCTTCGATATCATATTCCCTTTCTTTCTCACCATCAAAGGAAGGTGGCTTAAGCTTTCTCAACTCTTCTTGCAAACTGTCCACTTCCTGTCTCCTTCTCTAGTGCCTAACAGGAGACACCTCTAGACTTCTTATGGGATCTTCCGATGCATACAAATTTATTTCTGAGTAAGGAGGTGAGTGGTGTCTATGAGTTATGCTGACACTTATTGAATAACCATCTCTTCCATGATCCTCTCTTCTTTCATGAAACCTGCCTTCTTCCTCTTGTTTTGAGTTTGATCCTTTCTTCGTTTTCCTTTGCAACTAATTTAATCTCTGAAACACTCAAGCATTTATTTGACTTTTCTCTCTCACCAGTCTCTCATTGTCTTCTTTTTATCTCTACACTTCTATTTTCATGCTTCTTACAGTTTCTATTAATGTTTCCTTCTCTCCTTTTTCCTTGCGTCCATTGGGCTCTGTCTCCACATTGCCAATTCTAGTATTCTAGCCTTTGGCCTCCTTATCATGGCTAGAGGATCCCTCACCTTCTTCCATTTATTCAATACACATTCTGAGATGATTTGTTTAAACCCCTTAATTCTACAAAATGTGCAAGTGACCATTTTGTTAGAATTATGCATATGATAAACAAAATTTGCCAAACCATATTACACGTAATTTTTATTCTCAATTCATGAAGAACATATATGCATCAATCTGCACTGTATAACACTTCCATGTTATCCCTTAGCTGATACAAAATTTAATTCTGCACAGGCACTCCCTTCAAACCACTTTCCCAGGTGACCATGGCTTGAAACCGCGACCAAATCCTTCCCGATGCTTCACAACTTTGAAACCTTCATCCAAGACTAGATCAACGGTCATTGTCCTCATTCACTATCAATGATTGAGATCCACTTTTGGAGTCTGTGCTTCGGGAGGTCAACACTTTCTACCTCCACTTTCTTTCTCCATGAACGCTTTTACCTGGAGTTCATGATTTGTCGAGTCATGTCCTCCCGCTGATCGGTGACTATGAATCACTTCAACTCTTTGGGCTTCGGGAGTTTCAAACTATTCGCCTTCACTTTATCCCAGAGTGATTTCACCTATATTCGATGATCCATTGATGCGTTTTTTCTCAAATATTAATGGTCAATATGTACTCTCGCCTTCAAGAGTTCTCGACCCAACGCAAAATGTCACATCTTTTTCCTCTGGAGTGCCCAGTCTCTGGACTGCACAATCTATTGCCACATGGAGAAATAGTAGAAGAGGACACATGGCCCAATCAAGTGGGTGACATGTTTCATGTTCTAACTATCATTTCAATCCTCCACAGACTCAAAACTCACTGACACGTGGCACACCTCCCATGTGTGCATGTCATCCCAGGTGACGTTCGCAAGCCAGATCACTTCAAAATTCTGGGGTCCACATCACCTCCAGGTGACGTCATCGTGCCCCACCACTTCGACTCTTTGGGCTTTGGGACTTCGATCTTCATTAGTTTCCACACTAGAACACTTATAATTCTCCTGAACTGGCCAATCTATCAACATGTGTCTCCTTCTTGAGGATCAACGACCACAAGTGATTGCGGAGACTCAACTTGCTCACTCTTTAATATTATTTCCTGTCTCCTCAAATATAATATTCTCATCCATAGTGGGATCAATATGCACCGTTGATCTATTGATCTAGCAAGATCAATGATCCTGAGTGATTGCGGGATCACAAATTGCAGAAAATTTAATTTTCTTCCCGATCCCCACAATGCCTCCCCACCGTCGATTTCTCTCCAATGAGATCTTATGGTTGTGACTTAACCTTTTCTTCACCCTCATCGGATGACCCTTTCTCACCTACCCTTCGATCTAATGATCTCAGATCTCTCTTGATCCCATAGTGGTGATCGCTCTCGAATTCGAAAGGGACGATCATGATCCTTAGAAACCTTACAAAGGATCTCTGACATTCTATCTCCTGCATAGATTTTGCAATGCCATTCCTCCTGATCTTTTCAACTTCACGGTCAAAATTCAATATCAACCACGAGACTCTAACCAAAAAACCCAGCCCATACTGATCGTTTCAACCAGAATCTATGATACCAATATGTAACACACCCCAACCACCCAAAGGCTGTGGTACACCACCTTCAAGTCCACCTCGAGAGTTCTTTCTCTTACCAAAACATTTTAAAATTAATAAGGATGCATAAAATAAAATATCTAACAACATGCACAATAATAACCAACAAGAATGCATCTTCTAAAGATTCAACTAAACGAAAAATAAATACAAAACAAAATACTTTCATATAAATCTAATTAATACCATAACAAAGAGTACTTATCTTTATAAAATATGACACCAACTGACTGCATAACAAGGATGTTCCACCCAACCGTAGACACTATTGTTCCAAATCTTGACAACAATGTCACCCTCGAGCATGGGATATGAATCCACAAGGACTGTTCCAGAGTTTTATTTTTCTTCCCAAACAAGTCAACACTCAAGCTCTCATAGGCTTTCCCAACACTCACAACAATCCAAGTACCCAAATCTCTTCTAACCAGCCCACACCACCCAAGATAGTGGACCTACACCCTTCTCTGGCATGCAACTCCTCATGCAATCCTTCTCCTTTCAAGGCTCCAATGCAACTGGTCCAGAATCTCAATGTTGGAACTCTCAGGACTCGCAACTGTGAACAAATATGGACATAGGCCAATGCATCTTAGACATGTAGGCCTCAAGTCATGGCTAAATTACACCAGCGACCACTACAACCAACAATACCATGGATACTCTTCTACCGTTCGTTTCCCTTTCTCAATCCAAGACACGAATGAGGATGGATAAATGAGTGATAGCTGGGAAAGTGAATGAACACATAAACTAATGAAGGAGAGAATGAGAAAATAAGTGAACGAGCCATCAACCAACCCCCCCAATAGTCGAGGGGTGGGTTTAAGTATTTCATGGGGAATCAATAATGTCCTGGCCTTCCCCAAGAAGCTCACATAACTGATCCACTCCCTTATAAAAAATGAGTAATTAAAAATAGGAAATAACATTTAGCCCCTCAAGCCCCCTCTCTTGTGGAATCATATCCCCCTATAACTCTATTCCTTGTCCATCTAGAAACCAATGACATGTTTATTATTAATAATGATCAAAACATTACATTTCTTAGGCACACTAGAGTCTTTCAATTGTTTGGGCCCTATGGCCTCTCAACATTGTAACAATACATTATTTAAAATGGGGGTTCAAAACCAGGGATGTGACAACCTCTGACCTATGTATTAGGATGATAATTGTTCTATTTCCCTTAATTTACTTATCCATTGGACCTCCTAGATTAGGGATAGGAAGCAAACAATGTGAAAACATATTGTTTGCTTGATGTCGATTTCAATTTTTCCATAAGAAGATGGTGTATCACATGCTCTAGTGTTAATATTCAAATGGGTTATTTTTAAAGTAATCATGGGTAGTCATCGCAGTTAAGGTGTCTATGTACGAAGGTGAGAAGAGGGGGAAAATTAAAACATAGATAATGGTCTATCCATTTTATTTACAACACAACTCAAATTCACTACCATATGGTGGGCCATTTATGTAGGAAATTTATAAATTTATATTTTTTAATAAAAAATTACCGTCCACATCCTTTACAACCTACTAGTATTGTTGATACTCAAATGATACAATCAACAAATTCAACTACACACTAGATCTAGTACTTCAAATCTAATCAATCAATATGATATTCTATTTTTAACTATTTATGTAGGATTGATATCATAGAAAGGGGAGAGTAGAAGAAAAATGTAAGTAGAGACTGGAAAGTCGAGTTGGAGTGATATCAATGTGTTCTTCTGAATATGTATATGCATTATCCATTTTATCATTGCTCGTTCAAGTGAGAATAACTAATTAGGGATTGGATTCCATGGAGTCTTAGGGAACCACCAAAAGAACCAGGATTTATGTTCTTGAAAAGCCTTTGCAAGGAACATATTAGTGTATGATTAGTTCAATAACTAGAGGAAGTTTCACTTGTCGAAATACTTTATAGCCATACCTCAAATCAATCTCTAACTAAATGACAATATTATCTAAGCTATTTTTTAAAATTGCTCATAATTTGTTGTAATTTGCTTCTCTATTTCATGGTTGGAAGAAAAAAATATTCTAGTATATCAGAACTATGGTTGACATATGGTTGACCACATTTAACTATATTTTATTACGGTATACCATTATTGACAATGGTTGACCACATTTAACTATAGTTTATTATGGTATACCATTATTGACAATGGTTGACCATGTTTAATTATAAGTGAGTATGGTTGAGTGTGATTGACTATAATATGTTTCTTATGTCAAATTATGTTTGACTATGGTATGTTCCTTATTTTTGACCATGTTTAACAATGTTATGTTCCTTATGTTTGATTATGGTTAACCATGTCATATCATGGTTGAATTATGTTGATTTGCTACATTCCTCAATGGTTTTGTAAAAATGTGATTTCCATCAAGGGTTATGTCACATTATGACATTACTCTAGGGTTATGTTTGATTGTGATGTTACCCAATGATTATATCTCATTGTGATTCAGTGTGTTATGTCAAATTGATTCGTTCCTCTATGGTTACATCACATGCGACATTCATTATGGGTTATGTCACCTTGTGACATTCCTTAAGGGTTATGTTTCAATGCGATGTTCCTAAATTGTCATGATGCATTGTGATATTCATATTGGTCATATTTTATGAAATTTTTATGTTCCTTAATGGTTATGTCACATTACAACATTAATTAATGTTTTTGTCACATTTATTGGTTTGTGATGCTACTCAATGGTTATGTATCATTGTGACAATTATCTTGGTTGACTAATGTTGAATTGTTGTGTTCCTCAATGCTTGTGTTGTAATGTGATGTTCCTGAAGAGTTGGGTAAAATTGTGATGTTCCTCGGTCGTTATTTCATATAGTGATATTTATCATGGTTGATTCATGTAAACCATGGTTTTATTTAGTTGGTCATGGTCCACTATGGACATGGTTGATTATAGTTGATTATGGTTAAATTTCATCACACTACAATGTTCGATATAGGTTTTGTTGGATTACATGTTTGTCACATTGTGACATAAAGTTATGTTTGACACATTGAGATGTAGGGTTATGTTCATAACATTGTGATATTCATCAAACATTAGGTTGGATTGCCTCATATTGTGATGTTCATGAAGGGTTATGTTGAATTGAAATGTCAAGGATTATGTTGGATTGCAACATTCATCAAGGGTTGCGCTAGATTGCGACATCAATCAAGGGATTATTGTTGAATTTCATCACATTGTTATGTAATCGTTATGTTACATTGTGAAATTAGTCAAGAGATTGTTGTTGAATTTTATCACATTTTGACGTTTTTCAAGGGTTATGCCAGACTTGTAAATTGTAAATATTTTCAGAATATGGTAAATAAAAAATTGTAAATTGAGTAAAACATCTTGATAACATATCTAAATAAAGGAGACTACAATTTTAAGTTTTGAATTCATATCCTCTAACCTATGCCTCATGATGACACTTGTTCTATTTCCCATAACATCCTTAGCCATTGGAGCTCCTAGAGTAGTGATAAGAAGCAGATAATGTGAAAATAGATTGTTTGCTTGATTTAGATTTGGATTTTTTCATAAGAAGATGGTGGATCACAAACTCTAATGTTAATATTCAAACAGGTTATTTTTAAAGTAATCATGGGTAGTCATTGCAGTTAAGGAGTCTATGTACGAAGGTGAGAAGAGGGGGAAAATTAGAACATAGAGAATGGTCTATCCATTTTATTTAAAACACAACTCAAATCCACTACCATATGGTGGGCCATTGATGTAGGAAATTTATAAATTTATATTCTTTTAATAAAAATTTATTGTCCACATACTTTACAACCTACTAGTATTGTCGATCCTCAAATGACACAATCAACAAATTCAATTACACACTAGATCTGGTACTTCAAATCTAATCAATCAATATGATATTCTATTTTTAACTATTTATGTAGGATTGATATCATAGAAAAGAGAGAGTAGAAGAAAATTGTACGTAGATACTCGAAAGTCAAGTTGGAGTGCTATTGATGTATTCTTCTGAATATGTATATGAATTATCCATTTCATCATTGCTCGTTCAACTAAGAAAAACTAATCAGGGATTGGATTCCATGGTGTCTTACGACACCACCAAAAGAACCATGAGTTATGTTCTTGAAAATCCTTTGCAAGGAACATATTATTGTATGATTAGTTGAATAACTAGAGGATGATGCACTTGTATAAATACTTAGAATCCATACCTAAAATCAATCTCTAACTGAATGCCAATCTTATCTAAGTTATTTTTTAAAATTTCTCATAATTTGTCGTAATTTGCTTCTATATTCCATGGTTAGAACAAAAGCATATTCTAGTATATCATAACTATGGTTAACATATGGTTGACCACATGTAACTATAGTTGATTACAGTACACCATTATTTACCATGGTTGACCATGTTTAATTATAAGTGAGTATGGTGTAGCGTGATTGGCTATGATATGTTTCTTATGTCAAATTGTTATGACTGTGTTTGACTATGGTATGTTCCTTATGTTTTATTATGGATAACCATGTCATATCATGGTTGAATTATGTTGAATTGCTACATTCCTCAATGGTTGTGTTAAAATGTGATTTCCATCAAGGGTTATGTCACATTGTGAGATTCCTATAGGGTTATGCTTGATTGTGATGTTCCCCAATGATTATATCCCATTTTGATTCAATGTGTTATGTCAACTTGATTTTTTCCTCTATGGTTACATCACATGTGACGTTCATTAAGGGTTATTTCACCTTGCAACATTCCTTAAGGGTTATGTTTCAATGCGACGTTCCTAAATGGTCACGATGCATCGTGATATTCATCTTGGTCATATTATATGAAATTTCTATGTTCCTTAATGGTTATGTCACATTACAACATCAATTAATGTTTTTTTCACATTTATTGGTTTGTGATGGTACTCAATGGTTATGTAGCATTGTGACAAGTATCTTGGTTGACTAATATTGAATTTTTGTGTTCCTCAATGCTTGTGTTGCAATGTGATGTTCCTCAAGAGTTGGGTAAAATTGTGATGTTCCTCGATCATTATTTCATATAGTGATGTTTATCATGGTTGAATCATGTCAACCATGGTTTTATTTAGTTGGTCATGGTCCACTATGGACATGGTTGACTATAGTTTATTATGGTTGAGTTTCATTCCACTGCAACGTTCGATAAGAGTTTTGTTGGATTATATGTTATTCACATTGTGACATCAAGTTATGTTCGACACATTGAGATGTAGGGTTATGTTCATCACATTGTGATATTCATAAAACATTAGTTTGGATTGCATCATATTGTGATGTTCATGAAGGGTTATGTTGAATTGCAATATCAAGGATTATGTTCGAGTGCAATATTCATCAAGGGTTGTATAGGATTGCGACATTCGTCAAGGGATTATGGTTGAATTTCATCACATTTTGATGTAAATCGTTATGTTACATTGTGACATTAGTTAAGGGATGGCTGTTGAATTTTATCACATTTTGACATTTTTCAAGGTTGGTACCCGTGTCCTGATTTGACACAAGCATTGGTTCTTAAGAGGGGTATTAATTTGGTTCATGAGTGAAATTTTATGCATGAGAGGGAGGAGGAGGCATACATGAATTATCATCATTCATCCCTTTATGATAAAAATGAGTGAATAAAGAGGGGTAAGATGGTTGATGGACAATAGTTCAAATATGGAACTGATTTATAACCAGTGTCATTCTTTGGTATCTTTCCACCTCTGGTGGATTTTGGATTAATCCAATTTTTTTTATAGTTCACTAATTTTTCTTCTTATCTTCATCTTTATGCACATGGCACTATGAGGATGGAAGCGGTGTTCCCCTATAGGAATATATCCAATGCTTCCAAGGCAGTAATCACTGCCATCGAGTTCTATGAAGACTTTGTTCCTAAGGAGGAAAAAGACACTATGCAAGGATTGGAAGCATAATTTTTCCAAAATTGGTATTTTAAATATGATAAATAGGTATATTTTCATGTGGGGGGTTTAATTCCTAATATTGGTTGCACCAGGACTAGGAACTCAAAGTTTTTTCGTACCCTAGAACTGTACTGGCATATAAAAATGATGGTTTCCTTAGGCATGCTACCCAAGGAGGAAGATTGTAATACCCTGGTTTTGAGACTCCATATTAATAATGTATTTTGTTTACTTGAGGAAGAGCCAATGTGCCCAAACATTTAAAAGAGGGTAGAGTGCCTAGGAAATGTAATTCTTTGAACATTGTAAATAATACAATACATCATTGGATGCAATATGGACAAGGACACATGTTATAGGGGGGTATGATTCCATGAGAGAGGAGGCTAAAGGGGATAAGCATTTTTATAATATTTTATTTACCCATCTTGGTTTCAATTGAAAAAAGTGGTTACATGAGCTTTCTGAGGGGGGGAAGGCCATGTGGTTCTTGATTTCATGTAATTATATAAACCCCTCTTGTGGGATGATTGGGGGTTCTTCTCCATTCACTCTTCCACTCTATCATATGGCTCATTCATTATTGTTCTTGGTTGGGACACGAGGATGAATTGTTGAGAAAATAATCCATTGATTTGTTGAATGTAGTAATTACTGGTGTATTCTAGTGATCAAATTGTGCTACAAGATAGATATGAATTAACATGTGATAAACATTGCTCATAACTGAAAATACTCAAAGTCTCAACACATATATTCTTTACCAGATGCACTGGTGCCTTGGAAAAAGTGGACAACATGAGGGACTGTGTGTCAATGAATGGGGTTCATTGTCTGCCAATGATGTAAGATGGAGAAAAGAGAACTAGTGTACTTTAGATTGATGTGTTTTGAGAAACCCATGCGATCTTGAGTGTTGACTAGTTTGGGAAGCTAAGTGTTGCTATGGAAGCCATCATTTTTTATTTATATCCTTGGATCGGGGGTGACTTGCTATTAAGAATTGGATTGTTAATGTCTAAGGTTGGGTGGAACGTCCTTGGTCTCCAACCAATTGGTGTTTGGTTTTTTGAAGATAATTTCTCTTAGTCATGGTTTCCTTTTCTTGTGTATTTATTTTTGCTGTGTATTATTTATTATCTTTGAGATTCGTATTTATAATGTTCTTTCTTGCTGTTCATTTTTGTGCAAGGTATGTTTAAGCATTATTTTTAAGTCTATCATGAATATTCATTATTGCATGAGATGTTATTGTGTTTCTTTCATGTTTATTTATTAATCAATCATCATCAGAGTTCAAAATCAGTTCTTGAAGTGTATCTTTAAGGTAGCATGGTCCGACCTTGGTGGTTGGGTACATTACAAAGACTTTTGCTAGCTCAAAGGTTGATTGGAAGCTTTGGAAAGTTAGGGTGCTTATTTGATAGAGGTGGTGACATGGATTGCTCATTGACATGGATGGGATTTCATTCCTCCAGTCAGATATCAACTTGGTCCTAAAACTTCCATTGTTGCTACTCAACGAGGTGACTCGAGACCCATCTTCCTCGAGGTTCCTCAGACTTAGTGATTGTTGGGTCTCTAGTTTTCATATTTTTTTTTATTATATCTATCTTCAAATACTACAATGAATCATAGTATTGGACATGGACCTTTAGGATTGATGCTTTTAAGTTTTTAAATACATATGATAAATTATACAACGCAGTTTCCACTTTGAGGCTGGTTTATTTTTGGGATTTTTGCTTCCAAGAGACTGCCATAGTTTCCTTGGGATGAGAATAATAATACCTCTTCTGTAAATGTTTTTTATAATTAATACAATAAACACTTAAAAAAAAATTCATGAGCAACTTTTTAATTTTAAGATCTATTATTACTTGAATGCTTATAAGTGTTTTTTTAATAGTTTTGGATGTTTCGCTTGAGCTTAAGAAATGAGATTTATTATTATTTGAAGGATTATAAAATATATTAATTTAATTTTAGAAATATATATATATATATATATATATATATATATATATATATATATATATATATATATATATATATATATATATATATATATATATATATANTTATATTACAAAAATTAAATCAACAATATTAAATAAAAAATCAACTATATTATATTAAAAATCAACTATATCATATTACATAATATATTATATTACATAAATGATAGTAAATTTAGTATTAGAAAAAATAAATCAACTATATTTGAAAAACAAGGATTTCAAATAAATTAATATTATAAAAAAAAAAATCAAATTACAAAAACAAAATCAAATATATTTGTAGTATTAGTTTTTTGAAATCATCCTTTTAGTGAGGGGAGTCCCGTAAATGAATTCCAAATTCTTTTTAGAATTGTGAAAAGAGGAGAACATATATTAACTCAATCCATATTAAAACCTTGAACAAATTTGATATAGATATTCAAGAATTTGATTGTAAAATTGGAGTCGGAGGAAAAATATTACAGGGTCAAGAACAAAATGAAATTTACAAAAGGGTGAAGAATAACATGAAATTTACAAAATGAATCCTACATGAAGAAATGGTTTGTATCACCCTCCATGTTTACTAATACACTTTAAGAGAAACACCTTAATCACATATATACAAGAAATAAATTAGAAACTTGATGCAAACAATAGAAAATAAATAATAATAATAAATCATAACATATCCACTAATACCTTTGGATGGTGATTTTTGTAGGTACTAAAATGGGAATCACCACTTGTATTTTGTGATCAAAATCCCCAAAGAATTAAAATAATCTATGTTATTAATTTCCCAATATGTTATCTTTCTTTGATCTAAGGTTGAATGACAAATTTATCTATGAAACAAGTGACATTCTTACTCCACCTCCCCACTATCTGCTTGATGCCACCACTACCCATTCGAGAGCAACATGAAGCAATTGAAAATGGCTTGGAGGTGGATAGAAGGAGTTGGGAAAGTTTAATACATGGCTAAAGAATCAACTAAAACCTAACAATTAATTTACTAAATGCATGTAACCTTTCATTTATCACAACATTATCTAATCACAATCTTCCATTTAAGAGCGAGGACGAAAATATTCTCCATTAATTAAATCTTAGTGATAGACATCACCTCTGCATTAAATAACAATGTCATATAACACTCCAAATACAATAAGTGGACTCCTATTAGTGTAATAATATCACAACATATAATGAAAGATACCTATAATCCCAAACCAATACCAAAAATGTTGTGAAAGAAAATTCCAAGGAAATAAAAAAACAAAGAAATAACGAGGATTAAGGCAAGGAAGGAATTTGAAAAGTCATTTGACCCATTAAAAACACAAAAATTCTCAGTTCTTGAATTAATATTTATATTATCATCCCATAGTCTACATGATATTTTTAAGACTTGAGTGTTTAGATTCCATAGTCTACATGATATTTTCTATACTTGAGTGTTTAGATTAAAAATATAGTTAGCTTCTAGTGGTTTAAATTCAAATTCTGCATCAAAAGTTTAAATTTAAAATGTTATTATCTTCCAATTGTCAAAATTAGAATTCAACCTCCCATTTTCACATTAATATTGAAGAATTTTCTTATCTTCCAACATTCCAAATTAAAATTTTTGAAAATAAAATTTTGGGGTGAAGTTTTCATTGGCATTGGTAATATGTAGAATTGAAAAGTCATGGTGGTAGTCACTCATGGTGACCAATAAGTATCTCACTATAAGAAATTTAATGTTGAATGATGTAAAACACTATATATGAACATTAAATTTTTTGTAATTGGGTAGCCACGCAGAACACTCTAAACTCTCACCATGTGTCATTTTTCAAAATTTGGAAATTTGAATTTAAATTCTTAAAGGATAAAAATTAGATCATTGGATAAAGATAGAATTATAAATTCAATGGTTATTTTGACTTTGTATGACATTCTAAAGGATAGTGAAATTCAACGATCTCAACCATTTTATCCTTATTCACATCCAACATGCATTATGTTTATCATTTTATTTTCTTTCTTTATTTTTTTATTTTTTTTCTATTCTACAAGTGGCGTTCACACTTTCCTTTTATATATCTGTTCACTTTCTCATTTTTTTACATTCTGGAAGTGGCCTTCTCTCTTTGATTTTATCTATCTATTCATTCTCTCAGGGATTATTGGGAAGCACTATTTTCTTTGTGCGTTTGTGGGGTGGAGTGTTTTTTTGTGTGTGTCCACTTTTTTCTTTTTTTCCATTATGGAAGTGGCCTTCACTCTTTTCTTTTATCTATCTGTTCATTCTCTTAGGGATTATTGGGAAGCATTATTTTCTTTATGCGTTTGTGGGGTGGAGCGTTTTGTTGTGTGTGTTCACTTTTTTCCCTTTTTCATTCTGAAATTGGCCTTCACTCTTTGATTTTATCTATATATTCATTCTCTCAGGGATTATTGGGAAGCACTATTTTCTTTGTGCATTTGTGGGGTGGAGCATTCTATTGTGTGTATGTATGTGTTCCTTGATCTTTCGGAAAGCAACCTCACATGACCTATTCCGAATAACTTCATGCAGGTCAAATGCCTACCCCTACAGAACCTGATGAAAGCATGAGCTGAAGGGTTCTCGGATGAATCGTAGCCCTGTTGAAGCTAGGAACCTTGATGTTCTAGAACAAATCTCTATAGGCACCCTCCTATGAAATATCGACAAGAGTCAAAAGCTCACATTGTTGGACATGTGGGGTAACAATTTCACCAGGATGATTCCACCCGATCTCAGCATGGGACAACTTAATATTTCCATCAACAAATTCATAGGAAAATTAATTTTGGGACTCTCTCCCTGCTCAACCTTGTGGTGAGTTTTCCTTGAAGGTAAAATTATTTGTGGGTCTCAGACTGATGCAAAGTTTAACTTACGTTGATCTCTCTCATAGACACCTCATAGTTAATATTTCAAGTGGGGCCTGAGTCTATGTCAATTCTGATTCGTGTCTGTGTGATAGAGGGGGAGGATGAACTTAATTGGAGGCACTTGCATCATCCGTTGTAGTAAACAACACTTCAAGGGAAGGGTGGTTGAGCTTCTGAACGATCATTGATGTCTCAATGGTATATTTACTTCTGCAATGATTGTTTTGTAAATTCATTCAAGAGTCTTAATCTCTTCCTTCTTATTCCAAATCTCTTGTATAGCCTTCCTTTGAATTTGTCAATTTGATTGAAAATATTTCAAGTTTGAATCTGTTCTATCCACATGCAAATAGTCATTAGTTGGAAGAGCTTAACAATAGAAATCACGCCTTCGATAGGATTCAAGCCCTTATAAATCCTTTCACAAAATGAATTTGAGAGAGAGAGAGGGAGGGAGAGAGATCGAGAGAGCGAGTCAGAGAGAGCGAGAGAGATTGAGAGAGAGAAAGGGGAGAGAGAGCTATAAATATTGTTTTGTAAATTCATTCAAGAGTCTTAATATCTTCCTTCTTATTCCAAATATCCTATATAGCCTTCCTTTCAATTTGTCAATTTGATTGAAAATATTTCAGGATTGAATCTGTTCTATCCACATGCAAATAGTCATTAGTTGGAAGAGCTTAACGATAGAAAACACAACTTCAATAGGATTCAATCCCTTATAAACCCTTTCACAAAACAAATTCGAGAGAGAGAAAGAGAGGGAGGGAGAGAGAGAGAAAGAGAGAGAGAGAGAGAGAGGGAGGGAATAAGGGAGGGAGGGAGAATGGGGGCGGGCGGTGGGGCAGTGTACAAAAAACATGAAATTTCTGTGACAAAATTCAAAACACTACGGGATAGAAAAACTAAACATTACGTGTCGAGACAGAGAATGCCCAAAAAACAAAGAAATGAGGTAAAGTAGGTTACATAAAATTAGAATACGACATATAAGTAATGAAAAGCCTTATAAAATAAGGAAACTTGAAAAGAACACCTCATTGTGACTTTGAGAGAACAAGAGCTAAGGAGAATAAATAGAGGAAACACACAAAGCAACCAATTATCCTTTTAGGTTTCAACATAGATTTAGAGCACCAGAGTTAATAAATTGCATTGTGGCACCAACAAAGGTTATAGCACCTGGAAAAATGTCAAGGAGGACCCACATTAATACAATATCGCCACATACACAAGAACTAGAAGTGGAAAACACTAGTGTATAGGCATGAGTCGTAGACGTGGACACGATTCCATCACCAAAACTAGTTATCCCAACATCAGTAAAAGAACAGGAGCCAGATCAGATGAATGTGGATTCAAATATGGAAGAGAAGAACCCCACTAAGAAACAGTTGGGTCTATGAGAACCACAATAGATAAATGGGGAGGATGAGGAAAGAATAGAGTCTAACGAGTGTAGGGTAGAGGCCGAACCAATACATGAACCAGTTGCAAAACCAACACCAAAAAAGAGGAACAAGTGCAAGTAGGAGATGTTACAATTGAGACAGAGTCAGATGCAAATTCAAAAGAGGATGTGTGTTAGGAAGCAGGTCCATCCACTGCGATGGGAAAGGTCAATGGGAAATAGTTGGTGCAGAGATCGCCACACAAAAAACCAAAAGTTGCGATAACATTACTGCACATTCCAGAAGGAGTGAAAGTTGTACCTAATATTATAGGATGTGTAGAGAAACTAAGGTATTCATACCACAAAGTAATAAGGAATTTTTGTAAGGAGGAGGCACCAGTAGGGGTGATCGCAACAATTGTGTAGTGCTTGAAGGGGACTCTACTTAGCTGGAGTCCATACCTAGTGAAATTATTTTTGGATGACTGTAAAGATGCAAAATACATAGGGATAGAGTTTCATTACTCGTGTTCGATCATACTCATAGCACTAGTAAGATGGAGACGCCCCAAATTTAGCATGTTTTTTCAAAGGATAGGAAAGTGTCACATATCACAGAATGCAACACAGTGGCACACCTCAACCGCAAAATAAAGGAAGGCTAACTCGAGCATATTTGTGATGTACTTGGAGGAGATAAAGGAAAAGGTGGCAGAGACATGGAGAATCCAACCATAAGTGGTGGATGAACACAAGGATATAGCATATTTTTAGGTCTCAAGGCACAATGTATCGATCTAGGCCAAAAGGGATCCAAAGAAGATCTGGTTGCAAATGAGGTACTGCATCACTAGAGAGTAATTTCGATGGGACATGAAGGACTATCCAGATGAGTGGAAATTACCAATGACATAAAGGAAAAGAACCAATAGAAGTTGGCACATCATAGAAAACCAACAGTCCGACAGAAAACACCATGAAAGTTGTAGAGCGTGCAAAGGAGAGTGCAGGAAGTGCGACAATAAGAAAAAAAAGACAAAATAAAAACATCCCAAAGCCACCTGAGCAAGATAAATATCTCTCCAGAGCCACCAAAAAAAGATAACAACCGAAGAATAAAACTAATGAAAGAACAAAAAAGGAAACAATGGTTCTGGTGTGGGACAAACAAGGAGGAGGACACATCCCAGATATAGAGATACCTACAAATTCAGTGTAGATAAATACTATTCCATAGAAGAGACACATGTTGGAGGAAGGAGGAAAAAGGAAAAAGATGAAGGTGTATGGAGATGTCCCATAATTTATTGTAATAGAAGATTATGTAGAGATGGTGGCAAGAAAAGTCCAAGACTGCGTAGTAGAGTTATGGGACGATATGGAGAAGAAAAGAGTGTAAATAATAAAGATTATCAGAAATGAAGGAAACATTGGTGCAACTTCACATGAGTGAAATACAACAGAAAGAAAAAGCATAACCACAACAGATTGTTCAGGAAAAGGTAGTGCTAGTGTAGGAAACAATACCGATCATAGCATCAAGGAGTGATATTTTTTCTATCACTCAGGATATGTTACAGTTAGAAGAGGAGACAAAGCATAAAAAACCAAAGGAGATTGGTCATTTGGACTTGGCTTTGTCCAATATCCCCACAAAAGTGTTGTACAATTTGGAAGTTAATGTCGCACATGAAGTCCAATCTAGAGCAGGTGCAGACATGACAGAGTTACAAACAGATAAGGATATAAAGAACACATTGAATATAACTCTCAAGGAAATATAGGTTGAGAAGGACCAAGTAAATTAGGTCATTGGCCAGATAGAGGAGTGCATTGAAGAAGTATTTAAGTCAATTCCAAAAAATGCATAAGAAGGGACACACTTATAGACCAACGAGAAAATTGGGAATATCATGAAAACAATGGAATATTACAAGAGTCATATAACGGATTTGATGGAATAGTTGAATCCAAGAACATTACTAGAGGCAGGATCACAACAAGGATGATTTTAAATACGAAAATTTATATTAAAATGTAGAAACGTGGGCTAATATTAGTAGTCCTTAATATGAAAAATGTAAAATGTTTGGTGATAGTTTTGTAAAAATATTCAAATTTCTACAGATTTTATATAGTTTCTATAAAATTTTGGCGATTTGTAAGGTAAAACAATTCTATTCTATGAAATTTGGGCGAATAAGTTTTAGAAAAAATGGAAATTGGAGAATCTTGTTTTGGGGAAAACAATGAAAATTAGCCCATTTGCAAAATTTATCCTCTAAAATCATCTATGGATCACAGAGAGAGTAGGAGGCTATAGGGAACATACAATACATGACACAGAGTGTTAAGGAGATTGCATACTTATATGAGAAAAGTGCACAACTTTGGACAAGTCTGGAAGAACATGAAAAGTTGCAGGCACTAGAACAAAAGGAGGAAAGCGTCAATTCAGCCATGCATGAGTTGAAGTAGAAGAAAAATAATATGAACATTCATGAGTGGATCAGGAGCACGCATGAGCTAAAAAAATTACAAGCAGAGTTACAAACTATGTAGACAAAGAAAAAGATGAGGGAGGCTCAGCTGGAGCCACTGCAGGAAGACATAAAGAAGATATTAACAAAAATGGATGCATCCAAGGGCCAAATGGAAACCCTTAAGTTGGAGGCTGAAGAGATGATGAAGGAGTATATCACAGTGAAAACTGTAGAGTCTACTACAAATAAGAGCGCACATGTGAATACTTGTGTTGGAAAAATGCCAGGAAGATTCCAAGATCTGGAGAAATCGATGCCGGAGGCACATACTTCCTAAGTGGCTCGAGATGAGCCATGAGTTAGTGTTGGGGGCCTATTGGAGAAGGATATTTTTAGAACAAAGTCTGAGGAAATAGTGTAGAAAACAAGGAAGGAATATAAGGAATGGAACAAGGAAGCAACACATAAGAAGGAAAAGGAAGAAATGCATCATAAATAAAGGAAAATCAATGCGACAAAATTTTGGATTACTGTGTGAAGGCAGTTAGAATGTGGACAAGTTTATTCCACTTAGAGTTAGGGTTTTGGTAGTCAATGTAAAAGGTTCTTACCCATATTTTTATATAAATATAATGTATGAGGTAGATAGGAGGGATTAACCTTTTTGAGTACATTCAGAGGTCCTTTTGAGAACAATTCTGAATTTTGAGTTGCAATACTAGTTTTGTTGAGAGATGTGGAGCTCAGATGAAGTCAGTGTTGATATGTATGGATTGTATTTGAGGGTCATGTCACAAGTTATGGAGCTTGATGCGACACTGGTCAACCTCATGGAGTATGACAAACATTTGACGTAATGCATACAATGCCCTATTTTGATGAATAATAATAATAAACACAAGATCTTTGTGGACGTAGCCCAAGGGGGGTGAACCATGGTAAAAATGGTGTCTCTATGTGTTATTATCTTATGTGTTTCTTTAATATTCTTTTATGTTGAATGAATACATGAATATGGTGAGGTTTATTTACAACGCACAATAGAATAGTATGATGTTTTCTACAAAATGAGTGTTATTGAATGGGTAAAATAATAGATGTATTGAATGATAGTGTTGTTCTAGAGTTTGTACTTAAGGCTTAGAAGTACAGTGTCTAGGCATATGAAAGTGGGTAAAGGGTGGAGTAGAGAGAAACATCAACCTTCGACAAAGGAAACTATGGAAGATTTCTACGTTGGTGTTGTCTAGCTTCCAACTATTCCTGGATGGTTATATCATGTTCAATCGCTGCCCATGAACGTTTGAGTTCAACCCGATTAGTAGCTATTTTAAGAATAGTATCGAAAAGGTTTAAGGCAATGTATGTTTGATTTGCTAATCCGGGTTCGATATTGGGTTGTGTTGGTACAGAGAAAGTCATGGGGGAACAGTAAAATAATAAAAAAATTTAGAGATAAATTAAGTGCTATCTCAATTTGGTCGTATAAAAGAGAATTTACAGTTTCAAAAATAAAACGGGGTGCAAATCAAAGGCTCTTTCCCGTAACTGAGTTATATCTTAATAAAATGCATGAGGTGGGAGAAAAACATTTAGCTGTCTATGATGTAAGGCTCCTATCAAGGGAGAATATCACGCATAAACAGGAGAGGAAAACTGTAAGGAAATAACCCGATGTAGCATAAAATATATGTAGAATTCTGAAAGTGTTGACTGGTCTTACACCTGCTGATAGCTGGTACAGAGGAAAAACAGTAAACAATTACAGAAACCTAAAATTCATTCGCTATAGCAGTGGTCGTACTAAATTATAACGAAGCATTCATCAGTTATGAAAATGAAATGAAATGAAATATGAGATACAAGAAAACAAAATCATAACACAGTCATGACGGAATTGAGAATCTTCATATTTGCTTTGTATTAGCTCTCAAAATGTAAAAAACTCTGTTACAATCGACACAAAAAGGTCCATCCTTTTTCCTTCTTTCTGTGGTATATTTATACAGTTTTTACAATGAGATGGAATCTCAATCGTTAAAAAAATTTAATTTATGATAGGATGGAGAGAAATCAATACATTTCTTCTTCTTTGTCTTCACTTGGTGCCAGAAGTTTGTCCTCGCGCGTGCTCGGTACAGGTGACACATATTTCAACCAGCCGAGATACCAGCCTTGGCGGTTCTGCTTGACAGTTGGCCTCAAAAGAGTAACAATCTCGGGCTAATTGAGGCAGCCTGCCTTCCATCTGTCTGTCTATGATGTCGATAGCGCAAAATTGCGTGCTTGGTTTAATCATACATTTGTTTATTTGGACTATGTCCACCATAGTCACTCGGGAGATCTCGGTCGAATCTCTTTCCTCTTTGTCCTTTAAATCAAGCGAGATTTTTTCCATATTCATTTGAATCAATGTCTCGGTATTACCTCCACTATCAATGCCTAGCAGATTTCCATCTATAGAACTAAAGGCATCTTCTAAGGAATTCGTTACCCTTTTGGCTTGCAGCTTGCCTTCCGCAATGTTGTGCTCCCATTCTTTTAATATAATGTTTCGTCTGGTCTACTCTGAAACGGTGAACCTAGAAGTACTTCCCTAATCGCTATTGTTTGTGGCTATCAAAACCTCTTGGAAGGTGACCCATGATGCTCCAGCTTGCCTTTCTCTAGCAGTTAAATTCTCCAAAACTTGATTAACCAACAAGCAGTTGTCCCGAATCTCCTCTACCTTGTCGAGTAAATTTCGTTGGGCCGCAGAGACTCTTCTCCGAATCTCTATCACCTAGGACTGAAACATCCCGATATCTATCACTTTGCTTTTGGTGATTTCCACCCTAGCCTGCAGCTGTTGGATCAAATCCTTTTGCTGTCTCGCTTGCATATGACAATATCGAACCACCAACTGCGCTTGTTTGAGATTAGTCTTGAGAAGCTCTATCTCATTTTTATCGGCCAACCTTGCTTGCTCCATACCTACACTCGCCTGGTCTTTGGCAGTCTCCATCACTATGGCTAGTCTAGCTTCTAGGGTCTTGATGAGGTGATTCTTTCATTTCAGTTGGTTTTTCAAGACCCCGACTGAAAATTGATTTTTCGTGCCATATGCTCCTAATGTCCCTTCTATTTCAGCCGTGAATTGTTCATTCCTCTTGTCTTTTCCATCAGTTATAACTTTGTATTTCTTGGTCGTTGACTCTCCTTCCTGATAGAATTCCCTCTTTACCACTGCCTTTCTCTTCTTATCAAATAAAAATTCATTTGTAGGGAGTTATTCTACTCTTATAGGCCTCAACTCTTCATTGAAGATCCATCCTACATCAATATTTCCTTGAGTCGACTACAAGGGGGTAACTGATGTGATAGGTTCTCCGATCTGCTTCGCTGATTTTCCCAAAGTAGTAACCAGACTCTGCTTCTTTGGTGGGTCAGGAGTCTTTATCTCTACTTTCAGACTCTTAGTTTGTTGTCCCTCATCCTGGTGTTTTTCTTGATCGAGAGTCGCATCCTTAGAGCCTTCAACATATTTTTGTTTCACCTCTGTCGTACTCAGACTCTCACCACTCAACACTATGGGAAGACAACTGCATCGATGTTCTTGGATCTTTAGATCATCAGCTCTTTCCTCGGGTGCCAAGGTTTATATCCGAGCTAGAATCTCAGCATAGGACCTTGCACCTTAGAAAATGTCATCCGAGGGTGAATTCTCGTGCTCAAATCTCTTGAGCCCGCAACTGGCCAAATGATTGCTCACGACCCTTTGCGGATCGTACTTCTTGTATTCAATGAGGACTAGATTTAGGTCTTCCAGGGTTATTGCCTCAGCTTTGGCACGCCCTAAATCTAATAAAGAATAAGAATTTAAATGAATAGGAAAAGGTGGCCATACCTTCTTTGAGTATCCCTTAAGCTCCTTGCTTATACCACCGATTACTGTTTGTCTAGCAACCTCACGACAAGCCAATTTGTCGAGAATGAACAATGGCAATGCCTGTGGGGGAACAGAAGCCCCGAAAACTCTGAGATATGAAAATTCAACTTCTACATACCAGTCATCTATGCTGCTCAGATTTTTTACTATACTGTCCGAGATCCTGGGTGGCGGGTGGCCGAAAATAGTGACATGCAGAGGCACCATCACCCAGTTGAAGATTTCGTATACGAAATTTTCCGCTTTATTTTCCCATAATTTTGAATGATAGACGTGTATGGGCTCATCCTCTATTGGAGTCCAACTCCAGCTCATTAAGGGAAATGGTATTAAAAAACAAACGACGTCCATAATGTATGCAGACATAAAAAATGAAGCAATTTTTCTGCTTTCTTTCTGCGCCCGAAACTCCGTGACCCAACTGGTCAGGCTGTCGGACAGCATCTTCGCCCAGTCGAAGGAACAACCTTCGATGAATTGAAACATTAGAGGCACCCATGGAAGAAGAAATGCGAGGCATCCTCTCTCCCATATAACCTGCATGTCATCATAGCTACATACTTGTATTGCGGTTCTAAAAAAGCTATTGAATATATACCATGACTATTTGCCTTGAATTTCGCAGAGCGTGAAACCCAATCTTTTATCAAGCTAGACATGGTTTTATCATACTGCACACATTCCTTCTGTTTGAATTCGTCTAAGAATTTGGCACCATATGTAAATTCAGACACTGTGGGCAACTTATACATGGCTTGTATATGTTCAGGCTTGAAAGTCCTGATGGTGACCTTTTGCTCATTCATGATGGTTCTGGTTGGTATGTCCACATGGTCTAATGCCCAATAGACCATATCATAATATGGCAGTAGTCGTGGCCTAGCTGCTACTTTGTTCTTTCTGGATTGGATGACGATCTTATACTTGGTGGTTATATCATCTTTTTCATTGTCGCTGGAATCATCAAAATAATCCACCAATTCAGCCTGCAGAACATCGGAAACGAAAGACTAGTTCGGGACAGAGTCAACAATTCGAGGTGAATTATCAGCAATGTTGTCCGAGCCTTGTCCCAAAACCTCAACACTGGCTTTGGATGCTTTTCGCGGGGCCATGACAAGAGATCTTGGTTTATCTCTTCTACGATAAAAATACGTATACATACAGAAGTCAGCTCATCGAGAAAATGTGCTCTGTGTAATGTAGAAATGAATTTTCTATAATGCATAACCTCTCTTATATATATTTGAAAACTCAGTACCTTTCAGAACAGGTCTATCAAATCATGTTTTAGAAATAAATTTAGCCATAAAAATCCGATCCTTATTCATCGATTTGCCCTATTTCCTCATTAATGTCATAAATTTTGGCGGTTTGAAATGTCAGCTGGCGCATGGAAGGAATAAGGCTACCTCGTAAATCGTGGAAGCATCGAAACACGAGATATGTATTGATTTAGCTTAATTAATCTAGTTTTACCAACGTTAATTAATCTTTCGCCACTTGTTGTATCGGGAAATTTTCTTTAACCTTTTGAACCTCTAACACCCGAAAATGCGATGATTGATTTTGATTAATAAAAATGTAATTATGATTAGGAGCTTAATTAATTTCATAATTATTTATATTCGTCGTATCGCGACTTGGAGCTTCGAAGGTAAGTTTCTGGGAAGTTTGCATTCCGAGCTGCGAAACCGCGAGATCGTGATAATATGACTTAATTAAAAAGGGAATATAAACTGGGATTAAGTGATTAATTAATTACTTTTATATCCTTATTGTGATTTCGTGAGTTGGGGTTTAGACGGTGTAACTTTTAAAAAAGAAAATGCCAAGTGGCGAATTGCCGACAGAACTTTTACCATGGTTTAGCTTTTACTTTTAACCTTGACATGGGTTACTAAAATAAGGACTTCGTGTTCTCAGTTATTGGGGCTATGAAAATAAACTTTTGGATTTAGTGAACGCCAAGGTGCGAAAACCCGATGACGTTTAATCATGGTTTAGGAAAACTTTACTCCTGTTACTGCCCTAGGTGAAAACTTAAAACGATTTCACCGTTTCGTTGCTCGGGACGTGTGAACTATGTGATTTATAGCATCTGACCTACAAGATCCCGAGGTAGAAAAAAAAGAGGAAATATTTTTACGAAAGGTAGGACTTGCCTCGAGAGTACAAAAATCATCGTTGTTTGCGTGATAAAGCTTCAGAGATTTTGAAACCACAGACGAAAAATGCGAAAACCATCTTTTGATTTCGAGCATTAAAAATGAAATTTGTGATGGGCTAGAAAAAACAAAGGCGGCTCCAACATAGGCTCCAACTAGGGATCCTGCTTTATTGTAAGGTGGGAAGAACAGTAGACCATGTGCCAATATTGGGTAAATCAAGTCAATAGCTTCAGTCAGGCGAAAAGTTTCCTGAGAAACAGGGTATCGAAGAGGGAAAAGAGACTTCGTTCTTTACCTTGAAAAGATTTTTCAAACTCAGATACTCTTTCTAAACTTAGTTGTAGTCCCTTTCACGACTTTCCCTTTCCCGCTACTAAATTCAGGTTTGCTTTAAGATGATCAAAATAGTTCTAGGAGACCCAACAGATCTTGCGGCTATCAGCTTGCATCAAAAGAAGAAGATTATATGTTTTTAATTGGGAAGTCTCGTCTGAACTTTGGATGTAGATCAGGTTTTTAAAAATAATTGGTTACCGGAGTAGAGTGATATTCATGTATAAAAACCTTACAGATATCTCAGATATTGCTTCACTGCCAGCGAGCCTGTTAAGTACCCCGGTGAAGTTATCTGGCCCCTTTTACTAAATTTCCTTTCACCACTTCGGAATATATTCATGCATTTAAATTCTGAGATGAGGGCAATCATTTCTGAATTTCCTTTCATCATCTCTTGGACTAGGTGGGGGTGGTAATTTCCGAATTTCCTTTCACCACCTGTCTTATAATTTTCTTTTAGAGCGCAAAGATGGCGGCAATTAGTTTGTATCAAGGCTGATATCTGTGTAATATTTTGCATTATAGGTCTGTCAACTTACTTTGATTACTCAGTACCAACCTTCCCTTGACCTTCACTACACCTTCGTTCATAGGGAAAAATGGAAAATAACTTTCTTAGGGCATTCTATTTGAGCAAGCTTCAATCCTCCGATGTCCTTGAAAAACCTAGGAAAGTTAGGATCACTTTAAACGTTCCTTCATTTAGCAGGGGATCGAGAAGTTGTGAAGACCCACTTTCTTTCCACAATCTTCTTTGAAGCTCATGAGGTTGAAATGAAAAAACTCTTATCCCTTCTTATATGAAATGGAAAAATGGTGACTTTTTAAAAGGTAAACTCGAAGATAGAAAGGATGCCAGGTAGTGACTTATTGACTGAAAATACAGAGGTCAAAAATTTAAAACTGACTCTTGTAGATATTATCGAGGATACTTTACTTTGACTGACTGCTTTTAAATTGGGTGAATCATTTAATTTGTCTTAATTTTTCATAAGCTATTAAACCAAGAAACAACTGTGTTATTTATTAGTTCAGCTGATGTTGTTGTTTGAGTGAGGTTACCTCGGTTTTCTTTAATAGTCCTTTAGAACATGTCTTTTGAGAAATCTCATCTTTACCTTTTCATTTCAATTTCTTTGCGCAATATGAAATTTCTTAGGTATCACCTGTTTAAGCCGATTTATTTCTGACACCGACTTTCAGTTTACTTCTCCTGCTTGTTTTGTATGCAGCTAGAATCCTGTAAGAGGCAAATACGAATATTATTGGGGCTATCCAAAATGCGTCAAAAGTTCATGAACGAAAAAATAAAATCAAGAGCAATGTTTAAATGAAAAATATATATATGTACACAATATATATATAATATATATATATATATATATATATATATTTTGAATCTGGCGACTGTTACGTCATATAATGCTTCAGATACCACCCTTTGACAGGGGTGTTGAGGACTTCACCATCTATATTTTCCAGTAGAAAAGAATTTTTTCCTTCCAAAGCCGAGACCCTGAATGGCCCTTACCAGAGTTGGTCAAATTTACCATGTTTTGCTGCTTCTTCCTTTATTTCATCCCACCTTAACACTAAATCACCTGGGAGGAAATCTCTGTCCTTTTCTTTGCCGTCGAATAATGCCTTCATGTCATCTTGGTACTTCTGCATCTTTTCATCTACTTTGACTCTATGCTGTTGAATCTCGATCAGTTGATTTATCCTTCTGGTGACATGATTTGGTTCTTCATTTTGATCTTGCCATAACTTCATCACTGGGAGCGTTAGGTATATAGGTAGCACAACATCGGTCCCATATACCATCTGAAAAGGTGAAATGTTGATTGACCTTTTTTTGCTTATGTGATTCGCCCACAATGCATATTTTAAGTGCACATGCCAAGACCTTTTATTTTCATCCAATACTTTCTTGATTATATTTACTAGGCTCTTGTTAGATGATTCAACCAATCCGTTTCCTTGGGGGTAATATGATGTGGAATGGCCGAGAATGATGTTATACTTCTAACAAAAGCTGATCATAGCCATAGATTTAAAGGCTTGGGCATTTTCAGTAACTATCTTTCGGGGGCACCCAAATCTAGACAAAATATTGTCTTCTAAAAAATCAATTACCACCGAGTCTGTTGCCCTTTTGGTTGGAATGGCTTCCACCCACTTAGTAAAATAATCTGTTGCAGTTAAGATCCATTTTTGTTGAGCACTAGAATGGGGATTAATATTGCCTATGAAGTCTAGACCCCATTACTAAAATGGGGCTTCAGATTTGACTGGAACTAAAGGCAGTGCTGAGAGCTTCTGTTTACCTGCAAATAGTTGACAAGGGTTGCAGGCACACACTTTGGCATTAACGTCCGAGAAAAGTTTTGGCCAGTATTACCCAGCCCTCGGAATCTTGTAAACTGTAGCTCTCCAAGTGTGATTCCCCCCACAGATTCCCTCATGAAATTCATCTATAACCCGCTGAGTTTCCGATTCGACTAAATAAACTAGCAAGAAACCAAGTGGATCTTTCCAATATAACTGACTTTCGGTGATACAATATTTAACTGCATGGAGTTTTAAAGTCCTGGATTTAGATGGTGATAACTCATTTGGGCATTTTAGAGTTAGCAGGTACGACACTATGTCTCTGTACTAGCCTAATGACATGAACTTCTCTTCGATCTTATTTGGACCTGTTTCCTCATTTAGCTAGTTTAGGTTCATGTCTTCGCCGCCTTCCTGCAGGCAATTGATATCTAGGGCTCTGAAATTTGACTCAGCTAAGATTTTGTCCAGGCCTTGCCCTTTTATCAATTTGGTCGGTTTGACTTCCAGATCAAATTCTTGGATTTTGGCGAGCCATCGCCCTCTTTTTCCATCGTTGTCTGGCTGTATCAATATATCTTTCACAGAACTGGTAGGCATGTACGCAATTATCTTCAAGTGTAGTACATACGTTCTAAATGCCCTTAATGCTTTTACCATGGTGTACGCCTTTTTTTCTATTATATCATACTTCAGTTCTGCGTCTCTAAGGCTCTTGCTGAAAAAGGCGATTGGTTGTTCGAATCCTTCTTTGTTCTTTTGTAGGAGCACCGCAACGATAGTGTGTTCGGAGGAAAATGAGAAGATAAGAAAATCCTTTAGATAGTAGGGGCTCGCTAACACAGGTGCCTCACTTATGAATTTCTTAATATGTGCGAATGATGCTTTGGAATCGGTTGTCCATTTTACTTCATTGACCTTCTTCAACATACCTGTGATCATTTTTACAATCTCAGCGAAATTCGGGATAAACCTTCATAAAAAATTTATTCTTCCTAAGAAAGATTGAATCCCTTTTACATTTCTAGGAATGTTTATAGTATCTATTGCTTCAATCCTCTTAGGATCAATCCTGATTCCATCCCTAGATATGATATGACCCAAAAGATTACCTTCCCACATGGCGAAATGTGATTTCTTTGGGTTTAAAGATAGACCAAACCTGTGGCATTTTTCAAAGTCTATTTAAGATGCATCAAGTGTTCTTCATCGGTTTTAGAGAAAACCATCAAATTGTCGAGGTAAATGACTACGAACTTATCCCTTTCTCCTATGAAAGCGATGTCCATAGTGCGTTGGAATGTGGCCCCTGCATTCATCAAACCAAAAGGCATTTTTCCATACATGAACGTACCCCATGGTGTGGTGAAAGCAGTTTTTTCCCTATCTTGTTCATTCATGGCAATTTGATTATAACCAGAGAACCTGTCGATCATAGACATTCGGTTTGCTCCAACTACTTTTTCTAACACATGGTCCATTTTGGGCAGCAGATAGTTGTCCTTGAGAGACGACTTATTTAAGTTTCGGAAATCCACACATAGTCTCATTTCCCCATTCTTTTTCCTGAAAGGGACCAGGTTTGCTACCCAGTCTGAATATTATTTTCACGTCTAAAAGTTTCTTAACTTCTTTTTCAATCACAGGTAACAAAATGGGGTTGATCTGTCTAAGCTTTTTCCTAAATGGTTTGACCCCAGGCTTTAAAGGTATCTTGTGATCAATTACGAAAGTGTCATATGTTCTTAACTCATCATAAGACCAGGCGAAAACATCCTTATACTGTCTGAGTAGGTCTTTATACTTACTTTTTATTTTAGGAGGGAGGAACTTGGATACTTTTACCATCCTGAATTCTTCTTCAGTTCCTATATCACAGTCCTCCACTTCTTCTGGTTGGGGTTGTAAAGTGGATTTTACAGGTATGTCATTCTGATCAAAAAGTATTTCTAAAGGAATCAATCCTTTCGGAATCTGGTTGTTTTTAAGGACCAACATACGATGATCCACAATTTTTTCTCGGAAAGATTTAGGATCTTCCCCTTCTTGCATGATCTATATCGGGTCATTTTGATTTTCTTGGGCATGAGTTTTGGAGAATTCACCCACTGCTTCAAGAAATTTCTTAATTTGTTCATCATCCTCAAAGACCTGCCAGTGTTGGATATTGTCTGGTATAGATGGTCTGTGTCTGATTTCAATGTGATACTTCAATTTGAAAGTCGTGGGAGGAGAGAAGGTTGAAGCTACTTTAGCCAATGCATCAGCATGTAAATTCTCTGTGCGTGGGATGAAGTGGACATTTACGGATGAGAAAAAGTTTTCCATGAGATCCCAGGCACAATTCGTGTATGATCTTAATCTGGGATGCCTGGCTTGGTACTGTCGATTTATCTGTTTGACTATTAACTCTGCATCTCAATATAACTCTAAGTTATTTATTTTTAGCTTTTTGGAAGCCTCTAATCCTAAGACCAACGCTTCATATTCACATACGTTGTTAGTGTAATCTATATCCCACTACATTCGGTAGGAAAAAGGAACAACGAACTTACCTTTGGGAGCCACTAAAAGCACTCCTGCACCTGCCCCTTCAGAAGATGAGGCACCATCAAAATACATTTTCCAGACACTGGTGCTACAAAGATCCTCTGTCATGTAACTTGAATCTTCTCGCTCTATATCGTTTTCCTCCGGACAACCATCTAAACCATCATCAAAAGACAAAATACAATTTCCCATATTTTGGTCCGCAATGTAAATAGGAAAATTGTTTGGGTTTTGAGGGTCGCTCACTGTATATGCTAATCTCGTTTCTATGTACAATCGAGTAAACTAACCACCAAACATAGGAATTGTGGTGAACATCATATCCAATTGAAGAGAACCCCCAAACTTGGCTCCCCATGATCTAGACAATAGTAAGCCATACTTAGGGAGAATATCTGCAATAACCACATCCATCAGGATACTCTTAACCGGGACCTGTGTCAGGGTAACTACCAAATCTTTTATCATTCCCATACACTTAACCCTTCTCAAGTCAAAAGAGTAAAGTTCTCCATAAGGCCTAGTGATCTGAAGTCCCAATTTGTCCATGATAATCTTAGGCATAACGTTATGGGAGGCTCCAGAGTATAACATGCAATTATGTAGCAATTGGTCATATACATTTAAAGTGATATAAAAGGGAGAAATAGTATCTTTGGCCCCTTCAAAATGTATACCAAAAGTGATATTAGGTTTGTCATATTCCAGGTTTAAAACGTCATACTGGCTTTCTTTCTCTAAGACACCGATCACTTTGGTAATTTGCTTCTGATAAATGGGGTTTTTTGCTAGTTCTACCAAAGGGATTGGTATCTTAATTTTATTTATCTCATTTTCAAAAATGAAAATTCCACTCACCTCGTCTGTTTCTTTGGCTGAGACTTCCGAATCTTTCCTTTCTGATTTATTCGTCTGGACCGCTTTATTACTCATGGTCTTGTTTAAAGGCAGAATTTTATTAACCATTTCGGTTCCTTGTGCTTGGGGCTCAACTTTTCCCATTTCGGACGCTTGTGTGCTTAACACTTTCGTTTTTCTGTTGGGTAATAAGGTCTCTTCCGAAGTAGGCTCATAAGCTTGACCTCTTTGGAGGATTTTCTTGGGTTGAGTAGTTGAGGTGGGCTTACTCTTAGATATTAAGTTATACTTGGGTTGGATCTCAGCCATTATCATCTCAGTTTCTTGTTGAGATTCACAAAGGTCAGTATGATCACTTTCTTCACCCTTATTCGACGGTTGTTACATGTTTAGAGATTTTTGATAATCTTCTCGAGTCAGATATGGTTGTGTGAAGTCATCACTGAATTTCGTGACATCATTTTCCGAATCTTCGAAGTCTTGAAAATCATTCGCTCCTATAAAATTTTTGTTCTTTAAGGGAGCTTGTATTTTTTGATCTTCATTTTTTATTTGTCTTTGTTGGTTCGGGGGGTTAGGGTTCCTCTTGAAATCATTTTTGGGGAAAGAATCATCTTTGGCCTGTTCGAGCTCCATTCTGGATATTTTATTAGACAGTTCTTTAATTACTCTAGCCATATCGTCTACCCTATCATCTGTGGATCTATTAGACCCTGACGGACCTGCTTGTTCTCTAAAGCGTTTCGTCTCCCAGTTTTTCGTTTCCACTTTAGATTTAAGCTTACTAGAAGCCATCATATTAGACTCAATTTCTACAACATCGTCTTGCATTCGTTTTAGGGTGGCTCCCCTTATTTCTCGCAAAAGGAGTGTGAAATCCGGTTCGAAAGCCCCCGTGAAAGTTACCTTAGCCGTGGGTTGGGACGGTTTAACCTCGGCTGGGATTTTGTTATACCGTTTATTAAATCTTTGAATAAATTCCATGACTGTTTCAAAATTATTTTTTCTTAGAGACCCAAACTTGGTTAAATAATATAAGTGGTCCTTTCTTTCGCCCCACTGTCTAAGGAAAGAATCTTCTAAGGCGTCGTAAGACAAGATAGATGTTGTAGGTAGACTCTGAAACCAAGTTTGGACCTGGCCTTCGAAGGTTTGAACAAGAATCCTCAAATATACGTCTTCATGTATGATACCTAGGATATCTGTGAATTGATCAAAGAAATTAATGTGTTCAACCATGGTTAGATCCCCTTCCCCAGTGAATTTTGGAATTTTTTTTATGTATTTTTCGGGAAGGTCATGTAGAGGAATGGGCAACACCAAGGGGGCATATATTGCTACAACTTTTGCAAACACTCTGGGGGGGGGGGCAGGCCCTTGGCCTCCAGCCCCTCCTAGAGGAGCTCCTCCCCCTCCTCATTCGATAAACCCTCCACCTCCTCCTCCAGCGGCTGCCATCATTATTTGTGGAAAGTCGTATAGGGGGTTTCGGAAAATTAAAAGTGAATCTTTATTTTCTTCGTGAGGAGGAAAATCCAGCGATGAAAAATAAGGAACGTGAGGACTTAGTTCCTCAGATTTGCAAGAGACGAAATCGGGAGAATCGAAGGGTGTGGAAACCGAATGTGTAGCACACTCTTCAGAATTAGGTGAGGTTGGGAAATTTACCTGAAGGAAAGATGGTATGTCCACGTCCAACTAACTTTCAAGAGGGCCCTTTCCTTTGTGTACTAAGGGGACTGTTGGATGAATCTCACTGCTAACTTCGGAACAATTTGACGTTAAATATTTAGTATCGAAGAGAGGACTGAGTGAATTTGAGGGTTTAGAAGGACTCTTAGTATTCAGTTGTGGGGTTTTAAGCTTGTAGACTACAGCGGTTGGCTTAAGAGAGCCTCTCACCTTTGGAATCTTCTTGGGACCAGTAACGGGCGTAATCTACTTACCATCCGGGTTTTGTCTAGTATTCCTTCGACCGGATTCTAGTTTATTACCTATGGAGTTGCCAAGTGAAAGATTGAAAATCCTTAAAAAGGTGTGTACTCTTTGTTCACTATCAAAGGGTAACACTTTCAACGAAACACAAATGTCATTTTCCCAGGGAAAAAGGTTTCGTAACTTCGATCCCCTGCAATGACGCCAAAAAGATGTTCTTCCAGAGTCTGTACTTAAGGCTTAGAAGTACAGTGTCTAGGCATATGAAAGTGGGTAAAGGTTGGAGGAGAGAGAAACGTCAACCTTTGGCAAAGGAAACTAGAAGATTTCTACATTGGCGTTGTCTAGCTTCTAACTGTTCCTGGATGGTTATATCATGTTCAATCGCTTCCCATGAACATTCAAGTTCAACTCGAGTAGTAGCTATTTTAAGAATAGTATCGAAAAGGTTTAAGGCAATGTACATTTGATTTGCTAATCCGTGTTCAATATTGGGCTGTTTTGGTACAGGGACAGTCATGGAGGAACAGTAAAATAAGAAAAAACTTCAGAGAGAAATTAAGTGTTGTCTCAATTTGATCGTATAAAAGAGAATTTACGGTTTCAGAAATAAAACAGGGTCCAAATCAAAGGCTCTTTCCCATAACTGAGTTATATCTTAATAAAATGCATGAGGTGGGAGAAAAACATTTAGTTGTCTATGATGTAAGGCTCTTATAAAGGGAGAATCTCACGCATAAATAGGAGAGGAAAATTGTAAGGAAATAACCTGATGTAGCATAAAATATATGTAGAATTCTGAAAGTGTTGACTGGTCTTACACCTACTGATAGCTGGTACAGAGGAAAAATAGTAAACAATTACAGAAAACCAAAATTCATTCGCTATAGTAGTGGTCGTACTAAATTATAACGAAGAATTCATCAATTATGAATATGAAATGAAATGAAATATTAGATACAAGAAAACAAACTCATAACACAGTCGTGATGGAATTGAGAATCTTTAGATTTGCTTTGTATTAACTCTCAAAATGTAAAAAACTCTGTTACAATTGACACAAAAAGGTCTATCCTTTTTTCCTTCTTTTTGTGGTATATTTATACAGTTTTTACAATGAGATGGAATCTCAATCGTTAAAAAAATTTAAGTTATGATAGGATGGAGAGAAATCACTACATTTATTTTTCTTTGTCTTCACTTGGTGCCAGAAGTTTGTCCTCACACGTGCTCGGTACAGGTGGCACATCTTTCAACCAGCCGAGATACCAGCCTTGATTGTTCTGCTTGGCAGTTGGCCTCAAAAGAGTAACAATCTCAGGCTAATTACGACAGCCTACCTTCCATCTGTCTGTCTATGATGTCGATAACGCACAATTGTGCGCTTGGTTTAATCATACATTTGTTTATTTGGACTATGTCTGCCATAGTCACTCAGGAGATCTTGGCCGAATCTCTTTCCTGTTTGTCCTTTAAATCAAGTGAGATTTTTTCCATATTCATTTGAATCAATGTCTTGGCATTAACTCCGCTATCAATGCCTAGAATATTTCCATCTATCGAACTAAAAGCATCTTCTAAGGAATTCGTTACCCTTTTGGCTAGCAGCTTGCCTTCCGCGATGCTGTGCTCCCATTCTTTTAATAGAATTTTTCCTCTGGTCTGCTCTGAGACGGTGAACCTGGAAGTACTTCCCGAATCTCTGTTGTTTGTGTCTATCACAGCCTCTTGGAAGGCGACCCGTGCTACTCCAGCTTCCCTTTCTCTAGTAGTTAAATTTTCCAAAACTTGATTAACCAGCAAGCAGTTGTCCTGAATCTCCTCTACCTTACCGAGTAAATTTTGTTGGGCCGCAGAGACTCTGCTCGCAATCTCTATCGCTTGGGACTGAAACATCCCGATATCTATCACTTTTCTTTCGACGATTTCCAACTTAGCCTGCAGTTGTTGGATCAAATCCTTTTGATAGCTCACTTGCATCTGACCATCCCGAACCACCAGGTGCGCTTGTTCGAGCTTAGTCTTGAGAAGATCTATCTTATTTTTATCGGCCAACCTTTCTTGCTCCATACCTACAGTCGCCTGGTCTTTGGCAGTCTCTGTCGCTGTGGCTAGTCTAGCTTCCAAGATCTTGATGAGGCGATTCTTTCATTTCAACTGGTTTTTCAAGACCCCGACTGAAAATTGATTTGTCGTGGCATATGCTCCTAATGTCCTTGCTATTTCAGTCGTGAATTTTTCATTCCTCTTGTCTTTTCCATCAGTTATAACTTTTTATTTCTTGGTCGTTGACTCTCCTTCCTAATAGAATTCCCTCTTTACCACTGCCTTTCTCTTCTTATTGAAGAAAAATTCATTTGGAGGGAGTTCTTCTACTCTTATATGCCTCAAATCTTCATTGAAGATCCATCCTGCATCAATATTTCCTTGAGTCGACTGCAAGGGGGTAATTGATGTGATAGGTTCTTCGATCTGCTTCGCTGATTTTCCTGGAGTAGTAACCGGACTCTGCTTCTTCGGTGGGTCGGGAGTCTTTATCTCTGATTTCGGACTCTTAGTTTTCTCTCCCTCATCCTGGTGTTTTTCTTGATCGGGAGTCGCATCCTTAGAGCCTTCGACATCTTTTTGTTTCACCTCCACCATACTTGGACTCTCACCATGCAACACTGCGGGAAGACAACTGCGTCAATGTTCTTGGAACTTCATAACATCAGCTCTTTCCTCGGGTGCCAAGGTTTATATCTGAGCTAGAATCTCGACATAGGACCTTGCACCTCGGAAAATGTCATCTGAGGGTGAATTCTCGTTGTCAAATCTCTTGAGCCCGCAATTGGACAAATGATTGCTCACAACCCTTTGTGGATCATGCTTCTTGTATTCAATGAGGACCAAATTTAGGTCTTCCAGGGCTGCTGCCTCAGCTTTGGAATGCCCAAAATCTAATAAAGAATAAGAATTTAAATGAACAGGAAAAGGTGGCCATACCTTCTTTGAGTATCCCTTAAGCTCCTTGCTTATACCACCAATTACTGTTTATCTAGCAACCTCACGACAAGCCAGTTTTTCGGGAATGAACAATGGCAATGCATGCAGGGGAACAGAAGCCCCAAAAACTCTGAGATATGAAAATTCGGCTTCTACATACCAGTCAACTATGCTGCTCAGATTTGTTACTATATTGTCCGAGATCCTGGGTGGTGGGTGGCCAAAAATAGTGACATGTAGAGGCACCATCACCCAGTTGAAGATTTTGTATACGAAATTTGTCGCTTTGTTTTCCCATAATTTTGAATGATAGACGTGTATGGGCTCGTCCTCTGTTGGATTCCAACTCCAGCTCATTAAGGGAAATGGTGTTAAAAATCAAATGATGTCCATAATGTATGCAGACATAAAAAATGAAGCAATTTTTCCGATTTCTTTCTATGCCCGATACTCCATGACCCAACTGGTCAGGCTGTCAGACAGCATCTTCGCCCAGTCGAAGGAACAACCTTCGGCGACTCGAAACATTAGAGGCACCCATGGAAGGAATAAATGTGAGGTGTCCTCTCTCCCATATAATCTGCATGTCATCATAGCTACATACTTGTACTGCGGTTCTAAAGAAGCTATTGAATATATAGCATGATTGTCTGCCCTGAATTTTGCAGAGCGTGAAACCCAATCTTTTATCAAGCTAGACATGGTTTTATCATACTGCACGCATTCCTTCTGTTTGAATTCATCTAAGAATCCGGCACCATATGTAAAGTCGGACGCTGTGGGCAACTTATACATGGCTTGCAAATGTTCAGGCCTGAAAGTCCCGATGGTGACCTTCTGCTCATTCATGATGGTTCTGGTTGGTATGTCCACATGTTCTAATGCCCATCGGACCATATCATAATATGGCAGTAGTTGTGGCCTGGCTGCTACTTTGTGCATTCCAAATTGGATGACGATCTTATACTTGGTGGTTATATCATCTTTTTCATTGTCGCTGGAATCATCGGAATAATCCACCAATTCAACCTGCAGAACATCGGAAACGAAAGACCAGTTTGGGATAGAGTCGACACTTAGAGGTGAAGTATCAGCAACGTTGTCCGAGCCTTGTCCCGAAACCTCAACACTGGCTTTGGATGCTTTTTGCGGGGCCATGATAGGAGATCATGGTTTATCTCTTCTGCGATAAAAATACGTATACATACAGAAGTCATCTCACCGAGAAAATGTGCTCTGCGTAATGTAGAAATGAATTTTCTATAATGCATAACTTCTCTTATATATATTCAAAAACTCGGTAGCTTTCAAAATAGGTCTGTCAAATCATGTTTTAGAAATAAATTTAGCCATAAAAATCCGATCCTTCTTCATCGATTTTCTTTATTTCCTCATTAATGTCATAAATTTTGGCGGTTTGAAATGTCAACTGGCGCATGGAAGGAATAAGGCTACCTCGTAAATCATGGAAGCATCGAAACATGGGATATGTATTGATTTAGCTTAATTAATCCGGTTTTACCAATGTTAATTAATCTTTCGCCACTCATTGTATCGGGAAATTTGCTTTAACCTTTTGAACCTCTAACCCCCGAAAATGTGATGATTGATTTTGATTAATAAAAACGTAATTATGATTAGGAGCTTAATTAATTTCGTAATTATTTATATTCGTTGTATCGCGACTCGGAGCTTCGAAGGTAAATTTTCGGGAAGTTTGCATGTCAAGCTACGAAACTGCGAGATCGTGATAATACGACTTAATTAAAAAGGGAAGATAAACTGGGATTAAGTGATTAATTAATTATGTTTATATCCTTATCGTGATTTCGTGAGTCGGGGTTTAGACGGTGTAACTTTTAAAAACGAAAATGCCAAGTGGCGAATTGCCGACAGAACTTTTACCATGGTTTAGCTTTTACTTTTAACCTTGACATGGGTTACTAAAATAAGGACTTCGTGTTCTCGGATATCGGGGCTACGACAATAAACTTTTTGATTTTGTGAACGCCGAGGTGTGAAAACTCGATGACGTTTAATCATGGTTTAGGAAAAATTTACTCTCGTTACTGCCCTCGGTGAAAAATTAAAACGATTTCTCCGTTTTGTTGCTCAGGACATGTGAACTATGTGATTTATAGCATCCGACCTATGAGATCCCAAGGTAGAACAAAAAGAGGAAATATTTTTATGAAAGGTAGGACTCGTCTCGAGAGTACAACGATCATCGTTGTTTGCGTGATAAAGCTTTAGAGATTTTGAAACCACAGACGAAAAATACGAAAACCATCTTTCGATTTCGAGCATTAAAAATGAAATTTGTGACAGGCTAGAAAAAACAAAGGCGGCTCCAACAGATGGTATGGTAGTATTCATGTTGAATTTGAAGAAGTCTAATATGCCTAACATTCCCATGAGTTCCATCCTTCCATTATTGCAAAAACTTGGGTCACGTAATCGCCCATAAACCATCTCAAGCAGGGGTGATTTTAAGGATGGGAATTTTCTTTAAAATGTAGAAACCTTGGCGAATCTTACTAATCCTTCATATGCCAACTATAAATGTTAGGCGATATTTTTGTAAAACTATTCAAATTTATAAGGATTTTATATATCTTTTATAAAATTTTGGCGATTTTTAAGGTAAAATAATTTTATCCTATAGGATTTGGGTGAATAATTTTAAAAATAACGAATCTCGTTTTTGGAAAAAACATGGAAAATTAGCCCATGAGCAAAATTTAGCCCCTAAAATCATCTATGAGATTCTCAAGTGAGTCTGCATTGTGCACTCTGTGCACAGTGTTTCCTTTTGGTTTACCATAGGGGTCGATGGCTTCTAGGTTTTTTTTGGAAAACTAAGGTAGAACCTAGGTCAACCCATACATCCAACATGGATAGTGTTTTTATTCCTTGGATTTTTAATTGTTGTGCTACCCTTTGTTTCTTTTGTGCTCTTTGTCACTTTCCCTGTATTTGCTGATGGGATGGTTGATTGTCATGAAGGTCCACCCTCTACTTGTTGTTTAGAATTTGGTACTTTCTTTGGGATTAATAGCACCTTCCATTCTTTAGGACAATCCTTCATATCCCATTGCACCTATTCCCCTGCGACACAATATCTCAAATGTATTCATTCCTTCTTAGGATCCCTCCTAGCATGGATCCACATGTTATGCCTTGAAGCTTGAAAGTTTTCTATTCCTTGATTCTCTTTCACAAATTTCAGTGGTATTCTCCATGTGTTTTCCAGCGTCTCCTGCATCTCATCATAGAGCATGGAAAAATTGATAGAATTATCCTTCCTTTTATTTGGATTTGAAGTATGCCATAATTATGTATATTTTGTTGCACAAAATATCCCTAGCCAAGGTAAAATATACTAAATTTTTGTTATCCCCATCCAAACAGTGTTATCAATATGATTATCCATGAATAATGAAATTTTAAACCTAGATCATGCACATCCTCACAATCCTCCAGAAACAAATTTAGTATATATGGAACCTAGCTAAGTAGACTCCCCTTTACGCACTGAACGACTGCTTCTATTACTCCTATAGGGGATTCCTCCTTGCGATATTTTCGTAAAAGTTTACATGCCATCAGTTTTGTTGCAAACTTAGTTGCTGGTTCATTTATATTTTTAATAATCATTCCCTTGGATCCTCCGTCAATCCCATATTTCTTCTTGATCTCATCTTCCATGGATTTTTATTTAGTTTTTTTAGCCATATATTTCTCTGTTTTTGCTCCATCTGCTGGTAATCCCATGATTTCCTCAATTAAGTCCACATCTATGGATACATGCTTATCCATACATAATATTCTTCCATGTACCAATGCTAGTAGTTGTTTGACACATGCATTCACATCCTTTCCTCTGCCAAAGTGAGTAATATCCAACAAGTTCATAATTATTGTGTTATATAGCCCCATAATCCATTGTTTTGGCTCCAAAATGGGATCTCCTGATGGAACTGCTCCTTTACTTTTCATGTAGATTTGCGGTGTGAACTCAAGAAACCTCCCCATATATGTAAATTCATGGTCAACATACTTCATCTTATTCACACATCCTAACATGTCATAAAGTATCTTAACACATTCACGTATCTGTGGAAGTGACAGTGTTATTTCCTTCTGCTTGCTTGGTGTTCTTGGCATGATAGGTTTTCCCTAGTATTTTTCTTCCATGTTGATGGCCCTACCATTTGCACCTAATTATCTTCCTCATCTTGTTCAGTTTCTGAGTTCTGCTAGCCTGTGATCTCTTCAACCTGTACTTGTTCCCCCAATTTCTACGTTGGCTCTACTGCAGGTTGCTTCCCTTCATCAAATTTTGTTCATTCATCATATTCCTCATTCATCTATTCCTGAGGTTGTACTGATCCTAACCCATTTTGTTGCACATGGTTTTGATCTATGTTATGGTTTGTGTTTCACTCCGTGAGTCGATATCCATTTCTTTTATTGATGGATTTTGATGTTCCTTCTCTTCTACAATTATGGGACTAAGTGGTTCAATGACTAGGGATGGAATTGTGTCCACATCCACCATTCCTTCTGAATGGTTTAGGTTTAATCCCTCTATTTTTGTGTTCTATGTAGTCCTCATGGCACTTCATGTTTTTCTTGTGACCTAACTGGGATCTCCTAGCTTTGGTGGTGCCATTTTGTTAAATTATGAAAGGGGTTGTTCTGAATCGTGAGTAGACACATCGAAATCACCTATTTTCACTAATGTTTATTCCTTAGATCTCATTTTCACAAAGTCACAATGAGTCTTCTCATTCATTTTTTCTTCTTTTATAGTTCATGCCATAAATTCTCTATCGCGCCATGCTTTTTTGATCACCTCTTTTTCTTTTTTCAGACCATTTCTCTATATCAATGTGCTTCCTTTTTTGCTTGGTAACATTTCTCTAGCATGTAGTGTATTCCTGTTCTTTCATACCATTTACTCTCTGTTGCATGTTGTATACTCTAACTGCATGTTTCAACACTTATCCATCTACTGCATCTTTTTGTATTTTTCTTCTATTTCCATTTTTTTCTTTCTTTTTCGTCTTCCACTATATACACTATGTACAATTGTGATTTTATTTACTGGAACTAGTAAGGGTTACTAGGACAAATATCCCTATACAGTTTCAGTCAACTACCATTAACCAATCCTTGAATATCTTTGCTAGATAGATCACGCAACTGTACATCACCTCTATCTATGACAAATTTTATCTCATATGGCCCTAGCCAATGCATCCTAAATTTCTCTGGGTGTGGTGAGTATTTGTTGTCATAGAGAAGAACTAGATCTCCTTCCTTAAAGTTTTTATTTTTAATATGTCTTTCATGCCAATATTTGTCTTTTTCTTTTTGTACTTCTTGATGGAAACCAACCATCATCCTTTCTTCTTCTAGTTCCATGAGTTGAGACAATATTTATTGGGTTGTGCCCCTTTTTGTCATGTTTGTAATGGTTGCAATGTGAAAAATAGGTATAAAATATTATAAAGGAACTACTACTTCCTAACCATACACCAATATGAAAGGTGTCTTCCCTATAATTTTCTTGCATGTGGTTCTATAGGCCCATAATACTGCTGGTATCTTAAGATCCTAATCATCCCTGTTTACATTGCAAATTTTAGTTAGGGAATTCTCCAATATTACCATTAAATGCTTCCATTTAGCCCGAGGATGGTATGGAGTTCTCTTATGATGGTGTATTTCAAATTATTCAGTCATTTCCTGAATAGTATTATTGATAAAATGAGTTTCTTGATCACTCACCAGAATTCTAGGGCATCCAAATCTTGTAATTACTTGTTCAAATGGGAAGTGCAATGAAATATTTTATTGTTGTTGCTTCAGCCCACCTGGTTAAATATTTTGTTGTTGTAATGATGTACGTTGCTCCTGATCTTCTAATTGGTGGGTTGATCGGTCCTACAAAATCTATTTCCCATTTTTCAAACACTTTAAGAGTTTCTTGAGGTTTTTGGGGAATCTCATCCCTCCTTGATGGATTTACTACCCTCTAGCAAGAATCACAAGTCTGTAAATATTCCTTTGCATCTTTAGAAATTGTTGGCCACCATAGTCTTGCTCATAGTATCTTCTTGACAATGGATTTTCCTGCATAATGTCCTCCAACTATTCCTTCAAGTGATTCTCCTCATTTCACCACTTCCTCTTCGCAATGAAACCTACCTTTCCCTCCATTCCTTCCTCCTCCAAAATAATCATCATGCCATACAACCTCCACTCTTCAACTAATGGACCCCTCCTCCTCCTCCCTTCCCAATCTTCATGCCTCCCGCAACACCTAGTCTCTTCCTCCTTCCCATTTTCCTACATAACCTCCTCACCTCCATTTCCTCCCACCTAACACACATTGTCCTTGTCCTAGACCTCACCCCCATTAAAGGCCCACACACCCTAATTCCCTTTCCCATTTTCACTCTCATCCTCCCTTTCCTCACCCTTCTCCCTCCAATGCCACACTTTTCCTACAAATCCACCCCATTCTCCTCTATGTTCCTCTTCCTCCTCGACCACATATGATACCACCTCCACTCCATTTTTTCCTCCTAATATAACACCCTCCTAATATTTCATCCCTTTTCAATTACACTCCTCCCTCAACAAACTATCCCTTGTTTCCTCGAATCGTCCCCATATATCTACTTAACCTCCCCTTATCATTCATTTCTTCCACCTCCTCATCCTCCACAACCTCCCTTTCCTCCTCGGTACCCCACACTTCACATTTCCAATCCTTACACATTTCCATATCTCTCATGTCCTTGTTGGACACATTCTCCCATACCTCCTTTCTACCCCCACACCTCATGTCTCCTCTCCCTACACCATACCTTGTCTCCCTCCCCCTTTCTATCCTCACTAGCCCCACTTGACTGCTTCAATACCTTCTTTTCCCATACCCCTTCACCCACACCTCCCAACCTCTATTCATTTTCCTCCACTCCTCCAACTCCACCTTAGTTTTCACCCCTCATTTAATATACCCTCCATTCCTCTTACAACTACCTGATTCATTCATCCTCCATTCCTTCTCATCCCCTCTTCCCTCACTGTCTTTTCCTTCCTTTTTTCCTCCATTCACATCCTCGACCTCCTCCACTTGTAAACCCTCATACATGCCTCCATCCTCCTTCTACTCCTCACACCCCCTTGACATTCACCTTCCTTATCCTCCCCTATGCCTCCTTATATACTTCCTTTGTCTTATCCTCACTCCTTCTCTCCTCTAGCTCTCATTTTCTTGGTAGAATTTACAATATTGAAATAATTTACACGTAGTTTTTTTCTTTATTTAAACATCAATAAATTTAAAATGGAAAATAATCTAAAGTAAAATAAAATGGTTAATTTCATTATAAAAATCCATATATTTATTGTATAACAACTTGTAAAGAAGATTAGGAAACTCACATTTTTTTTCATAATATTTTTCCAAAATCCTTTATCTTCTATCTTCTTACTTGTGATTTAACTACCTATTAATTCAATGGATTAATGATAAACATGACCATTAATCCAAATAGGTCCTCATATTTTCTATCCCTATATTCTCTTATTTTATAAGATGTATGAATTTACTATATTTTTGACAATCATGCCTCTTCCGGGGTAATATGAGAGGGGAAATTATAAGAAACCATATTTGAATTTTACATTTTATTTACAACTCAACTCAAATAAGTTATAAGCTATAAATTTCCATTCTTTACTTAAAAATATTTTTTTATAACTCACCAATACTACAATGTAATTTTTTTTTATAACTCACCAATACTACAATGTTCATTGTCAAACAATACAATCAATCTATTAGCCAATGCCATATTTGTTTTCAGTAGTTCTCCTTCATACCAATTTGTTTGGGAAGTCTACATAAATATCTGCAAAATAGTTTCTAGTCCCTAGTAAAACCAAAAATATAAAAAAAAGAAAAAGGAAACCCAAACATAAGTCATTAGAAATGGGCGTGTGATCTTATCATATGGAAAAAAGTAATTGCATTGAAAAATCAAAATGTTGACTAGTTATCCTACTATTGTATATATGTTTAACTTAACTAACATGAAAATATGATAATGATAATATGAAATCACTAAGTGCAAAGGTGACATCCCCGCCGTTATTACAAGCCTTTAATCCATATTATGTAACCTTTTGAGTCCGGTAAAATGTAACTTTCCATATTACTTAGCCCATTGAGATTGGGAATCCTACAATGACGTTGAGTTTCTATGTGTAATTTGAACCAGAAAAATACAGACGAGTTTTATATTAAAAAGAACTCTACGATGTATTAATAGATTTTATATTCTAATACCTATTTGGAGCCTTGTAATCTCTATTCCATGACCTTTTGAGTTTGATAAAATGTAACTTGTCATATTACTTATTCCATTGAGATTGGGAATCCTGTAGTGACATTGAGTTTCTATGTGTAATTTGAACCAAAAAAAATACCGACGTGTTTTATATTAAAAATAACTCTACCATGGATCTATATATTTTATATTTTAATACGATACAAATATATCATCGACATATCATACAACCTAGTATCACAACCAATCCTCAAATGATACATTCAAACAATTTAAATTTATAGTCTCGGGTTGCCAACAAAAGCACTAGGCATGTTCTTGAAAAACACTTGGGAAGGAATGAATTGTTGTACAAGTAGTTGAAGAATTTTAGGGCATTGAAATCCATGAAAATCTTACCTAGGAGATGCTTATGTGAGAGAGATCAACATAAGTTAAATTGTGCAACATACCGAGACCCACAAAATATGTTGTCTTCAAGGAAGAATCGCCACAATTGGGTAGTGAGCGAGTCCCCAAGGTATTGTTCCTGTGAATTCGTTATTGGAAATAAGACAACTAGTCCCCAGGGTATTTTTCCTGTGAAGTTTTTATTGGAAATATTATGTCGTCTCAGAGAGGGACCCCATGGAATCAAACCAGTGAAATTGTTTCCCTAGATGTCCACAACCATGAGATTTTGATTCCTAGCGAGCTTTCATGGGAGGGTGCCCGCGGAGAGCTATTCCAGAACCTTATTTTTTCTAGCTTCAGTAGGGCTATGATTCCGTGGATAACCCTTCTTCTCATGTGGTTGTTCAGCATGTTCTGCTGCTGCAGGATTTTGAGTTGCATGAAAGTCTTAGAAATAGGTGTCGTGAGCATGTTTTCTAATAGAACAACTAACGCGAGTCTGAAAACATACAGAAACAAAAAACATAGTCATAGTGCTCAACAATACACACATAAATAAAAGAGCCCTTCACAACCCTCCCTGAGAGTGAACAAAGATATAAAAGCAAAGGCCACTTCCATAAGGGAAAAAAGAAAAAAACAAAGAAAGAAAGCAAATAAAAGTAAAAAAATAAAAATAAAAAAATATAAAGAAAAAATCCAAGAAAGAAAACGAATACAAGTATAAAGCAAAAAGCCAAAAAAGAAAGCGAATAAAAGTATAGCTAGAAGGTATCCTTGATTTGAATAAATGATCAAATGGTTGAGACCGTTCAATTTTACTAACCGGTAGAGTGTCAAATGAATTCAAACTCAACCACTAAATTTATAATTATGTCATTATCCAATGGTCTAATTGTTATCCTCCAACGATTTAAATTCAATTTTCAAAAAGTTCAATTCAATTTTAAAAAAGGAAAGTATCATGGATAGAGTGTGATGTGCGTGTGTTAACAGAAAGAAAAACAAAAAAAAAAGTTAGAAATATCATACGAGTTTTTTTTTCAACGGAAAAATCATACCAGATGAATACAATAACTCAATAATGTAATTGAAGGAAATATTAAAATAGAATGAAAAAGAAAAGAAAATAACAATTTGTCCAACACTTGTTTAATATTGAAATTTAATTATAATAAATTGTTTTTTTTAAAGATATTTATAAAATGTGCTAGTCATAAAAAAATTCTGTCATATTTTATAAACTTTCGTAGTATATGAAATTTTATTGGATATAGTTATTTCTGGTAGACATATAATTTTAAATATATGATTATTTAAAAATAGTTCTTTTAAATAAAGAAAATATTTTGATATAATTTTATAATATATAATATTGAATTTGTGTTTTCCACTCTTGATCGACATATAGGTTTTCCCAATGTACTAAAAATAAAAAATAGTGTTTAAATATTTTAAAATAAGGAAAAACAATATTATAATTATTTAAAATATAAATTAATAAAGATTAAATGAAAAAAAATATGTTTATTATTTATTATGTTCCTCTATTGAAAAGTGGTAGTGTTGGGGTCCTATAATTATAGGCAACTCGATTTTTCGACTGTTGATTTGACGTTTCTTTCGTGATGACGAAGTCTGGCTCGGTTGATCTCGTTTTCTTCCCATCATTCTTTTCGGTTGATGCATCCTTCATCCATGCACCCTCACTCCCTTGTCGTGTTGCCCCCATTGACTACCCCTCGCCTGTCACCCATCCATGAATAATCAGACTTAGGATGAACAAAAATAACAATAAAGTTAATTAGGTCAATAGTTATGATTAGACCTGCTAATGATAGATTAATTAATTAATAATTTAATAGCATGTTAGTAATTAATCAATTGTTAATTAATAAAATTAATATTTAAGTTAATAGTTAAGTTAGTTTAGTAACTAGGTTAGTTTTTATTAGTTTTTATTAATTAATATTAAATAAAATAAAACATATAAAAAATCAAACACAAAACAATAATATATAAAAAAACTAAATTAATAAACTAAATAAAACTTAAACAAATAAATAACAAAACATAAAAAACAAATTAATAAAATAAAAGCACAAAACATATAAAACAAAAAACAAAATATAATAATTAAACATAAAACGTAACATATAACATAAAACACATAATAAAAAATATTAAAAAACAAATAAAAACAAAAACTAAAAAACGTGCTACCCTACGCACACTTTCAAACACCCCCGTACACTCATCACATTTAACTTTAAAATCAAACGGTCCTTAAAAATTTCAAACCCCCCCTCACCATTCAGACTTTAACGAAAGGGGGGGTCCGGAATGAGGTAGTTTTCAATACCACCCCCCATCCACGTGTCAGCATCCCAAAACCGCTTACCACCTTAGGGGGGGTCTCGAATACCGCTTTTCCGAAATTAAAACCACTTTTCCCATTTTTCACAATTTTTTGTCTGTTCAGCATGTGTTCATCCGAGGCAGTTTCTGGGCAAACAAAAACTAATTTTTAAAAACCGAGAGAGGTTTTTCTCCGTAACGGGATGAAGAACAAAAAAATCTCTCAGTTTTTTCACAGGTGCCACGAGAAGAGAGAATCGAAGCTGTCTTTCAGCCTCTTTTTTCGCATTTTCGGTTTATCTGTTACAGTCCCGATCTTGCAAGAGTTGTTACGGCCAACTGGAGGAGAATTTGGAAAAACCGAAGGAGGTTTTTGTCCAGCACATGCCAATATACAATAAACTCCTTCGGTTTTTTCCCAGGTGTCATCATTGAAGAGAAACAAACTTCTGTTCAGACCCCTTTTTCGCAGAAAACTGGTCCAATTTTCATGGCAGACAGTTCTAGAATTTGGGGGATTCGTGGCTATTTTTGGCCAAGGTGATTAAACCGACTTCCAAAAACTTGTTCCCCTATTGATTTGAGAGGATTTTAATGTAAAAGGGTTCGACCTGTGAGGTTCTGTGGGCTTGACAATGGGCTTTGCTATTCCAGAAAACCTTTTCTGTAATCATGAAATCATTGATTGGTAATAGACATGCTTTTTACAGGATTCTTGTGCAGATGTGTTGGTGGTGTTTCTCTTCTTTGTTAAGTGTTTTCCTTTTATCACTTTGCTTTCTTTCAATTCTTATTGTCAGAAGATAGTAAACATAGCAGAATTTATTGGCAAATACTCTGCATCTATCCTTTTGATAATATTTATGTTATTCATCTAAAGAGCTGAGTTAAGGAATTCTTAGCTTCTCCTTTACTTGGCTTTTTCCTCCCATAGCTCTTCCTCAAATCGACACCATCAAAACTCAATTCGATCCAACACTTCCACTACCTTGCCCTGTGTAAAAGCTTTGTCTAGAGCTGAGAGTGAATCACATATTTTAGCGCAGACCCCGTTTTCCCAATGGCCTTCCTTGTTGTTCCAAAACAACCATTTAAAAACCCCAACCCATGTTCTTCATAACTAGCCTAATACCTATTAAAACAAAGTTATATCAGACAGAGATATCCCTCTCTGAGTCTTGTAGGGATAGATCCAAGACTCGAAGTGGTTTTGATGTTGCCTCTGTGATTGCTTCTTCAGCCTTGGGAAAATTACAGAGTGCTAACAGAATGGCGACCATACTAGAGAACCTTTCCCCAGTAGTACACTTCAAAGATTCAGATCTGATCACTGATGGTGGACACTGACCAGACACAAGAAGGCATAGATCATTCACCTGATGACTCCAATCAGCTCCAGACAGTGCCGAACTCAAAGACTCCACTCGAGGAAGAACCTAGAGCATGGCCAAGCAGCCCAGAATGACCAGGTACTCAAGCTCCAATTGCATTCAAGACATCTTTGGTTTCATTTGCAATTACTTTCTCTCTTATCATGATCCTGGTCTAGAGTATATTGTTGAAATTCAGGATGACCATTTTCAACCTGAAGAGCCTCCAGAGATTAAACCCCAAATTGTAGATTATGTACATGCTCATACACCTGTGCACATCCTAGATGCACCTATAGAAACCCTAGTGAGACATAAGCCTCCTGCTTTATCTCCTACTCTTGCTAAACCTCTAGATTGTTGTAAGCCTCTTTCTTCATCTCCCGTGCTTGCAAAATTCCCAAACCGATACCAGCCTCTAGATTTGACTCCCATTCTCCATGACCTCCCTGTCAATTACATCAATAATCTACCTAGGTTTGATGGAGAAAATGGGAAGATCACTGTTGAAAATCATATTCAAAACCTTGAGGATTTCCTTGACCTTTATGAGGTTGAAGATGATGATGTCTATATTAGGATGTTTTCCCTGTCTTTGCAAGGCAAGGTTAAAAATTGGTTTAAGAACCTTCCATCTGCAAGCATCAGAAATTTTTAGCAGTTGATACAAGTTTTCTTAGATAGGTGGGTGATCATGGGAAATGTTTTCCTCATCCTAGAAGAATACGACCACTTGAAAAGAAAACCCGGGGAAACAGTACAACAATTTTCAGCGAGGTTCAATGATGTGTATCATTCAATACTTGTGGGTGTAAGGCCACCTCCTGGTTTAGCCAAATTGCATTTCCCATATGACTTCGATCCTGAGATGGCATTCCAATTAAGAGAAAGGAACACTGCAAGCCTTGAAGAAATGCAGAGCATTGCAGTTGTTGTGGAGACCAACTTGATGATCAAAAGGTCAAAGTTAAATGACAAATAAAAGGAGCAGCTGAAGTCATCAGAAGATAAACTGTAGATTTTGGCCAATGCCATGGAAAAGATGATGCAGAAGATTAACATAAAAGAGGAGCTTGCTGACCCAAGACATCATGTTCCATCGATTTAAGAGAAAGACACGGTCATAGTTCCCAAACATTTTTCTGCTCATCCTGGGTACCATGGTTTCAATAATGATTCGCTCATGTATTCAATTCACAACACAGTCAAAGATGAAACTCCATCTCGACTTGTAGAGGAACAACTAGCTGACATGATATGCATGTTCAATGGCATTTCATCCATGGATGATTTACCCAAGACTGACCAGTATGATGTTGACCATGAAGATGAAATAGAGGTTGTTTGTTCAAAGAAACCAGCAGCATGTCATTGGCAGGAAGGAGATCATTTACAGTTCAGATGTGACAATCAACCCTTGCACAATAGTCATGACAGCGATGAGGAAGAGGCAGCAAATTTCAGAGAAAGGGAAAAATCTTTGCCCTTATGTTTCTCATCTTTTCAATTTCTAAAAAGAAACTCTAGGCCAGTTGTAAATAGTGAAGATAGAAATTTCCTTGATCAATCAGCTGAAGATGCCTTTAAGGATGTTGAGGTTGTTCTAAATCCAGAGTTGTTGCCTTTTACCTACTTTGATTTTCAAATTTCAAATGAAAGCTTAAAGCCTGAGACAAATTGTGAGTTAATCCAAAATAACTCTGTACCATTGTGCTCTAATTCATTTCAAATTTTGAAGGAGACTCTTGAACAAGTGTTGAAGGATGAATACAGAAACAAGAAGGAAATTTCATTTGAATCAATGCAACAGTCTTGTCAGTCTTTTCAGGATCCAATAGTTGATCGGTTGGATGACTTGTGTTGTCAAAGTCATTTTCCATCATCCAATCATGAGATAAAAAGTTGTTATGATATTGACATCATCAAGCAGTCAGTTACAGGGGTGTGTTCAGAAGAAGTCATATTACAAAGCCCATCAAAGCAGTTGCAGCCATGTCAGGAAATGCACGAGGATGAAGATAACATAAATACAGTGCCAGAGCTACCATCCAAAAATCAAGGAACATGTCATTTCTACCTTGATCCTGTAGCTACCTATATGGAGAATTTTTTCACTGTAGAGCCTCAATCTTTCTCTGGCAGTACATTTGTTTTTCAAAATTTTTGAGGTCTCTATGGTAAATATCAATCACTTTTTCAGCAGTGGCCTTTTCACTTTGCAGTTTTGAGTTGATGGGCAAAAGGTCAAGCTGCACTTTTCACTGTGCTAATAGGCAGTCAAACAGTCCACGGGTCTTAGAAACTGCTTGATTGGTTGCATTGGAATTATTGTATCATTTATAACTACAAAATTATCAGTAGCATAGGGCAGGTAGGAAAAAACGAATAAGCTCAGCATTCTGAGCATCTCCTTTTTAGCAGTGTTTGTTTTAATTTGGTTTCAGTTGCAAGATCAAAACAGGTACAAGTTGCAAAATAAGGTTTTGGGACCAACCCAATGGATAAAACACCGATCTGCATGATTCACAGGTCCGTGGTTCTTGACACCTCCTGAAAGAAGCTTCCATCCCCAGGTGGAGCCTATGTTGGGGTCCTATAATTATAGGCAACTCGATTCTTCGACTGTTGATTTGGCGTTTCTCTCGTGATGACGAAGTCTGGCTCGGTTGATCCTGTTTTCTTCCCTCCATTCTTTTCGTTTGATCCCCCATCACCCTGATGCATCCTTCATCCATGCTATGCCCTCACTCCCTTGTCCTGTTGCCCCCATTGACTACCCCTCGCCCGTCACCCATCCATGAATAATCAGACTTAGGATGAACAAAAATAACAATAAAGTTAATTAGGTCAATAGTTATGATTAGACCTGTTAATGATAGATTAATTAATTAATAATTTAATAGCATGTTAGTAATTAATCAATTGTTAATTAATAAAATTAGTATTTAAGTTAATAGTTAAGTTATTTTAGTAACTAGGTTAGTTTTTGTTAATTAATATTAAATAAAATAAAACATATAAAAAATCAAACACAAAACAATAATATATAAAAAACTAAATTAATAAAATAAATAAAACTTAAACAAATAAATAACAAAACATAAAAAAACAAATTAATAAAATAAAAGCAGAAAACATATAAAACAAAAAAGAAAATATAATAATTAAACATAAAACGTAACATATAACATAAAACACATAATCCTCGGATGGGGTGTCAGAGCGGCCGATGTGGAAAGATTTGCACGAGAGTGATGGGCGGTGTGGCATGGGGCCACGTGATGAGCTTGTGTCGTAGCCCATCAACCCACCCAGCGTTTAATGGCGTGTTAATTTGATGTGAGGGCGCATTAACGCACCAGTCCTTTCCTCCTCGCCACGAATTTGAATGGCGTCGCTCATATTGTTTGGCATTCACCTCTGTATGCAAGCTGTAGTGCCCCTCCGTTTACAGCAAAGGTCTACCCCTGTTACCTTTCGTTGGTGCAACGCGATCCTGGTTTGTTCAATTCACCAAGTGCTTCTCGTTCTCTCGGTCCACTGCACAGAGCTCGCCATGACTCGACCTCGACCCCGGGGCCGACCGAAGCGAGGCTCCCCTTGGAAGCCTTGGAGACCTTCGATCACGCCCTCTGATTCAACTTCCGATGATTCATCCCCTCCACGGCATGCCAAGACCATCCCTGTCTCACTGCGCGCCCCGCAACTTAGTTCCATGGATATCATCTCGCGCACACCTATTTCAATTTTGCACCTTTCTCACGACCCATCAGCGCTTCCTTCCAGTTCAAAGCCTCCCGGCGACCCTCCGGACAACCTGGGAGATTACCCTTCTCCTCACAGTGCACCCAAGAGGGCAGGTCCTTGTTTCCCTAAGAGCATTGACAGAGTGCAGTTCGCGGAGAGCCTGGCTATCTTGCAGGATTTGGTATTTGAGCTTCGGCAAGAGATAGCGGATTTACAATATCGCTTCCAAGCAATGGAGGGGAAGGTGGCCAGTTTCATGCTCATTCTCTCTTCTATGCACGAGGCCTTATTCTTCGCCCCGGGAGACATCATCCCCACAGAGAACCCCGAGGCCACTACAGAAGCGGCACAGGACAACACGTAGACTCCAGAGGCAGCAGGATGGAAGCAGGAGAGCGCAAGGACGACAACAAGGACCCTGCATGCACCAACGAAGTTGGTGAGAAATGGGACTATGGCGTTACGCACATCGAGGAAGATCCCTGGCCAGACAACCTCTCTGCCACGTGGCCCAGCTACAGGCCAATTGTCTAATTTTAGTGTATGTCTGTTTACTTAGTTTCTAGACCTGATAAGATAAACAACGTTCTTTCTTTTGTTGCTGGTTTAAATCTAGACTTGTTTACTCAAGGAACTGGCCGGGCTAGTTGGACTGGTTTCCCCATGTTGGGGCAGTCCAACAAATGTAGCCTGAACCTAGCTGTATTTTGGACCTATGTTTCAGACTTTTGAAGGATCTTAATATAATCTTACCTCTTACTTACAAAAAAAAACATAAAACACATAATAAAAAATATTAAAAAACAAATAAAAACTAAAACTAAAAAACGTGCTACCCTAAGTCTGCCCCACCCTCTACCCATGCACACTTTTATACACCCCCGTACACTCATCACATTTAACTTTAAAATCAAATGGTCCTTAAAAATTCCGGACCCCCCCTCACCATCTGGACTTTAACGAGAGGGGGGGGGGGGTCCGGAATGAGGTAGTTTTCAAT
>ML778043.1:617282-658887 GCA_009831015.1 Picea engelmannii
CCCCCCCCGAAAAAAAAACCGCTTACCACCTTAGAGGGGGTCTAGAATACCGCTTTTCCAAAATTAAAACCACTTTTCCCATTTTTCACAATTTTTTGTCTGTTCATCATGTGTTCGTCCAAGGTAGTTTTTGAGGAAAAAAATGAATTTTTAAAAACCGAGAGAGGTTTTTCTCCATAATGAGATAAAGAACAAAAACCTCTCTCAATTTTTTCACATGTACCACGAGAAGAGGGAATCGAAGCTGTCTTTCAGCCTCTTTTTTCGCATTTTCGGTTTATCTGTTACAGTCTCGGACTTGCAGGAGCTGTTACGGCCAGCGGGAGGTGAATTTGGTGAAACCGAAGGAGGTTTCTGTCCATAAAACGCCCATATACAATAACCTACTTCGGTTTTTTCCTAGGTGTCATCATTGAAGAGAACCACATGTCTGTTCGGACCCCTTTTTCGTAGAAAACCGGTCCAATTTTCATGGCGGACAGTTCTAGAATTTGGGGGATTCGTGGCTATTTTTGGACGAGGTGATTAAACCGACTTTCAAAAATTTTTTGGGGGATCTCCCCTATTTATTTGAGAGGATTTTAATTTAAAAGGGTTCGACCCGTGAGGTCTGTGGGCTTGACAGTGGGCTTTGTTATTCCAGAAAGCATTTTTTGTAATCATGAAATGATTGATTAGTAATATACATGTTTTTTACAGGATTCCTGTGCGGAGGTGTTGGTGGTGTTTCTCTTCTTTTTTAAGTGTTTTCCTGTTATCACTTTGCTTTTTGTCAATTCTTATTGTCAGAAGATAGTAAACAGAGTAGAATTTATTGGCAAATACTCTGCATCTGTCTTTTTGATAATCTTTATGTTATTCATCTAAAGAGCTGAGTTAAGGAATTCTTAGCTGCTCCTTTACTTGGCTTTTTTCTCCCATAGATCTTCCTCAAATCGACACCATCAAAACTCAATTCGATCCAACACTTCCACTACCTTGCCCTATGTAAAAGCTTTGTCTAGAGCTGAGAGTGAATCACATATTTTAGCGCAGACCCCGTTTTCCCAATGGCCCTCCTTGTTGTTCCAAAACAACCATTTAAAAACCCCAACCCATGTTCTTCATAACTAGCCTAATACCTATTAAAACAAAGTTATATCAGACAGAGAGATCCCTCTTTGAGTCTTGGAGGGCTAGATCCAAGACTCGAAGTGGTTTTGATGTTGCCTCTATGACTGTCTCTTCAGCCTTGGGCAAATTACAGAGTGCTAACAGGTAGAATAATCAATATTTCAATGATGTTGACATATTTTTGTCATCTTTTATAAATCAAAAGATGAGATTTTGAACATTAATTTTTTTGCATTTATGAATGCATCATTATTGAACTTGTTTATTATTTCACATTACTTAATATGATTATGAAATTACTCAATTTAAGCATTTAAATGTACCTATTGTTTCATATCTTAGGTATGTATTGCCAATATTTTGAAAAAGCTAAAGTTTTATTAAATATTATTTATGAAATAAATTATTAGAGTGTCTACATTTTTCTAGAAACAATTATTTTTTACAACCTTAAATATTGGAAATGGTTCATGGCTCTTTTTAATGAATTATTACAACTCTATTTTTATTGAATATATTTATTATGAAGATAGTGTGAATATTTTTAAAAAATGTAAGTGAAGAACTTCACTGGAAGCTCAAAGAAATCTCTAAGTAATGGGTCCGTGAGAGACCACCTTTGCATAGTACACCTCAATTTATTTGGAACTCCATGAAGTACTTTAATTATTCATGAATATTTTAGGAAATAAGTTTAAATTGTATGGACTCGGTGTATACTAAAACTTGTGAGTTATAGCCATATTGATTTTTGTTAGGTGTACATGGGTTATGGTTATTTAATATTATCATATATGACATTTACCTTTCTTGCATGTGTAAAAAACAATTTATGTTTAGTTTTTATTTAAATTATAAATTATATATATATATATTTCAAATTATATGATTTAAATATTTTTATGTTTAGTTTTTATTTAAATTATAAATTATAATTTTTTATTTTTTTTAATATTGGTTATCTATTTTAAATTATATGTTTTAAGCATGAGTTTTATATACATCATATAATTAAAAAAATTCTAAATTATATGTTTTAGGCATGAGTTTTGTATACATCATGTAACTAACAAAAACTTTCGTTTAATTTAATTTAATTATGGTTATTATTTACATACATCATTTTGTACCATTCTTTTCATTTTGTACCATTCTTTTTCATTTAATTTAATTATGGTTATTATTTACATACATCATTTTGTACCATTCTTTTCATTGTGTACCATTCTTTTGTAAATATATAGTTTTCCTTTGGAATTGTTGAGTTTACATGATAATGTAAAAATACCAAAAGCTTATCCTTTTACAAAGTTAAAATTACAAATTTATGTGGTGTATCAATTATATGTATAATAATTAATATATATAATAATTAATGAAGTAAAAAATTATATATATTTTTCCTCTTTTACCAAAATATATATATATATATATATATATATATATATATATATATAAATATATATATATTAATAAAAAAATACTATTTAAATTTTAGGTTTATCACTTTTAAGCATCAACATATGATAAATAATTTAACATATCATATATATTCTAGAATATATAAAAGATAATTCAAATAATAAAATAATAAAATGAATCTTTTTAAAAATTATTTCTATCAATAAATTTTTATTTTGAAAATAGATAATCTTAAATTATATTTCATTATATAAATACATGATTATTATAATTATTATTTCAATAATTTTTGAAGGTGAAAAGTGATGTTCATTGATGTATAACTTCTTTTACTTTTATGTGGTTGTGTCACTTATATATGTTTTTGGAAATATATAATGATGGAACATCATCTAAAATTTGTATAGAACAAAGTTTATTAAATATTTGTTTGCAAACAAGGAAGATATGCATAGAACATAGTTCATTAGAGATTTGTTTACAAACAAGGAGGATATGCCTTATTGGAATCATTTGGAAATTTTTAAGTTTTTCCAGTGTGGACGATGTTGACTGCAGGCATTAGCCAAGAGATGCATTATCATAACCATTTGGAAATGTTTAATTTTTCAATGTGGACGTTGTCAACTATCGGCATGAGAGAGATGAGTTGAGGCTCATGAATATAGTTTACTTATTAATTAAAATATCTCAATCTTTTCCAAATATGGTAAATAAAAAATTCTAAATTGAGTAAAACATTTGGAGAACGTATCTAAATAAAGGAGACTACAGTTTTAAGGTTTGAGTTCTTATCCTCTGACCTATGTCTCACGATGCAAATTGTTTCATTTCCCATAACATCTTTAGCCATTGGACCTCCTAGAGTAGGGATAGGAAGAAGATAATGTGAAAACAAACTGTTTACTTGATTTTGATTTCAATTTTTTCATAAGAAGATGGTGGATCACATGAACTAGTGTTAATATTCAAATCGGTTATTTTTAAAGTAATCATGGGTAGTCATCGCAGTTAAGGAGTATATGTATGATGTTGAGAAGAGGGGGGAAATTAAAACACAGAGAATGGTCTGTCCATTTTATTTTCAACACAACTCAAATCCACTACCATATGGTGGGCCATTGATGTAGGAAATTTATAAATTTATATTCTTTTAATAAAAAATTATTGTCCATGTCCTTTACAACCTACTAGTATTTTCGATCCTCAAATGATACAATCAAAAAATTTAACTATACACTAGATATAGTACTTCAAATCTAATCAATCAATATGATATTCTATTTTTAACTATATATGTATGATTAATATCATAGAAAAGGGAGAGTAGAAGAAAAATGTACGTAGAGACTGGAAAGTATAGTTGGAGTGGTATCGATATCTTCTTCTGAATATGTATATGCATTATCCATTTGATCATTTCTCGTTCAACTGAGAAGAATTAATTAGGGATTGGATTCCATGGAGTCTTAGGGCACCACCAAAAGAACCATGATTTATGTTCTTGAAAAATCTTTGCAAGGAACATATTATTGTATGATTAGTTGAAGAGCTAGAGGAAGCTGCACTTGTCAAAATACTTAGTAGCCATACCTCAAACCAATGTCTAACTGAATGACAATCTTATCTAAGTTATTTTTTTAAATTTCTCATAATTTGTTGTAATTTGCTTCTCTATTACATGGTTAGAAAAATAACATATTCTAGTATATCCGAACTATGGTTGACATATGGTTGACCACATTTAACTATAGTTGATTACGGTAGACCATTCTTGACCACAATTGACCATGTTTAATTATAAGTGACTATGGTTGAGAATGATTGGCTATGATATGTTTCTTATGTCAAATTTCTATAACCATGTTTGACTATGGTATGTTCCTTATGTTTGACCATGTTTAACAATGGTATGTTCCTTATGTTTGATTATAGCTAACCATGTCATATCATGGTTGAATTTCTTTGAATTGCTACATTCCTCAATGGTTGTGTCAAAATGTGATTTCCATCAAGGGTTATATCACATTGTGACATTCCTCCAGGGTTATGTTTGATTGTGATGTGTTCCCCAATGATTATATCCCACTGTGATTCAATGTGTTATGTCAAATTGATTTGTTCCTCTATGGTTACGTCACATGCGATGTTCATTATGGGTTATGTCACCTTGAGATATTCCTTAAGGGTTATGTTTCAATGTGATGTTCCTAAATGGTAGTGATGCATCATGATATTCATCTTGGTCATATTATATGAAATTTATATGTTCCTTAATGGTTATGTCACATTACAACATTGATTATGTTTTTATCACATTTATTGGTTTGTGATTCTACTCAATGGTTATGTAGCATTGTGACAATTATCTTGGTTGACTAATGTTGAATTGTTGTGTTCCTCGATGCTTGTGTTGTAATGTGATGTTCCTCGAGAGTTGGGTAAAATTGTGATGTTTCTCGATCATTATTTCATATAGTGATGTTTATCATGGTTGACTCATGTCAACCATGGTTTTATTTAGTTGGTCATGGTCCACTATGGACATGGTTGACTATAGTTGATTATGGTTGAATTTCATCACACTGCAATGTTCATTAAGGTTTTTGTTGGATTATATGTTCGTCACATTATGACATAAAGTTTTGTTCGACACATTGAGATGTAGGGTTATGTTCATCACATTGTGATATTCATCAAACATTAGGTTTGTTTACATCATATTGTGATGTTCATGAAGGGTTATGTTGAATTGCAATGTCAAGGATTTTGTTAGATTACAACATTCATCAAGGGTTGCATTGGATTGCGATATTCGTCAAGGGATTATGGTTGAATTTCATAACATTATGATGTAAATTGTTATGTTACATTGTGAAATTAGTCAAGGGATTGTTGTTGAATTTTATCACATTTTGACATTTTTCAAGGGTTAGGTCACACTTGTCAATTGTAAATCTAAAAATTGTAAATTGAGTTAAACATATTGAGAACATATCTAAATAAAGGATACTACAATTTTAAGGTTTGAATTATTATCCTTTGACCTACGTCTCACGATGACAATTGTTCTATTTCCCATAACATCCTAATCCATTGAAGCTCCTAGAGTAGGGATAGGAAGCGGATAATGTGAAAACATATTGTTTGTTTGATTTTGATTTTGATTTTTTCATAAGAATATGGTTGATCACATTCTCTAGTGTTAATATTCAAATGGGTTATTTTTAAAGTAATCATGGGTAGTCATCACAGTTAAGGAGTCTATGTACAAAGGTGAGACGAGGCAAAAAATTAAAACATAGAGAATGGTCTGTTCATTTTATTTACAACACAACTCAAATCCACTACCATATGGTGGTCCATTGATGTAGGAAATTTATAAATTTATATTATTTTAATAAAAAATTATTGTCCACATCCCTTCCAACCTACTAGTGTTGTCGATCCTCAAATGAAACAATCAACAAATTCAACTACACACTAGATATAGTAGTTCAAATCTATTCAATCAATATGATATTCCATTTTTAACTATTTATGTAGGATTAATATCATAGAAAAGGGAGAGTAGAAGAAAAATGTACGTAGAGACTGGAAAGTCAAGTTGGAGTGTTATCGATGTCTTCCTTTGAATATTTATATGAATTATCCATTTGATCATTTCTCAATCAACTAGGAAGAAGTAATTAGGGATTGGATTCCATGGAGTCTTAGGGCACCACCAAAAGAACCAAGATTTATGTTCTTGAAAATCCTTTGCAAGGAACATATTATTGTATGATTAGTTCAAGAACTAGAGGAAGGTGCACTTGTCAAAATACTTAGTAGCTATACCTCAAATCAATCTCTAACTGAATGACAATCTTATCTAAGATATTTTTTTAAATTGCTCATAATTTGTTGTAATTTGCTTCTCTATTCCATGGTTAGAACAAAAATATATTCTAGTATATCAGAACTATTGTAGACATATGGTTGACCACATTTAACTATAGTTGATTCGGTAGGCCATTCTTGACCATGGTTGACCATGTTTAATTATAAGTGACTATGGTTGAGCGTGATTGGCTATGATATGTTTCTTATGTCAAATTGCTATGACCATGTTTGACTATGATATGTTCCTTATGTTTGACCATGTTTAACAATGGTATGTTCCTTATGTTTGATTATGGCTAACCATGTCATATCATGGTTGAATTATGTTGAATTGCTACATTCCTCAATGGTTGTGTAAAAATGTGATTTCCATCAAGGGTTATGTCACATTGTGACATTCCTCTAGGGTGATGTTTGATTATGATGTTCCCCAATGATTATATCCCATTTTGATTCAATGTGTTATGTCAAATTGATTTGTTCCTCTATGGTTAAATCACATGCAATGTTAATTTAGGGTTATGTCACCTTGTGGCATTACTTAAGGGTTATGCTTCAATGAGATGTTCCTAAATGGTCATGATGCATCATGATATTCATATTGGTCATATTGTATGAATTTTTTATGTTCCTTAATAGTTATGTCACATTACAACATTAATTAATGTTTTTGTCACATTTATTGGTTTGTAATGCTACTCAATGGTTATGTAGCATTGTGACAATTATCTTGGTTGACTATTGTTGAATTGTTGTGTTACTCGATGCTTGTCTTGTAATGTGATGTTCCTCAAGGGTTGGGTAAAATTTTGGTGTTCCTCGATCATTGTTTCATATAGTGATGTTTATCATGGTTGAATCATGTCAACCATGTTTTTCTTTAGTTGGTCATGGTCCACTATGAACATGGTTGGATATAGTTGATTATGGTTGAATTTCATCACATTGCAACGTTCAATAAGGGTTTTGTTGGATTATATGTTTGTCACATTGTGACATAAAGTTTTGTTCGACACATTGAGATGTAGGGTTATGTTCATCACATTGTGATATTCATCAAACATTAGGTTGGATTGAATCATATTGCGATGTTCATGAAGGGTTACGTTGAATTGCAATGTCAAGGATTATGTTGCAATATTATGTTGGATTGCAACATTCATCAAGGGTTGCGCTCGATTGTGACATTCGTCAAGGGATTATGGTTGAATTTAATCAAATTAGGATGTAAATAATTATGTTACATTGCGACATTAGTCAAGGGAGTTTTGTTAAATTTTATCACATTTTGACATTTTTCAAGGTTGGTACCCCTATCCTAATTTGACACAAGCATTGGTTCTTAACAAGGGCATTTGGTTCAGGACTGCATTCGTCTACATGAGAGGGAGGAGGAGGCACACATGAATTATCGTTATTCATCCCTTTATGATAAAAATGAGTGAAGAAAGAGGGGTAAGATGGTTGATGGACAATAGTTCAAATCTGGAACTGATTAGCCAAGGTCATTCTTTGGTAGCTTCCCACCTATGGTGGATTTGGGTTTAATCCGATTTTGTTTATAGTTCACTAATTTTTCTTCTTTTGTTTGTATTTATTCACATGGCACTATCAGGATGGAAGCCTTGTTACATCTCTAGGAGGATGTCCCGTGCTTCCAAGAGAGTAATGGATTCCATTGAGTTTTATGAAGACTTTGTTCCTAAGGAGGACAAAGACACTATGCAAGGATTGGAAGCATAAGTTTTCCAAAATTGGTAATTTAAATATGATAAAGAGGTATATTTTCATGTGGGGGGAAGGGGTCAATTCCTTATATTGGTTGCACCAGGACTAGGAACTCAAAGTTTTTTGTACCCTGGATTTGTACTAGCATATGAAAATGATGGTTTCCTTAGGCATGTTACCCAAGGAGGAAGATTGTAATACCCTGGTTTTGAGACTCTATATTAATAATGTATTTTTTTTATTTGACGAAGGACCAATGTGTCCAAACATTTAAAAGAGGGTAGAGTTCTTAGGAAATGTTATAGTTTGAACATTGGAAATAATAAAGTACATCGTTAGATGCAAGATGTACAAGGAAACGAGTTATAGGGGGATATGATTGCATGAGAGAGGAGGCTAAAGGGGATAAGTCTTTTTATAATATTTTATATACCCATCTTGGTTTTAATTGTGAAAAGTGGTTACATGAGATTCTTGAGGGGGGGATGGCCATGTGGTTATTGATTTCATGTAATTATATAAACCCCTCTTCTGAGATGTTTTGGGGTTCTTCTCCATTCACTCTTCCACTCTCTCATATGGCTCATTCATTCTTGTTCTTGGTTGGGACATGGGGATGAATTATTGAGGAAAGAATCCTTTAATTTGTTGGATGTAGTAATTACTGGTGTATTCCAACGATCAAATTATTCCTACAAGCCTGAGATGAATTAGCATGTGCTAAACATTGCTCATAGTTGCAAATAATCAGAGTCTCAACATGGATATTCTTGACCAGGTGCACTAGAGCCCTGGAAAAAGTGGACAACATGAGAGAATGTGTGGCAGTGAATGGGGTTCATTGTCTTTCAACGATGAAAGCTGGAGAGAAGAGAACTAGTGTACTTTGGATTTTTGTGTGTTGATAAACCTATGAGAGATTGAGTGTTGACTGGTTTGGGAAGCTAAGTGTCTCTCTCGAAGCCATCATTGTTAATTTATAACCTTGGCTCGGAGGTGACTTGTTATTGAGACTTGGATTGTCAATGTCTAAGGTTGGGTGAAACATCCTTTGTCTGCAACTAGTTGGTGATTGGTTTTGTTTAAGATAAGTGCTCTCAGTCATGGTTTCCTTTTCTTGTGTATTTATTTCGGTTGTGTATTTTTTATTATCTTTGAGATTCGTATTTATAATGTGCTTTCTTGATGGTCATTTTTGTGCAAGGCATGTTTAAGCATTATTTTTAAGTCTATCATGAATATTGATTACTATATGAAATGCTATTGTGTTTTCTTTCATGATTTCTTATTAATCAATCATCATGAGAGTTCAAAATCATTTCTTTAATCTCTTTTTTTAATTATATATATATGGATTTCAAAAAATTCATATTTCAAAAATTAAATCAACTATATTAAATAAAAAATTAACTATATTGTATTATATTATAAAAATCAAAATATTATATTATATTACATTAAAAATCAACTATATTATATTTAAAAAATTAAATTTCAACTATATTAAATAAAAAATAATAAGAAAGTTTATAAAATGTTATTGACCTAAAAATGTTATGACTCACACATTTTATATAGATCTTAATTTTCTTTTTATTATTATAATTGAATTTAAATATTAAACACTTTATTGGAAAAACTAAATTGTTATTGTCTTTTATTTTTTCTTCTATTTTAATATTTTCTTCAATTACATTATTGAGCTATTGTATTTATCTGGTATGATTTTCAACGCCCTAAAATTCTTCAACTACTCATACAACAGTCCATTCCATCCCAAGTGTTTTTCAAGAACATGCCTAGTGACTTTGTTAGCAACCCGAGACTATAAAGTTAAATTGTTTGACTATATCATTTGAGGATTGGCCGTGATAATATGTTGTAAGAGAGGTGGATGATATATTTTTATCGTATTAGAATATAAAATCTATAGATCCATGGTAGAGTTCTTTCTAATATAAAACACGTTGGTATTTTTCTGGTTTAAATTACACACAGAAACTCAATGTTACTACAGGATTTTGAATCTCAACGAGATAAGTAATATGACATGTTACATTTCATCAAACTCAAAAGGTTACAAAATAGGGCTTACAAGGCTCTAAATAGGTATTATAATATAAAATCTATATATCCATCGTAGAATTTTTTTTAATATAAAACACGTCCGTATTTTTCCAGTTCAAATTACAACAGAAATTCAACATCACTACAAAATTCCCAATCTAAACAGAATAAGTAATATGGCAAGTTACATTTTATTTGACTCAAAAGGTTACATAATAGGGCTTAAAGGCTTGGAATAACGACGGGGATGTCAGTAATCTGTAACTGAATCGTGTATGAGACCTTTGCACTTAATGATTTCATATATCATTATCATATTTTCATATTTTCATGTTAGTTACGTGAAACATATATACAATAATAGGATAACTAGCCAACATTTTTCTTTTTCAATGCCATTACTTTTTTCCACATGATAAGATCCCACACCCATTTCTAATTACTTATGTTTAGGTTTATTATATATATATATATATATATATATATATATATATATATATATATATTTGGTTTTACTAGGGACTAGAGACTATTTTGCAAATATTTATGTAGACTTTCCAAACAAATTGCAAGGATCCATTTAGGGTGTGAAGGATAACTATTGAAAATAAATATGGCATTATGGCATTGGTAAATAGATTGACTGTATCATTTGAGGATCAACATTATAGTATCAATGAGTTATAAAACAAGTTTTTTAATTAAATAATGGCAATTTATAGCTTATATCTTATTTGAGTTGAGGTGTAAATAAAATGTATAATTCAAATATGGTGTTTTACAATTTCCCCTCTCATGTTACCCGCATGGTTGTCAGAAATATAGTAAGATTCATGCATCTTATAAAATAATACAATATAGGGCTAGAAAATATGAGGACCTATTTGGATTAATGGTCATGTTTATCATTAATCCATCGAATTAATAGGTAGTTAAATCATGAGTAATAAGATGGAAGATAAAGGATTTTGGAAAAATATTATGAAAATAAATGTTAATTTTCTAATCTTGTTTACAAGTTGCTATACTTCTAACTATATGAATTTTTATAATGAAATTAACCATTTGATTTTACTTTATATTATTTTCCATTTTGAATTTATTGATGTTTAAATAAATAAAAAAACTAAGCCTAAATTATTCAAATATTGTAAATATGGACAAGGTTGGAAATTTGATCAAGAAAATGAGAGCTAGAGGAGAGAAGGAGAGGGAGGGTGAGGATAAGACAAAGGGAGGATATGAGGAGGCTTAGGGGAGGATATGAGGAGGCTTAGGGGAGGATAGGGAATGTGAATGATGAGGAGTTGTGAGGTGTGAGGAGTAGGAGGAGGATGGAGGCATGTATGAGGGTTTACAAGTGGAGGAGGTTGGGGATGTGAATGGAGGAAAAAGGAAGGAAAATACAACAAGGGAAGAGTATATGAGAAGGAAGGGAGGACAAAAAATCCAAGTAGTTGTGAGAGGAATGGAGGGTATATTAAATGAGGGGTACAAACTGAGGTGGAGTTGGAGGAGTGGAGGAAAGGAAAAGGGGTTGGGAGGTGTGGGCGAAGGGGTATGGGAAAAGGAGGTAGCATAGTAGTTAGGTGGGGCTAGTGAGGATAGAAAGGGGGAGGGAGTCAAGGTATGGTGTAGGGAGAGGAGACATGAGGTTAGTGGGTTAGCATTTTGGTCATTTTTTTAACAGGTAATTAACCCATTTTTGAGAACATAAATATGTGTTGTGAGGTAGCATAGAGGAAGATAGTGTTACAAAGATATAGATTGATACTGGCATGATAGAGAGATGAGAAGACAAACAAAGATATGCATTGTAATAGAGGGTAAGGTTGTAATATGTGGAGCTTAGTATGATCTTTTCATCCTCAATTGTAATGCACACAATGATATAACCTTGATGAAGAATAATAAAAGAGCCACAAAAGCCAAATATTTTTGGATGTACCCCGGGGGTGAACCACAATAAATTTGTGTCTCTATGTGGAATGGTTGTTTTATTTCTTGTGATTGTTTAGCTATAACAAATGAATGAATCTGTAATAGTAAAATGCAACACACAGTAGAATGACAGGATACTTACTGCAGAGTAAAATATAATGAATGCATCTAATGTGCTGATGTAATAGAATAATAAATTTGATGTATTTTTAGGTAGAAAGAATGTCTCCAATCCCCACAAAAGTCTCCCTTCCAATATTGTAGAAATCTATATCCTACAATCACCCATAATTCATCTCAGGTCAGACTTTATTCTGCACTCAGTGCTCAGTGTTTCCTTCTGTTCTCTAGAAGGGTTGATGGTTTACAGGGTTTTGTTGGAAACCTAAAATGGAACCCAGGTCAGCATGAGAAACGTCCAACAAATGGTTCCAACCATTGTAAGGGACTTGCTGAGAAGAAAAGTGAAGAGAATGAAGTATTGGAAGGGGATGTTCATACCATGGAATCCAACTAAAAAAAATATTGAATGATGGATGAGGACAAAATATATTGTTTTTTCACATAAAGACAATAGAAACCCTAAGTATACACTGTGCATATTTGGAGAGGTACGCATTTACTGATCTTCATGAGACATTTTTCTATGAAATTTCACATTTATTGCATGAATTGATATTGATATTGAAGGACACTCACCCAACTAATAAGATAAGACCAGTAGAATGGACTACCAAGAATATTGCACATCTACAAAAATGAACAAAAAATTCATGCGCGCAGTCGATTTCTGGATAGACATCATTATTGCAGGATTCATTACCGAGTTTGCAGTTGATACTACAAAATCATAAATTGTTGCAGAGAACGAGCTTTTGAAGGGTCCAGGAGGAAGGTATATTCTATCACTCTATACATCAATTAAGATTTTGTTGCATGACAAAGGTGTGATGACAATGGAGTCTGACAACTAAATAACTCTGCGCACATGGGCAGACTAGGGGAAAACTAAGGATGATGTGAGAGATGGATAGGGATATGGATAGAGGTAAGAAGAAGGAAGTGATGGAACCCAATATGATGGGTGAAGAAAAAATGAAGGAAATAATGGACAAAGCGGGAATAATGCGCAGTGGAAGACCCTGCCAATACAATACTATTAGGAAAAAGAGAGAAGTAGTCAAGAGGGAAGGCTTGGAAAGTAATGAATATGAGTTAGAGGATATTTGTGATACAAATCATATTGAGGAAATTTCGCATGCCACATATGATAGAAAAACTAGAGGTCATGGGTTCGGTGCATAAGAAGGAACACCATTCCAGATCTGAATTAGTGTGGAACCCATGAGCCCATGTGCGACTAAGATATCAGGAAAGAAAGAATCTTTTAGAAAACTAGAAATTACTGGAAGAAGGAGTCCAATAGGTCAAGGGACCAGTGGAAATTCAAGTGGAAATATGAGTTCAGGTAGCAGTACTTAGTTATCTACACCGCACAGAGGAAGTATTGCACATTTTACAATGGAAGGAGAAGATACAACCATTGGGTTACAATAATTTTATGGAGAAGGGTCGGAGGACTCATAGAAACATCTATTTATTTATGAAAATATTTGGGAAGATAAAAAAAATTATGGATGAAGACACAAAAGTGGCTCAACTTGAAATCACATTTAGAAACCATGCACTGGATTGGTTTATGATCCTAGCAGTGAAAATTCCACAAGGAGAAAACAAAATCATCACAGATGTAAATAAGGAACTAATCAATGAGTTCCAATAACCAAGTTTAGAAGATCAATATATGAATGATATGATAGAAATCAAATAGAATCCAGGAGAGTCGGTTTGGGAAATCAATCAAAAGTTCAAGAAATTGAAAGGTAAGTTGAAATATCCCATAACATACTTGCAACATATAAAACTATTCATAATCTCATTATTTCCCCATTTTAAATATCCATTGAGAAAAATAAATTTCTAGACTTAGGCCAAGGCTCTGCAAGTAGCATTACAATTGGAAGAGAATCAATATAAACATACAAATCCAACTATAGAAGAGTTGAGAGAGGATCTAAAAAATATGATATTTAAGTTGAATTAGAACAAAGGCAAGAAAAAGAGGGAATATGTCTTTTGTACCTTATGTAGAATAGAAGAACACCACAAAAATGAGTTCCCAACATTTACACATTATTTGGGAGCAGGGTTGTTGAATCCCTTACCCACAAGAGGATTATGGTGTGAACTTTGTAAGACACCTGGACATGATCCCTATCATTTCCCAAGGATGCAAAAATACCAAACAGTTCCTAAAAGTACATTATGAAATTTCTACAAGTCTATAGGACATGATAATAAGGATTGTAGAACCATGGAACTTATGAAGGAAAGGATGTCATATGATTATAGGATGCAAGAAGAACTAATGACAGGTCCACCTGCGCAAAAATATAATAATGCGCAATAGTTTTTAGTGCCACCTCAATATAATTAGGTAACATAGTATAATACACCATGCACAATCAATCAAGGCAACAAAGGAGGATTCAGAAGAGGAGTATGAGGAAGAGGAGGATTTGGAAGAGGAAAAGGACCAATAAAATTCCACAATTTCCAGTAACCTCAACATTATGCAAGGTATTTTCCACATCCACCAATAACTTGCATATTATCTTGTGCAGTAGATCATACTACAGAATATTGTCCTATAATTCTAACAAAAATGTTGGAAAAAAGGAATCAGAATAACCATAATGTTCAATGGATTGGCACAAAAACTAGAGATAATGGGAAACAAATTAATATAGTTACTCGATATGGAAACAAAACATGAGTAGAAGAAACAAATCAAAATCAAAACCAACACCAATGGGTCAGAAACAATACAACACCTCAACAATATTTTGATGTGCACAAGGAAAATGAAACATTCAAAAATTGTAGACAAGAAATTTTGCAGGAGAATATTGCTTCTACTTCAAATGCACAGCCTGGGTATGATGTGCTTGTATATGATATGCCTCATCCATATGTTCATACAAGGGAAGGTCAACCTTCATAAAATGTATGTAATATAAGAACCTTTTTGGTATATTGCTTGAATTTATTGAACGATCAAACATCTATACAAGCATTACAAAGTTTGTTAGAAAAATGCAATCCTGAAGAAGAGATGAAACTAGAGCAAAAGATATTAAATCATGTCCATAGGAATATAAGAACAAATAGAGATTTCAGACTAAATGAAAATATTGGAGAGATGGATAGTTTTCTATTGTTGGATTGGGGATTTGGCAATCAAGCTATCATCAACTTGAATACCTAGAAAATGATTTTTGAATCAGGAGAATATAGAGTCATAGCACCATTAGATCCTTTATAAGGTGGAATATATGTTGAACCAACAATAGAAAATTTCATCATAGAAGAGATAAATCAGTTCTATAGAACTATTGTGTGCAAGGAAGATTACATTAAGCCAACGATAGATTGAATGCTTAATTGGAGAAGCATTAGTTCTTGTGCTTTAGATTCTAACATAGGACTAGAGAATTGGAAACAATGATTACATGAGATATCTACTAGAATATGTGAAAGAATGACATGCAGACTAAGATGGGTTGGCATAGAGGTAAGATAACCTCCAAGATTTTATGGTCAAAATGATTTGGAAGAATTCATAACAAAGTTTGAGTTAGAAATTCTGGAAAGTCAAAGGTTATTAGTTTTGGATATTTCCTTGAAAGGAACACTTGCATGTTGGTGGGCTACTCACAAAGAAAGTATCCATGATTGTTACCAATGTAAAAGATTATTGTGCATCTGATTTGGTGTAGAACAAGAGAATAAACATATGGAGAAATAGGAGGGAAGATGACAACCCAAAGAACAAATAGACAGATGCATAACCCAATGGATACTGGTATCACCATAAGAATGGCCGCGTCACTTCATCCATACATTACAAGGAATACCAAGAAATTGGTATACATAGCTGGAACTGCACAGAGGAACTAGAAATTGGACAGGTTTGCAACAAAATTTTGTAATCACGTTTTCATTTGAACATGAGAATCCAGTGATGGATGCAACACTGAAGTTGATAAAAGAAAATATTTTTGAAGAACCTAATGTTGAGATTATAACATCTTATCAGAATCACAACTAACATACACTTAGAAAATTGTTACATTGTGTTAACACTATAAATTTCCTAGAGGTTGTTAGAAAAGAAGAAATTTACGGGAGGTAACTTATCCAACCACTTCGAAGCTGCGATCTAGCCCTACCATCTTCAGAGAGGGATCTCTCTGTATGATTTAGGTATGTTTCAAATTTAAAATATTAGGCTAGGTAAATAAAATATGTTGGTTTTGTTTGTTGTAGTTTTCATTGGGTTGGCTGAGAGAGTTTACACATCCATTGGGCTATGGGGTCTATTTCATGAAATAAAATCTAAACCAGAAAGCAAAGAAAATTTTCACAGGGCGAGATAATGTAATCGCTGGATTCTTTTAGCAGCATAAATGAGGAATAGCAGAAAAGGTGAGAATGTCAATTACAACAAAGAAGAAATTAAGAATTTCTTTATCGTAAAATCAGAAGATGAATCATTAAAATCTTTTAAAGTCAGAAACAGGGTATACAAAGATAAATCATACAACGTTCATTACTTTCAAAGATTATATTTAGCAAACAATATGATAACTAAGCAAGAATAACATGTAACTTAGAAAGGAAAACATCACCAGTGAATACACGCAAGAATCCTGTAAAAAATGCCTCTTTGTATTAATGGAAGATCTCTGAAAAATATTACAGTCTGATAGCTCGTAGGGCGTAAAGATCAACCCTCAATACTTTGAAAAGTGAAGTATTTATAACCCAAAATTACAAACGATCCTATCACTAAATATTAGGACGTGGTAAATCTATTTTAAGCCTAACTAACTTAACAAATTACAAGAATCTAGGAAATTGTTTGATGATGTGTCGCAACTAGATGTTGTTTTCTGGGTGAACCGTTGGTGAGGCCTCTGCACGACCTCGTCTGACTGGACAACTGAATAGGCTGGGACAACTCATCGATTACTCAATCAGGTCACAAATCTCTTCCCATCGAAGATGACTGCGAACGCTGGCTTTGAGTAACCTTCGGTAGACTTCATCCATTTCTGTGTACTTGGAAAAAGTAGGCTTGGTGATGAAGATGTACCAGATCTCATGATGTATGCTGATGTCCAACTGAAGTGCATCTAGGAATTCCTTACCAGTGATGATGCCTTGAATTCCTAAAAACTTCGAACTATCCTTAGCCACATCGGCTAGTCTCTTTTTGTAGTCTGGGAGTGTCATCAATTTGTCAATTATCACCTTCAAACCAGGAAGATCTTTCTTTTGTAGAGCCTCAATCTTGCTGAAAAACCTTTGTACCTCTAGGTCCATGGAGTGAACCTTTTCTTCTAGCTGTAGCATCGGTCCTCTCTTGGTCAAGACTCTTTTGACCTCAAGGATGGTCTCTGTTCTATCCTCAATTATCATCTCTTCCAACTCCTCTCTAGTTTTAGAATTCAATAATTTGATAATTTCATTAGCCTGTGTGGGCATCTCTCCCAGTTCTGATCTGATCTTCTCAATGGCTTGTTTGCTTCTCTTCACCAATTCATTTCTCTCAACCATAATCTGTATCATTGGCCATATTTCATTCATAGACTTGGTGATGTCTGTCTAGACACTTTCTTTGACTTCGGCCAGTGTTTTACCTACCAATGTTTGCTTCCAGAGCTGTTGTAACTGTTGTTTGAGATGGTATGAAACTTGTTTTTCCTTTGAGAAGCTGGTTTGATAAGAAGATTTGAGTTCCTGAAGGTTCTCAATATCATTTTTGAGCTTGCTAATCTCTATCTCCTGCAGGTTCATTTCTTCCATAGATTTGGTCAATTCAATCGTCTTTTCTAGAGACGTCAGTGGATTCACCGATGGGACTTCTGCTAGTGATGTTATGCTCACTCCTGAGAGTGGAACTGCACTCAATGTAATGACTTCCATGGGTTTCAACTTCTCTTTCTCTTTCATTACCATCTTAGCTTCCATCTCCTTCGGTTGTGAATTCTGTTCCATGATCAACTTAAGCATATCATCTTTTTCTCCTTCTGTCTCTGCTATTTCCTTTGCCTGCGAGTCTACTTTTGGTGGCAGGTTCAATTGTTTCCTCAAAGACACTATGTCTGAATTTTTCTTCTTGATCATCTCCTCGACTGCTTTCACATTCGAGGGATCGTACCCGATCTTGAGGACCAGTTCCTCCAATGTCTTGATCCTGTTGTCCTTGGAAAAGGATGATATCTTCTCTAACTTCAACCGTGTCTGGACATTTTTCAGAGACACTTGTAACCTAGAGGCAGTAGTGGAAGCATGTGCCAATGTGGAGAAAACCATTTCTCAAGTTTGTCTGTGCAGATCCATTTGATCGGCAGGATGCATGTCTTTGGTCTAGAATTCAAAGGTTGCCCTTTTATAGTCGGTGATTACCTTTGGGTCTGGCACCTGTGCTTGGAGAAATACCATGTGCATTCTTCCTTTTCTCTGTGTCAAACGTTGATAGTAGCCTGTGTTGTGTAGTCGACGTCTGCTTCCAGAATTGGGCGTATGTGCTGTTGGTCAGAGTTTGATTCTTTTTCTTGATCAAGTCATATTTCTCAAAGATGCTCATCTTTGGTCCTGTCTTGCCTGGCTGGTTGAATGGTGGATTATATGTAGTCTTATTTGGTAACACAGTGGTTATAATCTACTTACTGCATGTGTTGAGGAGTGACCAATCAACCTCTGTCACTGTAGTGGATGGAATTTCCTTTTATCTAGCCGGGTCAGAAGATGGACTAGTTTTGGGCCTCTTGGTATGCAGTCAGAATTCTTCTAATGATAGTTCAGTGACAGGAGGTGAAAGATCTTTCCTAGGCCTTTTCTCCTTTGGAGCCTATAGTTTGGTTGTCTGTGATACAGTGACCGAGAGGTCCTATTGTTATTTTTTAACCAAAGTGTTTGGTTCCCATCCTATCTCGTTTGCAAATTTTTCTACCTCGGGCCTAGATTCATGGACCTACGGGATATTCTTGTCTTTTATCCTCATCTCTAAAATGATCCCGCACGGATAGTAGTGCCATGTGAAACTCATAAATAATTTCATTTCCTTCAGCAGCCTGTCTTCTTTCTCCCCGATGCCTCGATTGTTGCAGATGAAAGATCCAATCTGCCCTTTGATTCTAAGTTGTTGCTTCTTCTTTAAAGACACAAAGTGAATATTATCCAAGTTTATCATCTGACTTATGTATTCCACATCAAAAATTCTGACAGGTAAGTATTTGGGCAGTTTATATGGGGCCAACTCACACCCATAGACTCTGATCTTAGTGTGATTTTGGTACAGGTACCAATCACTAGTCTTTGTATGATCCGAGAGAAGTAGGATCCTTTGAACTTCGTCATTAATCCTGGGTTTGGGTCTGCCGCTGAGCATACTCACCACTGGGTGGTAGAATTGATCGATGAACTGCTTGAAACTAAATTCCGCAGAGTTATGTCTGAGCAGGGAAGTCCATGCGGTTACTGCTTCGGGTCTTCCATCTCCATCCATATTCTGCATAGAAAAAGAAAATTTGTTCACTTGGAATAAAATGAACAGGTATACTAGTATTGAAGAAAAAAGGAACATGCTTTTTGTGGCGAAATTGACGAATTGCTCGTGAATGTTGTTCACCAAGAACATGTTGAAGTCAAATTGTGTAGTGGGCTTCTCATCGGTGGAGAAAATAGACAAAAATCCCAGAATGGATTCATCCACCCACTGATCTGAATAATAACCTAACAAGGCACATAGGGACGTGATAACCTAGTTTCCTTTGGTTGAGAACATGGAGGAAGGATAAGGGGGATTTGTAGCGAGGCGCTGAGTGGACTGTGGAAGAAAAATCTCAAATGTTTGAGCTCTTTGAGGAAACGTCATATTATGGTATAACTCTGTAAGGATTTCAAGGCTAAAAGTTGATGCAGATTCGGCTTGGGATATTTGCATCATTTGGTTGATGGTTTCTGGCATGATGAGGAAAAGAACTTCCCCGAATGAGGATACGATGGCTCTTTTCTCGGGAATATAGTGGGCTTGGCACTTGAGGGTGAACTCTGGGAAATGGTGAATCTGGGGGAAGAGATACAGGGGTAGGTTGGACTCCCAGAGTCCAATGTCATCACTCTGGTCCAAGAAGACTTCTTTAAGCCATGATTGAAGGTCTGTGAAGTCGAAATCGTACTTAGTGTTTGCAATTAAGTAGTCTTTGTCGGCTAGTGGAATCCTGTCGAGATCGACAGGAGGTGGGAGAAACATATTCTCCTCTCCTTCTATTCATTTTGATTTTGGCGCCATTACTGTAACAATACCTGCAAATAAAACAATGTTAGCGGGGACGACTGACTTTAACGGAGAAAAAAATGGGGTAAATTATTTGGTTCGATGAGTGGGTAAATGGTGAAGGAATGAAGAGTGAGGGTAATTTTGAGTAAACGGGTATTTGTTGGGCGCAGGGGACAGATCAACTGGTTAATGGATAAGTTATCCAGTAATAAATGGCCAACGAGACATTTAGAATGTGAGATGGTAGGTGACAACGACTGAGGGATACAGATGGGTTATGTGGCGGTTATTGATTGGGGGAAAAAAATCATGGTGAGGGGACTCGCCACGAGTGAATGAGGGAGAAGGACTGACGAAGTTATGGGATGTGACTCTTTTAGAAAGGTGGATCATGACCTCATGAGGTGACAAGGTATGTCAGACAGTAGGAGGCGGTGGGAATCGGTACTAGTAGATTTATGCCACGTATTGATAGGGGGCCCGCCAGAGTAAGATTCATTTCCGAACCCCGTCCACCGTTAAAGGTAGATTAGTCGGGGGGGGGTCCGAAAAATACCTTGGGCCGTCGATCCGTGTGCTTTCCTTTTGACCGTAGATTTGTGCACACTCTTTAACACACATTCCAACCCCACCCCCCTCCATTAAAGGTAGAACGGACGGGAGTGTCTGTAATCCAATATAGACTGTAGATCTAAGCACCGAAAGTTGGGCCGTCCAGATGCATGCATGCATTATCAACGATTTTGGACCCCCGCCCTCTGTTAAAGGTAGAACGGTCGGGGGGGTCCAGAAAGATTTGTCCACCATAGATATAGGCGCGATCATTTGGGTCGTTGATACATGAGTGGTGCATAAATGTGGGCGTGAAAGCATATGCGCCTTGAAAAAATTAGGATAAGAGCATATCATGGGTTTTTCCCAAGCTTTTACATCTTTACATCACCAAGGGGTTAGGCAAACAACTTTTCGAGCATCCAAAACATGGTCCAACGTTGATCATCAAGTTGGTTTTATTTAAATCAAGCAAACTACCCTATGTTCTAACCTAACTTCCTATGACAATTAGCCCAGATTAAACTGTTGGGATAAGAACTTACTCTATCTTGGGGCTACCTGACCAAGATTAGACAGTCTAGCCAAATTTATTCACTAACTAACCTAGATCACTTGGCTAAGATTAAATAGTTTAGCCAAGATTATTCACTATTCCTATCAACATCAATTTAAAAGAACTTGGCCATGCTTGAAAAGGTATGGACCAAGTCACTGTTATTGCATGGGGCTTTTATTGAAATTCGTTTATGCCCTCTTTTCTTTTTTCTTTTTCTTTCTTTTCTTTTTTCTTTTTCTTTTTCTTTCTTTTCTTTTTTCTTTTTCTTTTTCTTTCTTTTCTCAAATTATTTGTAGAATGAAAAATCATTTGACAAACAAAAAACACTAGAGAGATAACATTCCAGTCACCAGTTGATCCTATAAATTATAGGGTGATAACAGAGGCTCCACCTGGGGATGGTACTCTCCTTGTGAAGTGCCAAGAATACCTATTCCTGATGTTTTGAAACTTCCTCCCTAGTCGCCTTCATTGCTTGATTGGATTTATCTTCGAAAAATGGAAAACAATGGTCAACGACTTAGGGCCTTCTCTTCGGGTTTCAACCAACTGACCAAAGTTATTCACTCAGAAACTCGCAAGAAAAATAAAAAATGGTTTGTACAATGGAAATTGTGACTTCAGGTCTCTACTGAGGCGGTGAATAATGCTTCAACATTATGCCATTTACAAGTCCTCCTGGCAGATCTGCCCCATCATTGTTGTTTAGCAAGAAAGCGTTATTTCCTCTGAATGCTTGAATCATGTATGGTCCCTTCCACAGACTATCGGATTTTCCATGCTTTCCCTGGTCTTAATTTCGGGAATCCCAACTCAACACCAAATCTCCTAGCTCGAAATCATCTTCTTTGGTTCTTTTGTCAAAAATCTTCTTAATGCTTTCTTGGACTACCTGAGTCTTGTTGTATACTTCTTCCTTGGACTGCTGCAAATGGATCATCTGGTTGATCCTTCTTTAGGAGTCGTTTGGCTCGGCTTGCATGTCTTGCAGAAATTTCATGATAGGGACTCCTAAGGAAGTGGGAAAGACTACTTATGTTCCATAGACCAACTGATATGGTGACATACCGATTAACCTTTTGGTGGTTAGTCTGTCGGCCCATAGTGCAAAAAACAACTTGTTATGCCATGACTTCTTGTTTTGCTGCAAAGTTTTCTTGATAGTGTTTACCAGGGTTTTATTTGATGATTCTGCCAGCCCATTTCCCTGAGGGTAGTAATAAGTGGAGTGTCCCAAGCCAATATGATACTGGTTGCAGAATTCTATGAGTTTCTTAGATCGAAAAGCAGATGCATTGTCAGTTATAATTTTTCTAGGATATCCAAACGAGACAAGATATTATTTTCAATAAATTTAATAATGACAGAATCAGTGGCTTGCCTTCTTGGTACTGCTTCGATCCATTTTGTAAAATAATCCATGGCAGTAAGAATCCACCTATGCTGGCCCGAAGAAGGAGGATGTATTTCTCCAATGAAGTCTAATCCCCATTGCTAGAAAGGGGCTTCAACGGAGATCGGTTTCAAGGGTAGAGAAAGAAGTTTCCTTTTGCTTTCAAACAACTAACATTGACGACACAAAGTCACTTTATGATGCACATTAGGGAATAGAGTTGGCCAATAGAATCCATCTCTGAGGATTTTGTTGGCTGTGGCCTTCCAGTTCAGATGACCACCACAGTCTCCTGCATGAAACTCCTGCAGTACTTTGTCAGCTTCATCCTTCAAAAGACAATTTAACAAAATACCTCCAGGATCTTTCCAATACAGATTGCCTTCTAGAATGAAAAATTTTAATGCTTTCAATTTCAAAAACCTAGATTTAGTCTTGGTCAGACCATGGGGAGCTTGTAAATTATGCAAAACAAATATCAGGTCTGTGTACCATGGAGAGTTGAGAAATACCTCTCTCACTCTTGGAGTCGCCTGCTCACCCTGTTCATCTGTTGCAACTAAGAAATTAATGTCAAGAGCATGGAAATTTGATTTAGCCATTAACTTTGCTAGACCTTGACCTTTAATCAGTTTAGTAGGCTTAATCTCTATGTCATACTCTAGAATGATAGAAATCCATTTTCCTTTTCGCCCATTCGGATTGTCCTAGGTTAAAATGTCTTTTACTACCGCATTCAGAACATATGCAATGGTGTGGGAATGGAGAATGTATACTCTAAAATATTTTATGGCTTTCACCAAGGAAAAAGCTTATTTCTCCATTATTTTATAATTCAGAGCAGCATCTCTTAGGGCTTTACTGAAAAAGGCTATGTGTTGTTCATACCCTTTTCTGTTTTTCTGTAGTAACACTGCTGCAATGGTATGTTCAGAGGCGAAAGAAAAAAGATAGAAATCTTTGGTGAAGTCAGGACTGATCAAGACTGGGGCATGCGTGAGTGCACGTTTGACTTGTTCAAAAGACTGCCTGGACTCGGTGTCCCATTTTATTTTTGTGTCCTTTTTTAACATGTTTGTGATGTTCCTGAGAAGCTCAGCCAGGTTGGGTATGAATCTTCACAGGGATTTTATTTTTCTGATAAAAGACTGTAACTCTTTGATATTTATTGGGTGTTCTAATTTCGGAATGGCCTCGATTCTGCTGGGGTCTATTTTAATTCCATCCTTAGAGATTATGTGCCCTAGAATTTTCCCTTCCTCTAATTTGAAAAGGCTCTTTTTAGGATTTAAAGAAATCCCAAATTTCCTGCATTTCTCAAAAACTCGTCTGAGATGTCGTAAGTGCTCGTCATCAGATTGAGAAAACATAGTTATGTCGTCCATATAGATGAAAATAAATTTTCCGAGTTCTTCCACAAAAGCGATGTCCATCGCCCTCTGGAAAGTGGCCCCGATGTTCATCAACCCAAAAGGAATTTTCACATACATGAAAGTACCCCATGGTGTTGTGAAAGCGGTTTTGTCTTGGTCATCTGGGTGAACGAGGACTTGATTATAACCTGAGAATCCATCCAGTAAATAGATTCGACTGGATCTGAATACCCTTTGTAATATGTGGTTCATTTTTGGCAATGGGTAATTGTCCTTCAGAGAGACCTTATTTAGATTTCAAAAATCGATGCAAGGCCTGATTTCTCCGGATTTCTTTCGTGTTGGGACCAAATTTGAAACCCATTTGGAAAACCGTAACGGGACTATGATTTTAGCATCGTACATTTTTTTGATTTCTTTTTCTATCAGGGGAAGCAGCTTGGGATTGATTCTCCTAAGTTTCTGTCTGAAAGGTTTTTGATCTTCTTTTATTGGAATCCTATGTTGTATGATGTTGGTGTCATAAGTCTTCAAGTCCTCATAACCCCAGGAAAATATGTCTGAATATTCCTTGAAAAGATCAATGTATTTGAGTTTCTTCTTAGGGGGTAATGATTTGGAAAGTTTCACCATCCTAGGTTTCTCTTCTATCCCTATATTACAATCTTTTACTTCTTGACCATTGGCTTCAATTTTTGGTTTTTTAGCTGCATCATTAAAATCAAATAACTCCTCTAAAGGAACTAAACCCCTAGGTAAAACATTACTTTTCAAATGCAAAATATCATCTTCTATCTCATCATCACCTAACTCTCCCAAATCTATCTTATTTACACTATCATTTCCAAAATCAAGTCTTTTTACATTTTCATCTTCATTTTCTAAGTCTATGTTTGTACACTCGAAATCATTTTTACATTTAAGAAAATCTTCAATTTGATCATCATTACCAAATACCTGCTAGTATCTAATGTTGTCTAGAACAGTTGGTCTACATTTGACCTCCATCGTGTATGGGCGAGTGGAACAAAAAGGTATATTCCATGTGGCTGTTGACGTAGCTAACCCATTTGCCAAAATATTCTGTCCCCTAGGAATCACCTGCAAATCAACTTCAGTGAAACATTTAAGGGCATCTAGAACAACATTCCTATAATCTCTAAGATGAGGGTGCTTTTATGCATAGTCACCTTTAATTTTCTTGATTATTAATTCGGAATCACCTCTTACCATAATTTGTTTGGCACCAACCTTCTTTAGAAGTTTCAGACCAAGCATCAAGGCTTCATACTCGGTAATATTGTTAGTGCATTGAAAATTTAATTTGTAAGAATGGTTTTCCGAATACCTGGATCTGTGATTGTGCAACCAAACTCCTTCTCTAGCTCCTTCTTTGCTTACAGCTCCATCAAATTCCATGCTCCAGAAATTCGCTGGCAATTCTTCAGTTATCACATTTTTCTTTCTTTCTGCCTCAACGATTTCTTGGCCTTCATCCAGACCAGATGTATCTTCTTCCAGTTGAATGATTTGTTCTTTTGTATCACCATTGTTGTATAGGATGAAGGAGTCTAGGTTAGAATGTGCATAGTACAGAGGATAGTTATGTGGTTTTTCTTGGCTGCTAACCATGTACTTCATCAGTGTTTCTTTGTATAGTCTTCTATGTTGACCAAAAACTGGGACAGTGGCATACGACATATCCAACTGCAAAGTACCTTTCAACTTGGCCCCCCAAGACTAGGACAACAACATACCATACTTCGAGGGAATGTTTACAATCAAAACATCCATGACTATGCTTTTTGCGGGAATCTGAACCAGGGTGATACACAGATCTTTGATCAAACCGATACATCTAACTTTACTGGAGTCAAAAGAGTGTAAGTCCTTGTAAGGTCTGGTAACTTCAAGTCCTAGTTTTTCCATCACTGCTTTAGGCATCAGATTATGGGAAGCACCCAAATCTAACATAGCATTATGCAAAATCAGGTTGTGTATATTAAGGCTGATGTAAAAAGAAGCGACAACACCATTATCGGTTTGACCATCCACTTCAGGCTCGAACAGGAGTTCAGGTTGATCATCTGTAAGGTTCACAGTTTCTGAATGATTCGTTGATCCAATAGTTAAGGCCTTCGTACCTATATCAGGTTCAATGGTCAGCGCTTTAATCACCTGTGAATGGTAAGCGTCTTTTCTCAACAACTTGGAAAGGGGAATGGGAATTTTTACTTTGGCTAACTCCCCTTCGAGGATGAAAGGTGTAGGTGCTCTGCTTTGGCTCAACAATTCTGATTTGTCCACCACAATCTTCTAGCCAGAAGTATTTGGTGGGTTAATTGATGAAACCTTAGACTACGATGATCTTTTCAGAATAGTAAGGTTTCTTTTTGCTCGAACTTCAGCATTACCCTTCTCAGGGCTCTTCTCAGCAGGAGGCTCAGGGGATTTTTGGGTTTCGACTGTCTTCTTTGTTTCGGTCAACTTTTTTGGAGAAATTACATCTATCTTTTTACTTTGCAGATTGTACTACTGGTGTACCTCCAAAATAACATTTTCAAATGCCTACTGTTCGGTGTCTTCAGCTTCTTCACTTACCTTTGTTTGATTGAGAAGAAAAAATACTTGCTCTTCCTGGGTAAGGAAAATAGATTCGTTATTGTGAATGCCCATGAGGTTTATGTGAGTATCCTCCAGTTCTTCAATTACTTCCTCTCCTTCATTGGAATAATTTTCTTGTAGGGGAGGTCTGATCTGTTGATCAAGACCTCTATATTCCCTTTGATCCCTAGGATCTCTCTGCCTGATTTGAGGGGGGTTTCTTCTAAAGTTAGGATTCCAAATTTGAGGAGCTGGTGGGTTTTCTCTAGGAGGATTTCTTTCGGATATAATAAGTCTCTCCATCATTATTTCCATTGCTCTAGCCAAGGAATCCAATTTGGAATTGGAGGTTGATGTGGAAGGTTCCTCTTTGATTGCGACTCTCTTCTTTGTCCTCTGTCGTGCCCTTTTTGCCAACAGGTTGGCCTCCACACTTATTGCACTTTTCTGCATGTCCTCTAGGGTGGTGGAGTTTCTTTCCCTTAATTGATATGACATATCAATGTCAAAACCATCAGGGAATTTTATCAATGCTAAACCTTGTGGAGGTTTAATATCGGCTGGAATTGCATTGTACAGGTTATTGAAATGTGTGTAGTAATCTTGTACTGTCTCACCTTGATTTCTTATGATGTTTTCGTATTCTGACAAGATTTGGAGAGGGTTTTTATTTACCTCCCATCTATATATAAAACTCCTTTGGAACGTGGTAAGGTCAAGGACTGAAGAAGCATGTAAACCTTTATACCATTTCTTAACGTCACCCTCCAAACTTTGGGCAAACAATCTCATTTGAACATCAGCCTCATCTACTTCCTGTAGGTCAAAATAATCATTCATTTTATCAACATGTTGTTGGGTGCTCAAGGGTCATGTTCCATTGAACTGTGGAAGTCTCGTTTGATAGTCTTGGGGCATAGCATGAAGGGGTGTGGCCAACACCAAGGGAGCATGTCTGACTGCCATGATAGGCGGAGGGGGAGGGACAATAACCTGGATGATAGATGGAGTGGTGAAAAAAGATGAGGATGAGGAGGGGCTAGCTGGCACAGAGTGAGTGATTTGAGGTTTAGTAGTGGGAGATAGAACTTCAAGAGTCTAGGGTTGCAAGACTGTTGGGTCCAGAATGATTTCAATCACAAAGCTATCGAATTTCGTTCTAAATAGGCTTTGTTCGAAAAGGACATCAAAGTCAAGATCATGAAGGGAAAAAAGATCCTATGGAAGGGAAGGGGACTTTTGAAGGGGATTATGACTTACTGAACCTTTAGTAATGGTCTTTTTCCTGAGTAACTGTTCTGGATTATCTGTTGCTATCACAGGTTCTGGGTCTGGGTGAGATCGAGTATAAGCTCTTTTGGGAGTCATATTTCTTTTTGATTTATATATATATACTTTTTAGTTTTACGAGTCTAAAAATAATATGTGCAAGTTTTCAACAACCTCTAAACATTACTTCTTTCTTATATTTGCAATATTTCAGAAGCAAAATTTTCTTCTAGGGAAAAGAAGATGGGAGGTTAAAAATTTGTTCAGTTCTTTCCCCAGTGGAGTCGCCACTATGTTAACACTTTGTAAATTTCCTAGAGGTTGATAGAAAAGAATAAATTTATGGGAGGCAACTTTATCCAACCACTTCGAAGATGGGATCTAGCCCTACCAGCTTTAGAGAGGGATCTCTCTGTATGATTTAGGTATGTTTCAAATTTAAAATATTAGGCTAGGTAAATAAAATATGTTGGTTTTGTTTGTTGTAGTTTTCGTTGTGTTGGCTGAGAGAGTTTACACATCCATTGGGCTATGAGGTTTGTGTCATGAAGTAAAATCTAAACCAAAAAGAAAAGAAACTTTTCACAGGGCGAGATAATGTAATCACTAGATTCTTTTAGCAGCATAAATGAGGAATAGAAGAAAATGTGAGAATGCCAATTACAACAAAGAATCAATTAAGAGTTTCTTTATCGTAAAATCGAAATATGAAACATTAAAATCTTTTAAAGTCAGAAACAAGGTATACAAAGATAAATCCTGCAACATTCGTTACTTTCAAAGATTAGATTTAGCAAACAGTGTGATAACTAAGAGAGAATAACATTTAACTCAGAAAGGAAAACATCACCAGTGAATACACGCAAGAATCCTGTAAAAAATGCTTCTTTGTTTTAATGGAAGATCTATGGAAAATATTACAGTTTGATAGCTCACATGGCGTAAAGATCAACCCTCAATACTTCAAAAAGTGAAGTATTTATAACCCAAAATTACAAATGATCCTGTCATTAAAGATCAGGACATGGTAAATCTATTTTTAGCCTAACTAACTTAACAAATTACAAGAATCTAGGAAACTGTTTGATGATGTGTCGCAACTGCATGATGTTTTCTGGGTGAACCGTTGGTGAGGCCTCCGCAGGACCTCGTCTGATTGGACAACCGACTGGGCTGAAACAAATCATCAATTACTAGATTAGGACACAAAGCTCTTCCCATCGAAGATGACTGGGAACACTGACTTTGAGTAACCTTCAGTAGACTTCATCCATTTCTGTGTACTTGGCAAAAGTAGGCTTGGTGATGAAGATGTACCAGATCTCATGCTGTATGCTAATGTCCAACTGAAGTGCATCTAGGAATGCCTTTCCAGTGATGTTGCCTTCAATTCCTGAAAACTTTGAACTATCCTTAGCCACATTGGCTAGTATCTTTTTGTAGTTTTGGAGTGTCATCAGTTTGTCATTTATCACCTTCAAACCGGGAATACCTTTCTTCTGTAGAGCCTCAATCTTGTTGAAAAACCTTTGTACCCCTAGGTCCATGGCCTGAACCTTTTATTCTAGTTGTAGCATCAGTCCTCTCTTGGTCAAGACTCTTTTGACCTCAAGGATGGTCTCTGTTCTATCCTCAATTCTCAGCTCGTCCAACTCCTCTCTGGTTTTAGAATTCAAGAATTTGATGATTTCATTAGCCTATGTGGTCATCTCTCCCAGTTTTGATCTGATCTTCTCGATGGCTTGTTTGCTTCTCTGCACCAATTCATTTTTCTCAACCATAATCTGTATCATTGGCCATATTTCGTTCATAGACATGGTGATGTCTGTCCAGACACTTTCTTTGACTTCGACAATTTCTTTACCTCCCACTGTTTGCTTCTGGAGTTGTTGTAAATCTTGTTTGAGCTGGTCTGACACCTTTTTTTCCTTGGAGAAGCTGGTTTGATAAGAATATTTGAGTTCCTGAAGGTTCTCAATCTCCTTTTTGAGCCTACTAATCTCTGTCTCCTACAAGTTCATCTCTTCTATATATTTGGCCAATTGAACCGTCTTTTCCAGAGACGTTAGTGGATTCGCCGATGGGACTTCTACTAGTGATGTTGTGCTCACTCTTGAGAGTGGAATTGCACTCATTGGAATGACTTCCATGGGTTTCAACTGCTCTTTCTCTTTCATTAGATTCTCCATCCTAGCTTCCATCTCCTTCAGTTGTGCATTCTGTTCCATGATCAACTTAAGCATCTCATATTTTTCTCCTTCTCTCTATGCTATTTCCTTTGCCTGCGAGTCTACTGTTGGTGGCATATTCAATTTTTTCGTCAAAGACGCTATGTCTGCATTTTTCTTCTTGATCATCTCCTCGACTGCTTTCACATTCGAGGGATCGTACCCGATCTTGAGGACCAGTTCCTCCAATGTCTTGATCCCGTTGTCCTTGGAAAAGGATGATATCTTCTCCAACTTCAACTATGTCTGGACATTGTTCAGAGACACTTGTAACCTAGAGGCAGTAGTGGAAGCATGTGCCAACGTGGAGAAAACCATTTCTCTAGTTTGCATGTGCATATCCATTTGATCGACAAGATGCACGTCTTTGGACTCGAATTCAAAGGTTTCCCTTTTATAGTCGGAGATTACCTTTGGTTCTGGCACTTGTGCTTGGAGAAATGCCATGTGCATTCTGCCCTTCTCCGTGTCGAATGTCGATAGCAGCCTATGTTGTGTAGTTGACGTCTGCTTCCAGAATTGGGCGTATCTGTTGTTGCTCAAAGTTTGATTCTTTTTCTTGATCAAGTCATATTTCTCAAAGATGCTCAACTTTGGTCCTGTCTTGCCTGGCTGGTTGATTGGTGGAGTATTTGTAGTCCTCTTTGGTAACACAGTGGTTATAATTTACTTACTTCTTGTGTTGAGGATTGACCGATCAACCTCTATTATTGTAGTGGATGGAATTTCCTTTTCTCTAGCCGGGTCAGGAGTTGGACTGGTTTTTGGCCTCTTGGTATGTAGTCAAAATTCTTCTAATGATACTTCAGTGATAGGAGGTGACAGATCCTGCCTAGGAATTTTCTCCTTTGGAGCCTGTGGTGTGGTTGTCTATGATACAGTGACCGAGAGGTCCTATTGTTCTGTTTCAACCAAAGTGTTTGGTTCCCATCATGTCTGGTTTGCAAATTTTTCTACCTCAAGCCTAGATTTGTGGACATATGGGATATTCTTGTTTTTTTTCCTCATCTCTGAAATGATACCGCATGGATCGTAGTGCCATGTGAAACTCATAAAGAATTACATTTCCTTCAACAGCCTGTCTACTTCCTCCCTGGTGCCTCGATTGTTGCAGATGAAAGACCCAATCTTCCCTTTGATTCTGATCTATTGCTTCTTCTTTAAAGAAATAAAGTGAATATCATCTGAGTTTATCATTTGCCTTATGTATTCCAAAGAAAACATTCTATCAGGTAAGTATTTGGGCAATTTATATGGGGCTAACTCACACCCATAGACTCTGATCTCAATGTGATTTTGGTACTGGTACCAATCACCAATATTTGGATGATCCAAGAGATGTAGGATCCTCTGAACTTTGTCATTAATCCTGGGTTCAAGTCTGTCGCTGAGCATACTCACCACTGGGTGGTATAATTGATCGATGAACTGCTTGAAATTGAATTTCGTGGAGTTATGTCTGAGTAGGGAATTCCATGCAGTTACTGCTTGGGGTCTGCCATCTCCATCCATATTCTACATAGAAAAAGAAAATTTGTCTGCTTAGAAGAAAATGAACAGGTATGCCAGTATTGAAGAATACCAGAACATGCCTTCTGTGGTGAAATTGACGAATTGATCATGAATGTTGTTCACCAGGAACGTGCTGAAGTCGAACTATGTAGTGGGCTTCTCATCGGTGGAGAAAATAGACAAAAATCCCAGAATAGGTTCATCCACCCACCGATCTGAATAATAACCTAACAAGGTGCATAGGGACATGATAACCTGGTTTCCTTTGGTTGAGAACATGGAGGAAGGATAAGGGGGATTTGTAGCGGGGAGCTGAGTGGATTGTGGAAGAAAAAGCTCAAATGTTTGAGCTCTTTGAGGAAACGTCATCTTCTGGTATAACTCTGTAAGGATTTCAAGGTTAAAAGGTGATGCAGAGTCGGCTCGAGATATTTTCATCATTTGGCCAATGGTTTCTGGCGTGATGAGGAAAATAACTTCCCCAAACAAGGATACGATGGCTCTTTGCTCGGGAATATAGTGGGATTGGCACTTGAGGGCGAACTCTAGTAAATGGTGAATCTGGGGGAAGAATTATAGGGGTAGGTTGGACTCCTAGAGTCCAATTTCATCACTCTGGTCCAGGAAGACCTCTTTAAGCCATGATTTAAGGTCTATGAAGTCAAAATCACACTTAGTTTCTGTGATTAAGTAGTCTTTTTCGGCCAGTGGAATCCTGTAGAGATCGACAAGAGGTAGGAGAAACAAATTCTCCTCTCCTTCTATTCATTTTGATTTTGGCACCATTACTGTAACAATACTTGCAAATAAAACAATGTTAGTGGCGACGACTATAGATGGGGGCGACTGACTGTAATGGAGAAACAAATGGGGTAAATTCTTTGGTGCGATGAGTGGGTAAATGGTGAAGGAATGAAGAGTGAGGGTAATTTTGAGTAAGCGAGTATCTCTTGGGTGCGGGGGACAGGTCAATTGGTTAATGGATAAGTTATCCAGTAATAAATGGCCAATGGGTAACTTAGAATGTGAGATGGCAGGTGAAAATGAATGAGGGGTACAGATGGGTGATGTGGAAGTTATCGATTGGGGGAAAAAAATCACGGTGAGGGGACTCACCACGAGTGAATGAGGGAGAAGGACTGATGGAGTTATGGGATGTGACTCTTTTGGAAAGGTGGATGATGACGTCACAAGGTGACGAGGTATGTCAGACAGTAGGAGGCGGTGGGACTCGGGACCAGTAGATTTATGCCACATATTGATAGGGGGCCTGCCAGAGTAAGATTCCATTCCAGACACCCCCCCCCCACTGTTAAAGGTAGATCGGTTGGGGGGGTCCAAAAAATACCTTGTCCCATCGATCTGCGTGCTTTCCTTTTGACCGTAGATCTGTGCGCACTCTTTAACACACATTCTGGACCCCCCCCTCCATTAAAGGCATAAAGGATGGGGGGATCTGGAATACAATACAGACCGTAGATCTAAGCGTCGAAACTTGGGCCGTCCAGATGCGCACATGCATTATCAATGATTTTGGAAGCCCCCCCTCCGTTAAAGGTAGAATGGTCGGGGGGGGGGTCCGAAAAGATTTGTCCTCCATAGATCTAGGCGCGATCATCTGGGCCGTTGATACATGAGCGGTGCATAAATGTGTGCGTGAAAGAATATGCACCCTAAAAAACTTAGGATAAGAGCATATCATGGGTTTTTCCCAATCTTTTACATATTTACATCACCAAGGGGTTAGGCAAACAAATTTTAGAGCATCCAAAATATGGTCCAACATTGATCATCGAGCTGGTTTTATTTAAATCAAACAAACTACCCTATGTTCTAACCTAACTTCCTATGAAAATTAGCCCAGATTAAACTGTTGGGCTAAGAACTTACTCTATCCTGGGGCTACCTAACCAAGATTAGACAGTCTGGCTAGATTTATTCACTAACTAACCTATATCACTTGGCTAAGATTAAACAGTTTAACCAAGCTTATTCACTATTACTATCAACATCAATTTAAAAGAACTTGGCCATGCTTGAAAAGGTATGGACCAAGTCATTGTTATTGCATGGGGCTCTTATTGAAATTCTTTTATGCCCTCTTTTCTTTTTTCTTTTTCTTTTTTTCTTTTTTCTTTTTCTTTTTCTTTCTTTTCTCAAATTATTTGTAGAATGAAAAATCATTTGACAAACAAAAAACACTAGAGAGATAAAATTTTAGTCACCAGTTGATCCTATAAATTATAGGGTGATAACACATTGTTACCACATCACAGAAGATGACCCAAAAAAGAAAACTTGCATTATATTCATATAATAGAAGTTGAAGGGGAAATAGAAGTAGAATGCCCATAGTTAGATTTAGAAGAATTTTCTACACCACTGAAATAGAATAGAGGAGAATCCAAAAATTGCAAGTATTGGTGATTATTGGGACAACCAGAAAGTGGAAAGAATAATCAAATTATTGCGTGAGTATAGTGATCTATTTCCAACAAAACTTTAAGAAATGAAAGGGGTGGCAGGAGAACTTGGAGAAATGAAGATTCCTTTTCGACCAGATGTTAGACCAATAAGACAAATACCTTATAGGTTGAATCCAGTGTATAAACATAAAGTTAAGGTAGAGATTGATAAATTGTGAGAGACTAGTATAATAGAACCTATTGAAGAATTTGAGTGGATTAGTCCTATGGTATTTTAGGAGAAGAAGCATGAGGGGATAGGGATCTGTGTAGACTTGAGGAAGTTTAATGATGCATGTCTACATGATATCTTCCCTACTCCATTTATATATGAGCTATTGTAAAATGTAGGAGGACAAGAAGTATACTAATTTACTGATGGATTTGTAGGGTATCACCAAGTCAGAATAACACCAGAGGATCATCATAAGACTAAATTTGCCACATAATGGGGGTCATATCAATACATAGTGATTCCCTTTGGATTGAAAAATACCCCTCTTATTTTTTCAAGAGTAGTGGTAGCTACATTTGAAGATTTTATACATAAGTTTTTAGTGGTTTATCTGGATGATTGGACAATATTTATCCTATTGAAAGGTCATGTTGAATTTTTAATATTAATGCTAGATAGGTGTTGACAATGTAAAATCTCTTTGAACATCAAGAAATGTATATTCAATGCACCATTTGGAATTTTTCTAGGGCATGTGGTTTGTAAACAGGGCCTCTTGGTTTACCTTGCAAAGATTGTTGTCATTGTTAATTTACCACCACCTAATTTAGTGCGCCAATTGAGAGCTACACTAGGTCATACATGATACTATAGAAAGCTCATAAAGATATATGCATAGATTACTATGCCAATGGAGAAAATGTTAAAGAAGGATATGAAGTTTCAATGAAATGATGAGTGCCAACAAAGCTTGGACATCTTAAAAGAGAAAATGGTGGTAGCAACAATTCTAGTGTTTCTAGATTGGTCAAAAGAGTTCCATGTTCATGTGGATGACTCTTCAATAGCACTTGGATAATGATTAACATAGCCAAGAGAAGGTGACATATATCACCCAATAGCATTTGCAGGTAGGAAAATCTCAGAGTCAGAACAAAATTATAATACAATAGAGAGAGAAGGTTTGGCTATGGTGTATGCATTATAAAAGTTCATAAATTATTTATTAGGCCAAAATTTTAAAATGTTCACAAATCACTGTACTCTCAAATACCTGGTCAACAAGCCAGTGTTGGGGGGGAGAATATGTAGATGGTTGTTGTTATTTCAAGAGTTTGATTTTGAAGTAGTTGTGAAACTTGGAAGATTGAATGCTGGGCCAGATCATATGTCCATGATAACTAATGGAGAGGAACCAAGCAACTTGGAGGAAAATTTCCTGATCCACAACTATTTTTAGTGCATATTACTGATTAATATTGTTATGATATCATTGAATTTTTGAGTATAGGATTTCCTCCAAAGGAATACAACACTGTGCATAAGAAGAATTTGGTGGTTATAGCTGCAGATTACTATCTTATTGCAGGAAATTTGTATAAAATGGGTGCAGATAATATTCTAAGGAGATGTGTCATGGAACATAAACGTCATATCATCTTAGCAGAATCACATGAAGGAATAGTTGGAGGACATTATGTAGGAAAATCCAGTGTGCAGAAGATACTATGTGTAGGACTATGGTGACCAATAGTTTCTAAATATCAAAGGAGTATTTCTAGACTTGTGATTCCTATCAAAGGGTAGGCAAACCATCAACGAGGGATGATATGCCCCTAAAACCTTAGGTAAATCTTAAAGTGTTTGAAAAATGGGCAATAGACTTTGCAGGAACGATCAACCCACCAACTAGAAGATCAGGAGCAACGTACACCATTACAATGACAAAATATTTAACCATATGGGTTGAAGGAGCAATAGTAAAAGATTGCAATGCAAAAACTACATCCCACTTCCCATTTGAACAAGTAATTACAATATTTTGATAGCCTAGAATTCTGATTAGTGATCAAGGAACTCATTTTATCAATAATATCATTTAGTAAATGACTGAAGAATTTAAATACACTGTCAAAAGATAATTCCATACCATCCTCAAGCTAATGGAACAATGGAAGCATTTGATAAAATATTGGAGAATTCCCTAACTAAAATTTGTAATGTAAATATGGATGATTGGGATCTGAAGATACTAACAGTAATATGGGCCTATAGAACCACATGTAAGAAAGATATAGGGAGAACACCTTTCAGATTGGTGTATGGTTAGGAAACAATAGTTCCTTTATAGTATTTTATAGCTAGTCTATGCATTGCATCCATTACAAACATGACAACAAGAGGTGCAACCCAAGAAATATTGTCTCAACTCATGGAACTAGAAGAAGATAGGATTATGGTTGGTTTCCATCAAGAAGTACAGAAAGCCAAAGACAAAGATTGGAATGGTAAAAACATTAAAAATAAAAACTTTAAGGAAGGATATATAGTTCTTATCTATGTCAACACATTCTTACAACACCCAGAGAAATTTAGGATGCATTGGCTAGGGACATATGAGATAAAATCTGTAACAAATGGAGGTGATGTATAGTTGCAAGATCTATCTGGCAAAGATATTTAAGGATTGGTTAATGGTAGTCGACTGAGACTATATAGGGATAGTTGAACCTGTAAACCTTAGTATTTGTAGTGCATAAAATTACAATTGTACATAGTGTATATAGTAGAAGCTGAAAAAGAAAGAAAAAATTGGAAAAATAAGAAAAATACAAAAAGATGAAGTAGATGGATAAGTGTTAAAATATGCAGTTAGAGTATACAAATTGAAACAAACATTAAGTGGTATGAAATAATAGGAATAAATTGTGCATTAGAGAAATTTTAACAAGCATAAAAAGAAGCGCGTTGATACAAAAAAACAATCCAAAAAAGGAAAAAGAGGTGATTGAATAAGTATGGTGCGATAGAACATTTATGGAATGACCTATAGAAGAAGAAAACATGAATGAGAAGACTCATTGTGAATTTGTGAAAATGATAGATAATGAATAAAATTTAGTGCAAACAGGTGATTTCAAGGTGTCTACTCATGATTCAGAACAACCCCTTTCAGAATTTAAAAAAATGGCACCACCAAAGCTAGGAGATCCCAGTCGGGTCACAAGAAAATTATGAAGTGTCGTGAGGACTCCAAAGGACAAAAGAACCAAGGGACTAAACCTAAACCATCCAGAAGGAGTGGTGTATGTGGATGCAATTCCATCCCCAGTCATTGAACCACTTAGTCCCATGATTGTAGAGGAGAAGGAACATCAAAATATAGCGACATAAGAAATGGATATCGACCCACAAAGTGAAACACAAACCCTATCATAGAGAAAAACCCCGTGCAAAAAAATGGGTTAGGAGCAGCACAACCTAAGGAACAACTGAATGAGGAATATGATGAACGAACATATTAAGATGAAGGGAAACAACTTGCAGCAGAGCCAATGTAGCAATTGTGGGAACAAGTATAGTTTGAAGATATCATAGACTAGGAGAACTCAAAAATTGAACAAGATGAGGAAGAGAACCATGTGGAAATGGTAGGTCCATCAGCATGGAATCAAAATACTAAGGAAAAATTGTCGTGCCAAGAACACAAAACACACAGAAGGAACTAACACCATCACTGCCACAAATACCTGAAGGTGTTAAGATACTTTATCACATGTTAGGATGTGTTAATAAGATGAAGTATGTTGACCATGACGTTATATATATGGGGAGGTTTCGTCATTTCGCACTGCAAATATACATGGAAATTAAAGGATTAGGTCCATTAGGAGATCCCATTTTGGAGCAAAAACAGTGGATTTCATGGCTATATAACACAATAATTATTAACTTGTTGGAGATTCCTCACTTTGGTAGAGGAAAGGATGTGAATGAATTGTCAAAAAACTATTGGAACTGGGACATGGAGGAATCTTATGGATGGATAGGCATGTATCCATAGATGTGGACATAATTGAAGAAATAACGAGATTACCAACAGATGGAACAAAACCAGAGAAATACATGGATGACAAAAATAAAGAAAAATCCATGGAAGATGAGATCAAGAAGAAATATGGGGCTCACAGAGGATCCAAGGGAATGATTATTAGACATATAAATGAATCGACAACTAAGTTTGCAAAAAAACTAATGGCATGTAAAGTTTTGAGAATATGTCGCAAGGAGGAATCCCCTATAGGAGTAATAGCAACAACCTCACAATGCGTAAAGAGGAGTCTACTTAGCTAGATTCCATATCTACTATATTTGTTTCTATAGGATTCCAAGGATGTGCATGATCTAGGTTCAAAATTTCATTATTCATGGATAATTACATTGATAACACTGATTGGATGGGGATAACTAAAATATAATATATTTTTCCAGAGGCCAGGGAAATTGGGTGCAAAAATATATACATCATTATGGCATACTTCAAATCCAAAGAAAAGGAAGGAGAATTCTAGATTTTTCTCCATGCTCTATGATGAGATGCAGGAGAAGTTGGCAAACACATTGAGAATACCACAGAAAGTTGTGAAAGAGAATCAAGGAATAGAAAACTTTCAATCTTCAAGGCATACCATGTGGATCTATGCTAACAGGGATCCTAAGAAGGAATGACTACAATTGAGATACCATGTAACAGGGGAAGAGTGTAGTGGGATATGAAGGATTGTCTTGAAGAATTGAAGGTGCTAGTAATCTGAAAGAAAGTTCCAAAATATAAAAAAAAAGTAGAGGCTAAACCTTCATGAAAATCAACCATCCCAGCAACAAATACAAGGAAATAAACAAAGCGTTCAAAAGAAACAAAGGGTAGAACAACAATTACAAAGACAAGGCAGAAAACACTATCCCTGTTGGATGTATGGGTTGACCCGGGTTCTACCTTAGTTGTCCTTCAAAACCCTAGAAACCATCGGCCTCTATGGTATACCAGAAGGAAACAATGTGCACAGAGTGCACAACCCAGACTCACCTGAGATGGCTTATGGGTGATTGCATGACCCAAGTGTCTACAATCATGGAAGGGATGGAAATCGTGGGAATGTTAGGAATACTATACTTATTTGAATTCAACATGCATTCTACCATACCATATTTCATTACATATATTATTTTACCCATTCAATAACACTCATTCTATAGAAAAAATCATACTATTCTATTGCGTGATATAAATAAACCTCACTAGATTCATGGATTCATTCAACATAAAATGATATCAAAGAAACACATAATAAAATCACACATAGAGACACCATTTTTACCATGGTTCACCTCCCCGGGATACGTCCATAAAGATCTTGTTTTTATTATTATTATTCATAAAAATAAGGTGCTACACACATTACATCAAACATTTTTCATACTCCGTGAGGCTGACCAGTGTCACACCAAGTTCCACAACTTGCAACTTGACCCTCAGATACAATCCATACATATCAACACTGACTCCATATGAGCTCCACAACTCTTAACAAAACTATTATTGTGACTTGACACAGACCCCAACCTCAGCAGGGTCCGTTGACCTCCCATCCCATGGATCTTCCTATTCCTTTTGAGCCAATATGGCTCCTTTAGTTCCCACTAGAACCCTCAAGACATATATAACCAAAGGTCCCTTTATAAGTTATGCCTACGCGAACAAGCACTAGGCATGAACCTCCAGTCCATGTGACTGCCTTCGTGACCAAAGACTTAACTCCAGAAGGCACATCACATTTCCCGATGTTTGGACTTCCATTCCAATGCACCCTGACTTATCCAATTCCCAAAAAACTAAAATGGGATAACGATCCTTAGCTCCTCCCTTATCTCTTCAATGATGTGACCCTCGACTGCGACCTGGGACCAACCTTTGAGTGCATCGCGATTTCACTTATTGGGAACCCCCGATGTGATTCACCTCCATTATCTCAACGTCTGAATTCTTGATGGTTCATATCTGATGAACTAGATCCTTCCTCAATCTGACAGTCATGATCAAGTCGTAAACTCGAGTTTCACAAGTTCTCATAGGTCTACCCTTTGACCTTTCTGAAGTGCGAGTCAACGAAATGCTGATCTATTGCCACGTGTCCTTCCTAGTGGATGACTATGATGATTTCAGGACTTCACATTCACAAATTTGAAAGGCTTCTTCCATAAGATATATTGATCCCTAAAATGCCAATATTCTCCCTATACAATCAACGATCTAGATTTTGATCCTCCTCTTGAGATTTCAATTCCTTCCTGAGTTGGAAGAATTTCAATCGTTCGAAGGCCTTGACCTTCATTCTATATCCTTTGAGCCTTGTAAATTTGGGTCTCACTTGTGTTCTGGAAACGAGGTCTCTCATGAGCTTTGGGACTTGGAATAAGTCCACTCTTGCACACTCATCGTGCTATCTCTCCTGAGTTTTCATCTTTCTCAGTATCTAAGGGACTCGACCCTTCCTCTTCCTTAGCAGATTTCTGGTACCCTCCTGGAAACCTCCAGCTCAATCACACCTTGCTGATCCTACAGGGCATTAAAAAACTCTGTAAGTTTGTTCTCCCAACACTTCTCTTATCTATGAACTTGAAACAGAGTCCTTCTCGTGCACTCTTTTCACTCGCTCGATTCCCACCTGATAAAGCTTTACAAAATACTCAATGATTTTTTTTTCTCTTTGTGCCCTCCTCTGCACAGTCCTACCTCCAAGGTGTTCAGTAACCTTAAGGCTCTCCTTTGAGATTTCAGATTCCTCTGGTGCACCCTCCTTGCACGTTATTGCCTAAATTCCATAGAAATCAGATGTGCACTCTTTGCACTAGCTCATAGAGTCCTCAACACTCTGTCATGCACTCCTTACATTTAGCCAGAAAGAACCCAGACTTAAATCAAAAACTCACAGACATGAAGTTTTTTCTATCTAACTCAAAAAATCGAGTTTACGACTTGATCATGACTGTCAGATCGAGGAAGGATCTATCAGAGGGGATGGGATCTAAAAACCCCATCCCCTCTCTCCTTCCCTACACCCCCTCTCTCTC
>ML778043.1:659002-670116 GCA_009831015.1 Picea engelmannii
GTCTTTAGCAGTGACAAAGGATGAGGAGCAGTAGGCTCCAAAGGATGAGTAGAAGATAGAAACTCAGACCTTGTGTGGGGAGGATGATTTATCCCCTTTCAGTTTTGTCAAGAGGCCCATGTGGATATTATATACATTGAGGGATGTTGGTGATTCTTCTAGGAGTCTAGTCAGGTAGAAAAGGCCTCCGAGAAAGTTTTCAAACTATATGGCACTTATGAGTAGTATCATTATTTCTGATCCTTGAATTTTTGAGGAAGAAACTGATCAATGGGTTTAGTGGGACGAGATGCCATGGTAGAGGAGAACACCTCTATTATGAGGGATGATGTTTGGGATATAGTGTCAAGACTAGAGGGGAAATAAATTGTGAGTTGTAGGAGGCTCTAAAATATCAAACATGTTGCAAATAATAGCATCAAGAAGTTCAAAGAGAGGTATATGGTGATCCTCTCTTTCTCTACCTCCCTCCCTCCCCGTACTCTCTCTCTTTCCTTTGTCTCGTTCCTTCTCTCATTCCTTCAATATCTTCATCTCACCCCATCCCCCTCCATTCATATATATATACATACAACTTTACTCAAATCCATTTTTGAGTATGGGATAAAGAGTCACGGAACCATTATGTTATTTGAAGTAAAAATTACATAATTCTAATATAAAATGCAAAGAAATACAAATAAGCCTACAAAGCACAACAAAGATATAATAAATAGATATTATAAATATACATCCCACACTTAGAAAAGATAAAATACCACATGTAAACTAACTAATATAAATAAAGAATTTATCAAACATTTAGAAAATACACAAAATAATTATATACAATTTTTCTATTTATTGAATTAATTGAATGGAAATTAACAACAAATACAAATAAACTATAACATAAATATCATAAAATTTATTATCATAAAAATTTAAAATGTATAAATAAATCTAAAAAAGTAAAATTTAAAATATAAACAATTAATACAACATTTTTTATGTGTAACTTGATTGTGATTTTAAAAATAAATTATTATTATTATTTAAAAAAATAATTAATTTTTTTTTATTTTTATTTAAAAATAAAACTATAAAAACAATTCATACATCATTAATTGTACTAAAAAAAATCAATATATAAAAGTAAAAAATCTTGTGTTTCCAAGATTAACAAATATTTTTTATAATTGAAAAACAAATATATATAAATAAAAAATATAATCAAACACATACATATTATATATATATGTAAAAATTGTAAAATTTAAAGACAAACAAGTTAACCTAATTTAATCTAGTAATCTTTTTCCAAAAATTTTAATTAATTTTTTCTATTTTTTTGTTTGTGGTTTCGAACTAATGACTTTAACATCACGGAGTGGCTTAACAACACACTTCGTCACCAACTGTCCTACACCTTGAGGACTAATTAATTCTTTCTCTCCTTACAAAAGAAAAAAATATTTTATTTTCATTAAAAAGGAAAAACTAACGAATAAAAAACAAAAGACAACTAAATAAAAAAACACATATAAATTTAATAAGTAAAGCATAGAATCAAAAAATAAAATGGACGGCGTAAGTGCTTTAAATTGACGGGAAATAAATAGAGACACTAACATGAATAAGACTCCGTATGTATCTCGTTTTTCTCGAAATCTCCTTATCCCAATTTTATATTAATAAGATAATAAGGATTTGGAACAAGTTAAGCTACCCTGCATCTATCAATCTAACTTTATGGAAATATATAATATTGAAATGATTAATACATCAAAGGATTAAAATTAATGATATTTTTTTCTGGACATCTCTCAATTCACAATAAAACTGATCTTATATTCATAACAAAAATTAGCAATCTCTAATTTTAAAGAAATTAGTTGGGCAACGTCGATGCAACATTGCTAACAGAAAAATGAAAAAGCGGTGGTAAAAAAAAGGGAAAATATCACAGAAAAACCAATCAAAAGCATCTAGATAAATCAACAAAATACAATAACACAATGGACAGGCCCATCACAACTACACGCGCACATAAAGATACAGAGCCACAAATATAGATTGAACTGATCCAATATAGATTCTAGCTCAGAGACATAAATAGTTGAAATTTAGAGACATAAATAGTTGGAGTTGGTCCACCCACAAAACCCGTTTTAAAGTATAGCAATTGTTTTAAAGTTAAAAAAATAAAAGATTTATTTTAAAATTGTTTTATTTTAAAATATTGTTTTATTTATAAAATAGGTATCAATTGTTTTAAAGATTTCATTTATTTTAAAATTGTTTTATTTTAAAATATTGTTTTATTTATAAAATAGGTATAATTAATTATCATTAAATATGTATAGCAATTATTTTAAAGATCTATTTTAAAATTGCTTTATTTTAAAATTGATTTATTTTAAAAGATTGTTTTATTTATAAAATAGGGTAGCAATGGTTTTAAAGTTAAAAAATAAAGATTTTAATAAAAAATATTAATTTTTTTTTAAATCCAATTGTATTATATGACATGATAAAATATCCAATAGATGTGCCTTACTATAAAATTTGAAAAATAAAAAAATTAATATAAAAATATTAAATTCTTTTAAATCAAACATCAAATTGTCTTATATAGTATGAGAAAACTATGTAACTTTTATAGATTAATAAAATGTAAATGGAAGGGCCGGTAGGTGTAGGGGAAACATTTTGGATTTCAAAGGAAATATGGAGATTTCATTCGTTTGGAATTTTGGAAGGTCAGCAAAGTAAAGGCTTAAAGTCTCAATTACTTAAAGGATTACAGTCTCTAATGTTACATTTATAGATTAATAAAAGTCTATAATGTAACATTTATAAATTAATAAAATGTAAATGGAAGGGGTGGTAGGTGTAAGGGAACTAGTTTGGATCTCGAATAAAATATGGAGAATTCATTTGTTTGGAATTTTAGAAGGTCAACAAACAATTAAAAAAATACTTGCAGTCTCTAGTGTTGATATTTTACCTATACAATTAGCAGTTATGGTTCTTCTTTATTATTACAATCATTTAGCACATTAGTTGCATATATAAGATCATTGAAAGAGAGACAATCATAGAAACAAGAGAGACACAAAGATTATCCTGGAAAACCCTCTAGCCGGAGAAAACCCAACTAACTTCCTCAATATAGATTATCCAACCAAGAACTATGCTTCTCTCCAAGAGAGAACTAACAAGGTAGAAGATCCTCCACTACTCCTTCACTAGGAAAGAGTAGCACACCACTTAACCAAGAGATATACCAAAACCCTCATTGACGTTACACCTAACTACAACAACTACTCCTCCAAGAATTGTGCACTTTTCTTCTTGTTGCAAAGATCATTGAGTGAGTGAACAAGTGAGGAACTAACCTCCCTTATAAATAGTAGTTCAGCCTCCTTAAATTTGGTCTGTGCTGACCTCTCAATTTACTCTCTTAAATTACATTTAATTGTTAAGGCACAATAGGGATGACTTTTACAAATGCACAATAGGGTCTTTTTAATAAATATAATACAAAAACATTCTTTAGGTTTTATCTTGGTCAAATACAATAAGGATATCTTCTGAAGCTACTCAATCTTCAACACTCCCTCTTAGCAAGGAAGGTATTCTTCTTGTCACGGTCATCATCACTTCTTCTGCATAATTGGTTATTGTCTTTTTGTCAATCACATATCTATATACCATAGGAAGTTTCTTCACTTTCTCTGGAATAATGTACCAACCTACATTGGGGTTACCAACCTATGTTGGGGTAATGTACCAACTTGTGTTGGGGTTACCAACTTGTGATGGAGTAGTGTACCATCTAGTGTTGATGTTACCAATGTACATTGGCGTAGCATACTATCCTGTGTTGGGGTTACCAACCTACACTAGGGTAGAATACCAACATAGGTTAGGGATACCAACTTGTTCTAGGATAACGTAATAGCCTGCATTGTTGTTACCAAACTATTCTAGGATACCATACCATCCTGCACTGGGGTAGCTCATCACTTCACGCTATTGGGGATCACATCACCTCCCTATACTGGGAATCATATCACTTGTCACTACTAGAGAACACATCAATTCCCACTTTTGGGGAACACATCACTTCTCTCTAATGGAGAACAAATCACTTTCTCGCTACTTGACAACACATACCTTCCTGCTACTAGGGACCACATCTCTTCCCACTGTCAGGGAACACATCACTTCCTTCTATTGGGGAGAAAATTAATTTTGAGTACTGGTGAAGTATTTTTGGATCACTCTAACCTTATCTCTGAAATACTTGAATTTGACTCTTGATCGAGGCTTGGTCAACACATATGCTACCTGTACGTCGGTGAAAATATACTGGACTCTTACTACTCCCTTTTGTACTATGTCCCAGACATAGTGTTATTTGATATCAATGTTCTTAGACTTGTCATGAAACACTGGGTTCAGTGACAACTTTATGCAACTCTGGTTTTCATAAAAGATACAAGTTTCCTTCAACTCGAGATCAATCAATTCTATGATCAAATTATGAAGTGACATTGTTTTTCCACAAGATGACCATACTGCCACATACTGTTCTTCTACATAACTGAGTTCCATATAGGTCTTCCTCTCACCGAGTCACGAGTTCACAATTGATTCCATACTAAATCAACATCCAATTGTACTTTTCCAGTCTATGAAAATTCCTTTCCAATCTAAATCTGTGTAGCCTTGCAACTATTATCTCATAATTCGAGATATATATGGTTCCATAATCGATTGTAGCCTTTAGGTACATCATCACATGTTTTTCCATAGACAGGTGAACATGTATTTCATTACAAAACATATATATGTCCTTGTGTTCTTTGAACCAAATTTTCACATCATATTGTACTGACTTGGTACACTTTCTAAGTTGAAACTTAATCAACACAATCATGTGTTGACTCTATTTTCTTTCTACAAAGAACTATCTGTCTCACTGTCTCATATTATTTCTTCTACTCTCTCTATGATTTTTTTCTTTTGGAACTGGGACACTACACCTGCAACTTCTTTTTCCAAAACTGAGAATGACTACCCCATTCTCAGTGTAGTTGCTGAAATCTGAGAGTAGTTATTCTATTCTATCACAAAACAGCTTCATATGAAACAAAGAGTGGCTCAATCACTGACACTGAGGGTATCTTATCATCTTTATCTAGAGCTAACTCAATATTCTATTGTAGTCATGTCTCCATGGCCCGACTTATGTACTACACCAACTAGCACTAGAGATAACTCAATATCAAGTACAGGGATTATCACACCTTCTCCCTCTGAATCGTATACTATGTCAACTTCTTTTAATTAATCATGTTATATATATATATATGCTTCTTCTCATTACTTGAGAAAGTGTCTCATCATAGTCTTCTCCCTCTTTCTCAGAGAATCCTATGGACACAAATCAAGCTTTGTGCATCTCTATGAATGTTCGTGGGGAGGTTTCTCCTCCTTACTGGATCATGACGGCTGAATCCCTATGAAATCTATATCCTTCTAATCCAGTACTTATTCGGGCCTCTTTCCTTACCACTGGTGGAGCTATCTTCTCCTCGTGATATGGCTCATCAATGCTATACATATTTGCATCCTGCAAAGTGTCACAAGACCATATTGGTCTCTTCCTAGTTACTGCAATGATTTTGGGTATGCCCTTCTAGCTCTACTAACTCTTCCCGATGATCTGAAGAGTGATCAACTACACTAGAGGGATTTGTTTTGTCATCTTTGGAGCATTTTCTGCTCATGGTCTGTCTTCATATGAGTTGTTTTGTATCTAGAAAAAGTATAGTCCTCCTGTTATTCTTCGGTACATGGATGTATATGGTCATGTATACAACTTGGATAATCTGCTCTGTGTCTCATCTAATATGTTTCCTCTTGCAACCATCATTATATATCCCTTAGGGTTATCTCCTATGACCTACCTAGAACAAGAACAACAAGGGAGAAATAGTAGACAAGAATAATACTCTTTATAATAATAATAAAAACAATAGCGAGAACAATCATCACAGTAGTTCCTTTAGAGATATCACTTGTGACCCTCTTGAAACAAGGGTAAAAAGTAAGAAATACAATAATAAGGAATGAGATAAACACTCTTCTAGTATTGTGATAAATCATTCCTCCATGGTAACCTGGAAACAAAACATGAAGTTTCTCCTAGAGAAGATGTTAGTTATATCTAGTAAATGATTATAGTAAGCATTTATATGAATAGTTCTCACATGCTACCAAGCATTGAATAATAAAAAAATTCAAATATTTCTATCAAAACTATAGTGTTTAGGAGTTATTAAACTTGACATGTGTAAATTTGAATCTTATCAATTTAATCAATCAAACGTGAAATCTGGAGTCGTATCCTCAATAATGAGTTTGTTTCTTTTCTTCTGAGTCTCCTTCACTCAATATGGCAAGTATTTTCTTCAACCTGTCCTCTGTACTAAGATAATATGATTTCTTGACAAAAAATTGGTTTACAGAATAAAATACATAATCTCAACCTTAATCAGTTTGATACTTTGAATTTAATTTTGACCAATGATTATTCTGATAGTCATAACTTCAACAGATCAAAATACAACCTAGGTGTTCATAATATCACAGTAATTCCATAACAAATAGAGGCATATCAAATTAATCAAACTTGGGGTGCATTGCTCCTATGAATTTGTTGGATCTGAGATCCTTCTGCATCTACTATTTTTGTTTAGAAAAAAGATCTTTTGTCCTGCAAATACCCTTTAGAATATTGATATAGTTTGAACATATGTAAGTACATACCTCTAACAGTATCGATAGGTAGTGGTCCCATCTAGAAGAAACAACTAGAAATAACAAACCTTTAAAAAAATCAAAGGTGCTTCAACTTGTAACTTAAATTTTGTTGGATATTTGCTAGGGTAAGGCACACTAGGACAATAAAAATCAATCCCAACACGTCAAAAAAGTTTTCACTGCAATTGGTATGAGTTTGTTGCTGACACTACTACTCATGCTGCAGCTGGCATGAAAGAAATAGTATGAAGGAACTCACATTGGAACTGCAACTCATACTACAACTACAAATTAGAGTTTTATGAGGCAACCCTAATTTTTCAAACTTCAAATTTTTTAATTTTGATCTAGGGACTAGATGCGCCCTCCTAGGGTGAGATCCTATATGTGGTTTGTTGTAACCTAGGCCTGCATCCCTGCCCTTTCCCTACTGTACCCTATACATCCATCAAGTATGATTTTTGTTTTGTGTTTCTTGAGCTTCTTCTCCATGATTTAATCACTCATCTTCAATGGCCCTTACCCATTTTTACTCATTTTGCACCATGTTTTGCTTCCTTGAAAGGTGATTACATGTTGTGGTTTGAGTTTTAAAATAGTTTTCATCATGTTTATCAATAATTGAGCATGAAACATGTTGACCAAGTCTTTTTTATGCATAGGGAACACCTATGCACAAAACACAACAATTTGAAGCAGTCAATATCAGGAGCAGATTGTGAAAATAGACATGTTAAATTTTCAATGATGGAGATCCAATAGGCTACTCAAATCAATGTCTCTCGTACATTCATAATTCCAGAAATGTGTGTGTTATAATTGTAATGTTACACAAACTTCACTCCGAGACTTCAACATTTGGGTGTCTCAGCTCATCTTTGTCCAAAACTCCTGAATTCCCTAACACTGGATCCACATATCATTCATCCATGGTGACACGTGGCATCCATTAGTTGTCAACATGTGGAACTCATTTCAGGTCATTTGGGTTACATCATTCACTCACTCCTAGGTGATACTTGTCACTCTCTTCATACAGACATGTCAGCGATAGTGACGTCATGTGGACACATTAGATTTGGGAAAACGTGGAAGCCTCGAACTGCAACATCACTTCGCGAGATCCACCATTCGGGAGGTATCCAAAATTTGCATTCAGAAACTCTCGAAACCCAAAGAGATGAAGTCCATAACTCCCAAAACACCAATTTATTAAAGTATTAATCTTAGGTGTGTCTCTCTATTTGTCAATCTCTCTCATCCCCCCACTCTCTCCCTCTCTCTCCACTACTCTCTATCTCATCTCCCTCTTTCTCTCTCTCTTTCAACCTCCATCCCTCCCTCTCCTTCCCCCCCCCTCTCTCTCTCTCCCAATGTCACCCTCCCTCCCATGTCTATCTCTCTCACTCCATCTCTGTCCCATCCACTCCCACCATCTCTCTCTCTCTCTCTCTCTCCCTCTTTGTCCCCCTCCCTTTTGTTGGTTATTCTTCATATAAGATAATATCAACATTCAATATATTATTACAATAATGAGTGTTCCATATATAGGGAACATAAGGTGACCATCCATGAAAGGATGTGTCCCTTGAATAATCAATAACTATTTATTATTATCATTTACTTATTATATATGATATTTAACAATCAATAATAATCATATTATTAATTATTATATTTAGAGAATGTCTTCCCAATGTTATCTAAACATCAACACTCCCTATCAATGAGGGAGACATTGTCCACTCTTGTCTTTGAAGTATACAAACTTCACCCTAGACTCATGACACTTGTCTGTCAGTCTTGGGAGACATATCTCTCCCAACTAAACCAAGGAGAAACTCCTTTTGCGGCTCTCCCTCTAAGCCAATTAATTCAGGCTCACTCCGGGTCTGCACGTAATAACATATAACATCTTGAGTCTTTATCATTCCTTTTCAAATCGCAATGACTAGGACAAAGACTATACCAAGATATTTGACCACAGGCAGACACCTATGAGTGAATGTCATCTTGATGCTAACTGACATGAGAAAATCACTTCAAGCACCTCGAGTCCATATTATTCCTTGTCATTATCAAGGAAGGACTACGTCTGGGCCCATTTATCACAAGTGCACCTTTGTGATAAATCTATCCTATCTCCCTTGGTATGTAGCCTGATCTAGGATAAGTTATGCCCGATGTTGAAACATCAACACTCCCTCTTAACTAGGGAGGTATCTTTCCATAGTGGTAAACAACTACTATCTAGAGACATGCAGTCTCTGCCGGTGGTACAAAACCACCATAGTATCAAAATATTTGTCACACATGGCAGTCCCATGTGGACTTCTAGAGGCTACACCCTCTAGGAGCAGTTAGGGTCAAATCCCTTAACATGTCCTCATGTTCTCTGAACATGGGACAATGGGATATAAGCCCAAATTCACTTATTCCTTCTCAAATAAGTGTTCCACTTATCCCTTCTCAGATAAGTGTCCTCACAAATAAACTCAAATCAATTCACAGAGGAGTACGATCTAGAGAAAGTTTGTCACACATTCCATTTCATATGGACTTCTAGAGACTACACCCTCTAGAAACACTAGGTTCAACTCCCATAGTGTATGTCATGAAGGGTCAACTCCCTTGACATTTCCTCATGTGATCTCCACATGAGACGTTGGTTTATAATCCCAACTTCACTTATTCCTTCTTGAATAAGTGTTCCACTTATCCTTTCTCGGATAAGTCTCCTCACAAATCAACTCAACTCAGTCACAAAGGAGTACAATCTGGAGAATGTCTCAGGAAGATGCAACCATCAACACTCCCTCTCAGTGAGGGAGGCATTCTCTGCCATGCCAAGTCTGTCACAGAAGTAATTAAACTTCATCCTGCTTTGGTAAGAACATCAACAACCTACTCATCTATAGGAAGGTACTACACCAAGACTTCCTTCCTCTACACCATGTCTCAAATGAAATGGTAGTTGATCTCAAGGTGGGTCGATTTGTCACAAAACACTGGATTATAAAAGATCTTCACGGAACTTTAGTTACCATAATGAATAATGGTGGAATCCAACACATATTCAAATAAATCTACAAGGATATTGTGAAGCCACACTTCTTCACAGATTGTCATACTTAATGCAATGTAATCTAATTCTGTTGTGCTCAAAGCCACATAATTTCATTTCCTACTACACCAAGAAACCATGGAAGATATTGAAGTGAAGCAACACCTGAAAGTGTTCTTTCTGTCCATTGTGCTCCCTACCAAATCATATTCAATATATTCCTTCCATATCATATCAATACTTGAAGTATATCTCAGACCATGTCGAATTGTGCCTCGCAAGTATCTCAACACATGTTTCACAACAATCTAGTGTGTCTATCTCAGCTGACTTATAAACTTGGCTAAGTGCACTCACTGCATAGAAAATATTTGGTCTGGTGTTAACCAGATACATTGATTATCCAATCATCTTTCTATAAAGATTCAGATCAATTTCTTCAAAATCAAAATAAGACACACTTAGTTTCTTTAGATTCGTCATCATTGGTATAACCGCAAGATTGAAGTTTAGTATCTCAAACTTATTCAATATCTCAACTGTGTACTTCCCATGACTCAGGAAGATCTCATCAGTTCTCTGCCACACTGCTAGTCCCAAGAAGTAATGAATCATACCAAGGTCCTTCATTTCGAGCTCAGAGGCCAACACATACTTGCATTCAATAATAAATCTCTATGTACCTATGAGGAATAAATCATCAACGTAGAGGACCAAAATCAAGGCCTCACCATTAATAGTTTTGTAGTATAGGTTGGGATCAACAACACTTTTGTTGAAGCCCAAAATCATCAGGTGTCCATCAATCCTCGCATACCAAGCTCAAGGTGCCTGCTTGATTCCATATAGGACCTTCTTCAACCTACACACTTGAGACTCCTTCTCATGTATGACGAAACCATCTGGATGCTCGATGTATATTTCTTCCCCAATCTCTCCATTGAGAAAGGTTATCTTCACATCCATCTGATGAAGTTTCCAACCCATGGATGTTGTGAGGGAAATAATAATTCAAATAGAAGTGTATTGTGATGCAGGAGCATCCACACGTCATCAAGCGAGCCAGCGCGCACGGAGAAAGAACCTACAGTTGGACAGTGCCAGCACGCACATTTTGAAATGCTTTGGGGATTGTTGCGCCGTCGTTTGGAAGAGGCATTCAAAGCAAGCGCAGTTGTATTGTATTAGTAGATATGAAAGCATTTATTAGAATTAATGTTGTTAGATAGAAATT
>ML778043.1:724050-764259 GCA_009831015.1 Picea engelmannii
GGTCGAATACTTACTATCTACTACATAAAAATATGAGAGGATGTATGAATTTGGCTAAGAGTCTTCCATGTAAAAACTGAACAGTTGCGATCTTTAGGAGATAAATGTAATCGTATTTAATGCAGATTTACAAGATGATTTGGTCTCTGGGACTATAGTTTGAACTATGAGAATTGAATTTTGGATTAAATCGACTAATATTGATAAAATTTCCAGGACTAATCACGAGAGGTGCGGAGCCCCAAGGAGATAAAAGGACATCCTAAAACTTCACATGATTACACATACCCCTGAATAAGTTGATAACTATGTAAATAATAGAATAATCACTTAGAAACCAAAGAGAAAACCTTTGTCACAATCACATAATAAACAAAAATCAAATTTATTTACTATCATGCTTTCTGGAATTAAACACATATGAGATACACACACAATCAACAATAGTCAAGTTCCTTTATTCAATTCAAGATCCTATTTTTTTTTTTAAGGAAGCCAACATGGTGTTAAGGAAATCTAAAACGATAAAATAAACAATAAGCTATATAGTTAAGCACGAGGGAACTCCTGAAATCCTTTTTCGAAATATATTGCATAACTCATCTAGTTTGAGAAAATTAAATACCCCTTACTATGTAGTATCCAAAGTAGGAAATACTCCCCAAAACAGGTTACTCTTACGATATTCAAACTGGAACAGAAAATACATTGATAATAGAAAGATTGGAAAGGACCATGCCCTTCCTCTAGAACCAAAAGGATGAGACAGAGAGGGTTATGGGCACAGAACTCGAATACCTTGGTTTCCAAGGGTGGGCATGGATATACGATACCATTCTCTGGTGAGAACTCTGCAAAAAGAATACCATCAAAACATTAGAACTATACGACAGAAAGATGAATGAAAGTATCTACAAAATATCACTTAAACAGATCTTGTACTTATCTAGGAATTGTCGAGAGTGTGATCCTTTCCAATAGTGGTCGTTCCCAAACCGAATGAGGAGGAGTGAGCTTGAGTAAAACTGATGGGTACCCTCGCATCAAGCAGGGCCCTATCTTTAGTTCAATATCCAGTTCTAGAAAAGATTATGCAAGAAAATATGACTCTCATAATTAAAATAACAATTTTAATACCAAACCTCGAAAACACTATACAGTGGATGTATATTCTCTAGTTACTGAGGTGCAAACAAAGTCAGATATTTCACTAGATTGGACCCTCATAAGTTAATAAAATTCAAAAATAGTTGATTCAAAATTACCAAAATTTTAAATACACGGACGGTTCATATGTTAACAAAGGAAAAGTTTGAATAATAGAATGTGGTAAGATAGTGCGGGATCTGCAAGGAACTATCAGTTCAAATCCAGTCCTATATAATGAATCTATGAAGGAACTATTCGACTTTTCCTTGGGATTACGGGTTATGGGTGGAACAACATTACTCATTACCATTCGTAGAAAGTCCACCAAGAGGGGTATTTAGAGTCTGTGAATGAAATTTCATTCAGTTTGGACAGAGCTACACTGCAATAATATAAATTCCCTTCCACATACATTTAACCTCTAGAATTCAGGAAAGGTCTCACGAAAATGAAATACCAAAACGATGTTACATAAAATAGTAAAAGAGAGCAGTATGAGTGAGCCCTAAAAGAAATACTTACGAAGCACTAGGAAAGAATCAAAATGAGACACCAAACCCTTCAAATTACCCTGAACATAGGACAGGTCAGTAATAGTAACTAATTATCTAGAAAGAGGAAAATTCTAGAACCCTTCCCCATGAGATTTAGCAGTAAGGGAGTAGTTAACCACAGTCAGAAATCCACAACTAGAGATGCAAGAATAAAGTGAAAACTTACCAATTGGTGAGACAGAGGTGCCGCCTCCATCGAAGAAAATCCTTGCATTTGTTTTCCCTTCTCCAAGGAGTCGATATCGCAGAGCTAAGTTCTGGAGGACCTCTCATGAAAAAAGAAAAGTTCGGTGAACTAGAAAACCCTTACCTCAAAGATTAAAGGGTACAGGTACAAAAGGCCAGGTGATGTGATAGCCTTGGTACGCCCTTAATGGTTAACCTGTCAGGTAATTTCCTTGACATTGGCATATGCCCTACCCCTTTTTAATGCCCTCGCTAGGATTAAATGCTCATCAAACCTACCTCTCCTTTGGCATTCAATGGGCTATGGATTAAGGAAGCACCTTTGTGACTCATGGAAACCTCTAACCCTAAAGTAAAATGAGTGTAGTTAACATAATGATCAGTTGACGTTACAGTTGGAAAGGTGGTGCTAAGTGGGATGGCTAAATAGGTAGAGGGTGATATTAGATTCGTACTCTGAGTTACCCAGAAGGCCTTACTTAACCACTAACCCTATCCTAATTCTTTTAAATTAAAGTGGTATGTTTACATTATACTAAAACATTTCATGGAGGAGTATAATATAACCCCCTACTCTTACCTAAGTCCTTTTGATCATTCTTAGCTTCGATATGTGTATAGTCTAATGTAGGAGGTTTAGGCTAGAAGCCCCAAAATCATTGTATATTAAGCCTGTGGTAATGGTTATAGAGTACACATATAGTAAATTTATTATAATCACAATACTTTAAGTAAAATTAAGAAAATGGAGTAGGCATTTTCTTATATTGTCATTTTTGAAACTTTAAAGTTGGGTATTAATGAAAGTCGATGATAGTAAGGACTCTAGAACACCTTCATAATCAAGCAATGTAATAAAGAGCCTACCACTCTTGAATATCAAAGCTATTCAAGGATGAATGTATAAGTAAAAAGGAAATAATAATTTATTTATTTTATTTGGTAGATTTAAGGTTTATTACATATGGCATCAGAGCAAAGGTTACAACACTGGACCTGAACAGGGCCACATTAGTTGTTTAACATATATTCTGATCTATTCAAAACTAATAAACCTTCTTATTACAAACAAAAAAACTTTTTGTTTTGTGCGAGTTATGGCAGCTCAGGATGATGCAGAAATCAGGATGGAAGGAAATTTGGAGCAGAGACCTCTAGGAGATCCAAGACAGAACAGTGACAGAAGCTCACCCATGGAAGTGTTGGAAATAATGAGGAATCTTATTGTTGAACTGCAAGTTTTCAAAGCCGACAACGAGAAACTGAAGAAATAACAGCAGGAACAACAAGAGATAAACAAAGTCCCACTGCGTAGTATAGTGACCAAGAAAATCCCAAGGGATGGTAACCATGACGAAGAAGCCAGTAAGAGAGCCTCTAATAACTCTGGGCTGGAAATAGAAAAAGGAGACAGTTCATCTGAAGGAATAACTTCAGCTGAAGAAAAATTTAAAAAAGACAAGAAAAGAAAACAATTAGACCACCTTGAAGGAGAATTTAAAAATATTAAACCAACTACCTTTGATGGAGAATCCATAACAGGAGAAGAAGATGAAGCGTGGTTATTGGACATCAAAAAATAATTCCAAATCTACAACTATTCCAGCAATATGAAGGTCAGAATGGCCATCTAAAATCTGAAAGGGAAGGCCATCATTTGGTGGCAAGATCTGAAATTGGCCAAAGGCCTAAAGGAGAAATTGTTGGAATGGTATGACTTTAAGAAGTATTTCAAAAAACAATACCTTTCTGAAAGTTATTACCAAAGGAAAATGAAACAATTTTATGAGTTACGACTTGAAAAAATGATGATGGAAGACCTTATAAATAAATTTCTGGAACTACTAAGGTTTGTACCATACATCCGGGAGGATAAGGTAAAAATCCAACGATTCTTAAGTTGTTTACAGCATACCTACAGGGATAGAATTGAGTTTGACAACCCCAAATCCTTGATTGAAGTATTCAAGAAAGAATGAATGTTCTATGATCAATATAAACAATGAACAGCGTTTTCCAAATCCTGGAGCGATAAGAGGCAAGATCGAATGAACCAACAGAAGAAGGGATACCAGCCAACTCCATATCACAATGCAACAAAAATATTTCCAAGAAAGGATTTTCACTCCAACCATCCGAATACACAAGGCAACATTAAATCGGTAAATATGGGAATGAATAAGTTTGGGGACAACCCCCACGGACCACTAAAGTGATGGGAATGTGGAGAACCTCATCTAAGGAGGAACTATCCTTGTTTAAGTTTAGCAAACAGAATTGTTGTTCATAATTTACAAGAAGCCTCAATAGTGGGAGACATGGGAAGAAGCTTGCATCGGATTAATGCATCCATAGATGGTCGACAAGTTGATCACCAGTCATCTGTGGTAGAAATCGAAGGTAAATCAATAACACCTGAATTTTTGTTTTAATTGATCCTCGAGCTACACTAAGTTATATCACTCTTGGAGTAGTAGAGTCAAATAAACTTAAGAGGATGAAACATGGAAAATCATGGCTGGTACACTTAGCAACAAGAACTAAAAGGAAAGTGGTTGACTTTATTTTTGATTTTGAATTTAACTTAGATGGTTAAAACATAAAAACAAATATGAATATTCTACCACTAGGATCCTACGATATGATCATTGGAATGGATTGGTTGGAAAGACACAAAGCAGTTCTAGATTGTTATACAAAGACACTTAACTATAAAGATGATTGTGACACTACTAGAAAAACCCAAGGTATACCAAAACCAGTATCTGTTAGACAAGTTATAGCAATGCAATTCAATAAATGTATGAGAAAGGGGTGTCATGTGTACACCATCCAAGTAAGGAATATGTTAGAAAAAGAAGATAGTCCAAAGCTAGAATATTTTACTTTCCTACTTGAGTTTAGAGACATGTTTGTTGATGTGATATCAGAATTACCTCCTAGAAGGGAAATATACTTCTCCATATACCTACTATCGGGGTCAACCCCTATCTCAAAAGAACCTTACCGAATGAGTTTACCTGAATTGATGGAACTAAAGATACAACTGCAGGAATTGTTGGACAAAAAGTATATCAGACCTGATGTTTCACCATGGGGAGCACCAATCCTCTTTGTGAAAAAGAAAGATGGTAATCTAAGGCTATGTATCGACTATAGACAATTGAAGAAAATGACTTGTAATATACCTCAAATTTGACATAAATTTCCCTTCTTCTTTTTTTTAATGGTACATTAATCTCCAACTTTTCGTTTAATAAAGTTGTAGAATAGGATATTTAAAGTTTACCCTGATTACAGATTGGTGTTCTAACTGTTACATGAGGATAGTACTATGTTAAACTAATCATCATAATTTATATGATGGGTTGTCAAAAGGTTACAATACCTTTTCCACACATATATCTCTTTTATAAATCTTATTAATAGTTATACATATACCCAACCACCTATATACGATGTTCATTAGGATTCTTCATGTTGCACGCAAGTTTAAAACAATGCCCTGTCGTAATAGCATATCCATCAAACTATTGTAAATGTCGAGAGTTATGACCTTGGTGTAATCTTGTATTAAGTCATGGTTTGTGAAACATTTTTCCATTAAGGCTCAGATGTGGTCATAACACTGGTAGTCATCTAACTTAAGGTTTTAAACCAGACAATTCTCATGCAAAAATACCTATGCAACTAACTCATAACTAAAATTCGTACCACCGATAAAGAAAATATAAAGGTAAGCTAACTGAACAAATTAGTTTGTGACTGAAAAGTTACAACTGGACAGTCACGAAGTGACTTTCATTAATCTCGTATCTTGGTTGGTAAGGGGAGGATATGCATATGTCAGAAAAGAATTAAGGCTTTGTGCCTGTGTTTAATAAGGGTCCTTCATGCACCAATATCGATGCTTCTACCACCTGGCCTTCCCTAATCCCAATGTGCCAACTCTGTCCTAGCACATGGTCCAACGTCCTTCGACATTTACTCTAGCAGTACACCCTTCACTTAGAGTTTAGGCGAGCTCTTTCCTTGTCATTTTGACTCCTAGAGAAAATAGTATCGGCTCTGTGGGTGGTTCTTTTGGATGAGGAAAAAAATGTACACTGGAGGTCATTGATCAGCCTTCTAGTCGACCCGACCAATTTTCTTGGTAATTTTTCCTATTATGTAGCCTTAAACTAGAGTCGTAGAGATCTGGTGGTTCAAATCGGTGACGACCTTTTTACTTGTAGTTCTTATCATAGAGTTTTTATGTATTTCTTTTCGGTATACCGAGAGTTTTCGACACTCTGTCTCCTCACTCAAAGATCAAACACTTGTCGGTTTAGCCTACTGGTAATTAGTTTAGGATTTTTGGTATACCCGAGGTTACACTACTCCACGCTCATACCCGATGGTTATAGGATGAGACCAGGGTCGAATACATGCGCGTTTTTCATGTTTAATGGGTTAGGGTACCCTGTGTGTGACAATCTCTTTCGCTCCCAAATTTTCCTTTATGAAGGTTGAGTCCTCCCATTCGATATTCCATTCAGTCCCTTAACTCATCCATTTCAATGGAGCTCATAGCCATCACTTCTTTGGTAAAGAAAAAAAAATATTACTTAAGACATTCATGTCTAAATCCTGGAAATTCCTTACAGTATGTGTCTTTTGAATATTAAGGTTCTGTGAGTATTTCTATAAGGGTATTTATTCCGTCGAATAAAACTTTGCATCGACAGTTTTTGTATTGATGACACTAACTGTTGCAGGGAGACCTCGTAAGGGTCTGGTCCTGACATGCCCTCTGATGACTGCTTGTTCTTATTACTCTCTATAGTCTTGATTTGGGGAGGGTTTCAGAGTCCAACGTTGGGGTAAGGTCTTGGTTCGAGACCTGTCTTCTTCAAAAATCGACTTATACTTGTCTATGTATTATGGAAGATAATATCGTCATCTATTTTACTATGTCTAAATCATTTATTCACTGTAACTGTACTTTTGTTCTATTATAATTTTTTCTTTCCATTCAAAGCACTGGTATAATCACTAATGGTGGGCTTTGCTAATGCGAGGACCCATCAGAGACTTGTTGTGCACTCCTCCCATGGCCTGGATATCCATCCAGGAGACAAACACCAAGGAAAGAAAAGGATGAAACCACCAAATCGGAAGTTAAGTATTCTCTGGTATATTTCGTTAATAATAATTATCACTTTTGTTGATGTTATCTTATTTCTTGTAAATAATTTACTGATTCTTGTTGATTTTTAATGACAAAATCAGAAATATTACATTCACACATTTCGTCAAACACTTAGCAACCTAGAGATTACTGTCTTCTTAAATTTCAGAAATGCATACCCACATTTATAAATTTCTATTAGCAGAAATACACATTGTTAAGCAAGATATGCAGTGGAAATGCACAATGGACAACAACCCATAACTCACAGAAATTTAGGCAACTGCTAGGGAAATCCCCAATGTGGGGAAACCCAACGAGAGAGAGAGATATTATTATTTTTCTTCAGGAAAGTTTAGAACAACATTGATAACACTTTTTCAGCCAAGAGAAATACCTCTTACAACACAAAACTATCCCACACAAATCTGTCTTGAAAACCATGATACAATCCGTACAATTGTACGGATTTGCTGAAATTCAGCACCTTGAAATTCATGCCACAACAGGTTGTTGTACCTTCTCTTTTGTACAGTCGTCCTCCTTCAGAAAATTCTTCAAGGATGCCTCGAAAACTGTGCCTAATCTTACCTCAGTTTTTGTGCCTCAAGAATGTTGTTGTACGGCCTATATGGATCCGTACAATACAACCTGTCCCAACAAATAACATTGTTGCAAATCAAAACAGAAAATGCCTCCTTGGGATTTGCACCCTAGCTCTCATGGAAATCATGCCCTTCTTGATGTTCACTTTCCTCTCTCAAGCAATCTCTCAACTCCTCTCATCTTCTTCGGTGTGTTCTTCTCACATCCCTAAGCATGTATATGTACTTTTCTCTTTTCCCAAGAAAACCTATCTTACATAACCAACTCAATCTAATGGATATCATAAGTCTAATCTGAGGGATCATATTTAATGCTCCTTAATAATTACAAAATAAGTAATAAATGCTCATTAAATACTTTTTGGGTGCCACAACTTAAAAACACTGTAAGTTATAAAGTACATTCACTTTATAAAAGAACTTTATTTAAAAAGTCACTTTACAAATAAAACATGTCTAGGAATTATGACTTTATGTCCTCCCCATGACAAAACACAAAAACCATGAATGAGGACATCCCTTTTTATATTTCAACACTCCCTCTTAACAAGTAATGTACTCGTTGCCATATCCATCATCTGGTCCCATCATACTATGCTCTGTAGAAGCTCCCTCTGAACCTGGAGCCATCCGCAACACCTCCACAGAACTCGAACTAGAAGGTCTTCTCCTGGAAACCTCCCGGAACCCTGAGCTCACTTCATCTTGAGCATCGGTTTGATCAACCTGGCTGAGCCTTCTATCATTGCTCATAAGAGACTCTCTCTCTTCTCTTGGAATGAAAGACTGATACCTTGGCACCACCGCAGTCTCAGAAGCCTCCTCACGCTCCTCATCCGACGTTGAATCACACATCATAGGTTGTCCTCTCAACATATACAACCTATCCACCCTGTTACCGATTAGATGCAGCTCTACCAGATCCACTCCCTCTCTGTAGATAAATACATGGTTCCTCTTGAAAAATACGCAATATCCTACATCATGCAAGGATGAGACTGAGAGAAAGTTAACACTCAACCCTGGAACAACGAGAACTCCATCAATCTCCAAGAGTCCCCCAAACTCGAGTTGGAATGTAACATTCCCAACTCCACGTACATCTCTCGCCATACCACCTTCATTTAACACCTCTTGACTAAGACCAATATCTGCGAAGTATGGGAATACTCACTAGATTCCCATCATGTGGTTAGAGGCTCCGCTATCCACAACCCATCTGACATCACCTCTGAATCCTCCGCTGTCGACACTGGAAACTAGGGTAACCAAAGAAAATTCCCTATCAAACTTTAAATCAAAGTCCTTTATGGATGCTATAGCAGCTGTCTCAGGCTCCTCTGACTCCTTCTTATTCTTCTTCCTCTTAGGACATTGAGATGCAAGGTTCCCCAACTTGTTACAGCAAAATCATCTGACTTTACTCAAGTCCCTTCCATAACTTCCTTTCTTCTTACTCTTTGGCACAAGAGAAACATTCTCATCAACTCTGTATATCTTCTAATCACTACTCTAAGATATTTCTTGGATCTCCTCCTGAATGAAATCATCCCATAGTCTTCTCCAATCTGGTAGATGCTCACGACCCACCACGCACTTCATGAAGACTTCCCAATCTTTGGTGAATCCATTTAAGGCTATCCTCACCAACACAGAATCTGAAGTGACCTCTCCAACAGCTGCCAGTTCATCTTTAACTTGAGCCACCCAGGTAAGATAAGAAGAGACACTCTCCTCCTTACCCATCTTGGTATCATGCAACTTGGCCTTTAAGGCCATCTTTCGGTTCTTGTTATTCGCCTCAAACAAGTTCTTAAGTGCATCCAACATTTCCTTGGTAGTCTTTTTCTCATCCAAGTGTGGGATAAGGTGAACCTTCACCCCATCCAGAATAATCCTTTGAGATCTAGCTTTCTTGACCTCATGCAAGTCCAAAGCAACATGATCTGTTGTGGGAGATGCTACAACAGAGCTGACATAGCTATAGATCTTGTTCTCCTTGAGAACGACTGAAAAACGAACCTTCCACTGCAAGTAGTTGGAAATGCCATCCAACCGATCCTCATATCTAATGATTGCATCCATATTCCCTGTCTTGAAAACCATGCCATATTCTGTACAACTGTACAGATTTGCTAAAATTTGTCACCTTGAAATTTGTGCCACAATAGGCTGATGTACCTTCTCTTTTGTACGATCGTCCTCCTTCATAAAATTCTTCAAGGATGCCTTGAAAATTGTGCCCAAGATTGCCTCGATTTTCATGCCTCAAGAATGTTGTTGTACAGCGTATACGGATCTATATAGTACGACCTATCCCGGAAAATAACACTGCTGCAAATCAAAACAGAAAATGCCTCCTTGGGATTTGTGCCCTATCTCTCTTGGAAATCATGCCCTTCTTTATGTTCACTTTCTTCTCTCAAGAAATCTCTCAACTCCTCTCGTCTTCTTCGGTGTGTTCTTCTCACATCCTTGAGCATGTATATGTACTTTTCTCTTTTATCAAGAAACCCTAACTTACATAACCAACTGAATATAATGGCTATCATAAGTCTAATCTAAGGGATCGTATTTAATGCTCCTCATTAATTACAAAATAAGTAATAAATTCTCATTAAATACTTTTTGGGTCCCACAACTTAAAAACACTTTAAGTTATAAAGTACATTCACTTTATAAAAGCACTTTATTTAAAAAGTCACTTTACAAATAAAACATGTCTAGGAATTATGACTTTATGTCCTCCCCATGACAAAACACAAAAAACATGAATGAGGACATCCCTTGTTATATTTCAACATGTGATTGATAATTCTTCCAGGCTTTTGTACATGCAAGGACTTCAAAGCTTCCTCTTTGTATGTGTTAAATAAAAAGGTATTCTAGTTCCTTTTTCTATTAACCACTCAGGAGGCCCAACAAACAGGGTTACAAATTTTAGTTTTTTGGTGTTCGATAAACGCGCTTGGTTACCCATAAAGGATTGGAAAGAGGGAAAATTTCCAACTGTAATCTTAAGTTTTAGGTTCGACAATCATGAGTAATGATGAATCGAAGGTTTTCCTATGGGAATTACTTTCCAGTTTAAATGAACATTGTAATGACTATTGTAATTAATCAAATTGTTTCAGGGTTCAGATCTATCTTAGACTGGTACTTGATCATTAAGGTCGTCCTTTCAGTTTTTCTTTAAATCTCTGTATGACTCGAATATTACAGTTATAAAAATTTTCAGTAGGATTATCTATAAATTGAAGGACTGTTTTCTTAAAACAATTTTCTTTCTTTTACGCATACATTTCGTATTACCTCGTCAAGTCTGTAGTATTCCTATTTTTCCTTTACTGTTGGAAGATTTTAGGATCGAGGTTTATCTGAGTCAAGTGTTAAGATATGACATGTGGATGTTTTACTTATTTATATATAAATTGATATGTATAGACTTACAAATATATTTCCACGTCTAACCTTTTGGACACTTTTATTGTGTGGGGTAGTTCTATTCTTATTGGTAATAGTTTGCACTTTCATTTTCAGGTTGCGTATAACAAGATTTCATAACTGCATAATGTCATTTTTAATTTTCATTGTTGTAGAGGTTTATTTTCCATTCTAATGCATACAGTTTAGTTCCAGTGGGAATACATAATAATATATGTGCAGATATGTTTGACCTTGATCCTGTTTACTTTCAGATTCATACGTATATAATTAAAACTTCAAAATGAACTCTGTGTGTAAATTCTTACAGCAAAAATAACGACTTACATGGCCTAACACACAAAGTGACAATAATCCCGATTTTTCCTAACACACAAAAGAACAACTCTAGTATTCATTCAGGATTTAACTCAACCACAAATGTTGTTCAACATTAGATTCATGAGGTATGCTATCAGATACATACATCATTCATTTGGACAGATTTCACCCAGGATTATTAAATTCATTTTCACTACAATTGTGACTAAATCGTTCAACAGAAATGGGAAATAATTCGATTCAAATTTAATAAATACATCTCATCAGATATAAGATCATTCACACAGAGAGGGATATGATACATATCTAAACTAGTTCGCAGGAAAGCAAATGGAATAACCACATTCCTCCCAACCGTAGAATAGGACAGTCACAATCACTTGCCCAATTCACCCCCTAGCCTGACCATGAACCCATGAGGATGAACTTGGAAACTTTTCCTATGCAATGTCCTTCAATTACATCCCATTCCTCTTGCCTCACACTCATTCAATAGTGTTCATAACAGCAAGAGAAAAATCATTAATCTCTTTCTCTGCAACATACTTGGCAACGTCCTGCCTCCTCACATATGCTATTTATCAATCCAAATCTTTTTGCCCAGGTATTTTTTTCCCTCACTTGGGAATTTTCGAAGCTTTCTAAATCCCTGATTTTCAGGGGTTGCTAATGGTCAAATATCTGATTTTCCACTTGTAACAATCAGCCCAGAGGTAGTTCCAACATGTTCCCCACTCATGAAGTCATGGTCAACTGATTTCAACATGGTTGTTCCATTTGTCCTCCTGCAATCAAAATAAATATTTTGTTTTCATACAAGTGTCATAGTCAAATAATTAGTTGGGTCAAATCAGATCTTTGCCCAATAGTCATAATAATTAATTACAATTATTAAATTTGAAATTCGGAATTGCCACAAATGCAAAGAATTTTCCAAATTCGAATTTACTAAAAATGGAATAATTTCCCAACACATTAAATTTCAAAAAAAAACAAAAAACACTTTTCGTCTTGGGGATGTCACATCCTTTCCCCCTTCAATAAAACACAGTCCTCAATGTTCATTCCTTTCTTGGAACAAGATTAGATGAGATTTCCACAAATCTCCCTGCAACTCCCAAGTGGCCTCCTCAGGACTAAAGTGCTTCCATTGCACCTTTACCTGAGCGACGACTTTGTTCCGAAGTGTTATTTCTCTCTAGTCTAGAATATGCAGGGGTTCCACCTGGAACTTACCTTTAGGTTCCACATGCACCATGTTCCAATCAATCATATGAGTAGGATCAGGAACATATTTTTTTAACAAGGAAACATGAAATACATTGTGAATTCTTAGATTAGCTGGGAGTGCAAGTTGGTATGCTACAGGTCCAATTCGAGTTAGTATCTCGAAGGGCTAACAAAACCTGGGTGCTATCTTGGCACAGTTCCCTAACTTCAATGAACTTCTTCGGGCTTTGAACTTCAAATAAACATGGTCTCCCACTTGAAATTCTAAGTGTATTCTTTTATGATATGCATAGCTTTTTTGTCTGTCCTGTGCTTCGTTTAAGTTTTATTGTACCTTTCTTACCATGTTCTCCATTTCTTGGAGCATCTCAGGTCCAACCATGAGTCTTTCAGCTAGGTTATCCCAGCTAATTGGGGTTATACACCTTCTGTCATACAGTACCTTGAAAGGGCTTAACTTGGCCAAATTTTGGTACACATTGTTATATGCAAATTCTACCAAGTGTAGGTAGTCTTCCCACTTGTTCGGTTTTGTTCTTACGTACATGCAGAGCATATCCTCTACAATTTGGTTTGTCCTTTTGGTCTGTCCATCTATTTTTGGATGATAACTCATACTAAAATTCAAATTAGTATTTAGCCCTGCAAACAACTCCTTCCAAAAAGCGGATGTGAATTTTACGTCTCTATCTGAAATCACCATTTTAGGAATACCATGCAGTCTAAAAATTTCTTTCATGAATATTTCAACAATGTTTATAGCTTTAAAAATAGACTTTACAGTAATAAAGTGTACAGACTTACTAATTTTATCGATTACAACCATGATATAATCATTCTATTTTTGAGTTTTGGGAAAACCTGTTATAAAGTCCAGCAATATGGTCTCCCATTTCTACTCTGGTACTGGTAATGGTTGTAATAGGCCAGCTGGATACTGGTGTTTGGCCTTGACCTGCTGACAATATTTCCACCTAACCAAGTATTCTATTGTTTCTCCCTTCATATTATGCCAGTAGAATAGCTTTCTAGGTGTTGTTATTGTTTTCTGATATCCTGGATGGCCAGAATATGGTTTCTTATGTACTTCATCCAACACAATTAATTTCAGCTCTGTTGAATCTAGTATGTAGAGTCTATTTTCAAATTGTAGTAGTCCCTTCTTGTCGATACTTAGTTCTGGTTTATCTGCATTTGTGGTGCTGTCCTGTAATTATGTCATTATCTTAGTGTAATTTTTGTCGTTAATACCTATCGTCCTTATTCTTTGTTCTAAATCACTTTCTTCCCTGCTGATATTTATCTCAAATAACCCATGGACTCTTCTTCTTAAAGCGTCAGCTACCTTATTTTCTTTACCCTTGATATGTCTGACTTCGAAGTAAAATTCTCTCAAGAAGGCTAGCCATATTGCTTTCCTTGCATTGAGATTTGGTTGGCTAAACAAATATTTCACACTGCTATTATCCGTCAATAGTAGAAACTTTCTTCCCATTATGTAGTGTCACCACATTTTTAAGGCATGTATTACTGCTGCCAATTCTAAGTCGTGAGTGACATAATTTTTCTCATGTTCTTTTAATTTATGGGATTCGTAAAAAATAACATGTCCTTCCTGAGTTAGGACACCACCTAGTCCCTCTTTACTTGCATCCACACAAACTGTGAAGTCTTTATCTAGGTCTGCTACCTTCAAAATGGGTGTCGATGTCAATAATTCCTTCAGCTTGTTAAAACTATCTTGACACTTTTGCGACCAGTTAAAATTCGTCCCTTTCTTTTGTAATGACGTGATAGGGTAGGCTATCTTGGAAAAACCTTCAATAAATCTGCGATAATAGCCAGTGATTCCCATGAATGATCGGATATCTGCCACATCCTTCGGTACCGACCATTCCATAATGGATTTTATCTTTTCTGGGTCTACGAAAATACCTTCTGCGGAAATGACATGTCCTAAATATTGTATTTAATTTTGATAAAAGTCACACTTGTCGAATTTTACGTAAAGTTTGTGTTTCCTCAACGTTTGCAAAACTATTCTTAAGTGTTCATCATGTTCTTCCTCTGTTTTATAATATACTAGGATATCATCGATAAATACTACTATGAACTTGTCTAAGTACTGACTAAAAATATTGTTCATCGGGTACATAAATGTGGCTGGTGTGTTAGTGAGTCTGAAAGGTATGACTACAAACTCGTAGTGTCCATATATTGTTTGAAAAGATGTTTTGTTTATGTCCTCGTCCTTTATCCTAACTTGATGATAACTAGATCGTAAATCCAACTTTGAAAATATCTTGGCCCCACTAACTTGATCGAACAGATCATTTATCCTTGGTAAGGGGTATTTGTTCTTAATAGTCATTTTGTTCAGTTGTCTATAATCGATACATAGTCTTAGAGTAACATCTTTCTTTTTCACAAAGAGGACTGGTGCCGCCCAAGGTGAGACACTCGATCTAATATACTCCTTGTCCAATAATTCCTGTAATTGTAATTTTAATTCTGTCAGTTCTGGTAGACTCATCCGGTAAGGTGATTTTGAGATAGGTGTTGAACTGGGTAGTAGGTCTATGGAGAAGTCTATTTCCCTTTGATGGGGTAGTTCTGATATCTCATCCACAAACATGTCCCTAAAATCATGTAGGACAACAAAGTCTTCTAACTTTGGCTTATCTTCTTTTTCTAACAGATTCATTACTTGGATGGCATAAACTTGACATCCTTTTCTCATACATTTCTTGAGTTGCATCGCTGAAACTTGCCTGACTGATACAGGTTTTAGTATACCTTGGGTTGTCCTAGTAGTGTCGAAGTCATCTTTATATTTGAGTAACTTTGTATTACAATCTAGCACTTCTTTGTGCTGCTCCAACCAATCCATCCTGATAATCATATCGTAAGTTCCTAGTGGTAGGATGTTCAGATTTGTTCTTATATTTTGACCATCTAAGATGAACTCCAAATCAAAAATAAATTCGACTACTTTCCTTTTAGTTCCTGTTGCTAGTTGTACCAGCCATGATTTTGCGTGCTTCAATTTCTTAAGTTTGTTTGACTCTAGTACCTCAGGAGTAATATAAATTAACATAGCTCCAGGGTCAATTAAAACATAAATTTGAGATTTATTGATTTTACCTTTGATATCTACCATAGAGGACTAGTGGTCAGCTTCCCAACCATCTATGGTTGCATTTATCCGATGCAGGCTTCTGACCACGTCTCCCATCGTCGAGGCTTCTTGTAAATTATGAACTACAATTATGTTTGTTGAAATTAAATGTGGAAAGTTCCTCCTTAGATGAGGTTCTCCACATTCCCATCACTTTAGTGTCTCGTGGGAGTTGTCCCCAAATTTACCGGTTTAACGTCGCCTTGCGTATTCAGATGATTGGAGTGAAAATCTTTTCTCGGAAACATTTTTGCTGGATTCCGATACGGAGCTGGATGGTATCCCTTCTTCCACTGGTTCATTTGATATTGTTTCTTATCCTTCTAGGCTTTAGGAAACTCCACTCACTATTTGTACTGGTCATAGAACATTCGTGCTTTCCTGAATACTTCGCTCAAGGATTTGGGGTTGTCAAACTCAATTCTGTCCATGTAGGACTACGGTAAATAGCTTAAGAGTCGTTGGATTTTTACCTTATCCTCCCGGATGTATGGTATGAACCTTAGCAGCTCCAGAAATTTATTTATAAGGTCCTCCATCAACATCTGTCCAAGTCATAATTCGTAGAATTATTTCATTTTCCTTTCATAATAGCTTTCAGAAAGGTATTGTTTTTTGAAATACTTCTTAAAGTCACACCATTCCAATTGTTTCTCCTTCAGGCCCTTGGCCAACTTCAGGTCTTGCCACCAAATGTTGGCCTTCCTTTTCAGATTGTAGATGGCCATTTTGAACTTCATATTGTTGGAATAGTTGTATATCTTGAAGTATATTTTTATGTCCAACAACCATGCCTCAACTTCTACTCCTATCCTGGATTCTCCATAAAAGGTGGTTGGTTTAATTTTTTTTTTCTCCTTCAAGGTGGTCTACTTGTTTTCTTTTTCTGTCTATTTTAGTTTTTTATTTAGTTGAAGGTGTTCCTTCGGACAAACTGTCTCCTTTTTATGTTTCTGGCCCAGAGTTCTTGGAGGCCCTTTTGCTGACCTCTTCATCATGATTAATGTCCTTTGGGATTTTCTTGGTCACTATACTGCACAGCAGGACTTCATTTATCTCTTACTATTCATGTTGTTCCTTCACTTTCTCATTGTCCGCTTTGAAAACCTACAGCTCAACAATGAGATTCCTCATTGTTTCCAATACTTCTGTAGGAGAGCTTCCGTCACTATTCTACCTTGGATCTCTATGAGGTCCCTATTCTAGATTTCCTTCCATCCTGATTTTTGCATCATTCTGATCTACCATGATTAACATGAAACAAAGAAGTATTATGTTTGTAACAAAGAAGTTTTTTTTTCTTTTTATTAGTTTCACATAAGTAACAATATATATATGTTAAAGAGTTAATGTGGTCCTATTCAAGGCCTAGTGTTGTAAACTCTTCTCTAATACCATATGTAATATACCTCAAATTTGACATAAATTTCCTCTTTTTTTTTTTTTAATGGTACATTAATCTCCAACTTTTCATTTAATAAAGTTGTAGAAAAAGATATTTAAAGTTTACCCTGATTACAGATTGGTGTTCTAACTGTTACATGAGGATAGTACTATGTTAAACTAATCATCATACTTTATATGATGGGTTGTCAAAAGGTTACAATACCTTTTCCACACATATATATGTTTTATAAATCTTATTAATACTTATACATATACCCAACCACCTGTATATGATGTTCATTAGGATTCTTCATGTTGTGCACATGTTTAAAACATTGCCCTGTCGTAATAGCATATCCATCAAACTATGTAAATGTCGAGAGTTATGACCTCTTTGTAATATCGTATTAAGTCATGGTTAGTGAAACGTTTTTCCCTTAAGGCTTAGACCTGGTCATAACACTGGTAGTCATCCGACTTAGGGTTTTAAGCCAGACAATTCTCATGCAAAAATGCCTATGCAATTAACTTGTAACTAAAAGTCGTACCACCGATAGAGAATATAGAAAGGTAAGCTAATTGAACGAATTAGTTTGTGACTGAATAGTTACAAATGGATAGTCATGAATTGACTGGAATTAATCTCGTATCTTGGTTGGTAAGGGGAGGAAATGCATATGTCAAAAAAGAATTAAGGCTCTGTGCCTATGTTTAATAAGGGTCCTGCATGCACCAGTCTTGATGGCTCTCCCACCTGGCTTTCCCTAATCCCAATGTGCTAACTCCATCCTAGCACATGGTCCAACGTCCTTCGGTATTTACTCTAGTAGTACACACTTCACTTAGAGTTTAGGCAAGATCTTTCCTCATCATTGTGACTCCTTGAGAAAACAGTATCGGCTCTGTGGGTGGTTCTTTTGGATGAGGAAAAGAATGTACACTGGAGGTCGTTGATCAGCCTTCCAGTTGACCTGCCCTATTTTCCTGGTATGTTTTTCCTATTATGTAACCTTAAACCAGAGGCATAGATATCTAATGGTTCAAATCGGTGAAGGACTTTTTACTTGTAGTTCTTATCATAGAGTTTTCGTGTATTTATTTTTGATATACCAAGAATTTTCGGCACTCTGTCTCCTTGCTCAAATCTCAGAGACTTGTCGGTTTAGCCTACTGGTAATTAGTTTAGGGTTTTTGGTATGCTCGAGGTTAAACTACTCCACGCTCGTACACGATGGTTATAGGATGAGACCAGGGTCGAATACCTGAGAGTTTTTCATGTTAAATGGGTTAGGGTACCCTGTGTGTGACAATCTCTTTCGCTCCCAACCTTTCCTTTATGAAGGTTGACTCCTCCCATTAAGTATTCTATTAATTCCCTTAACTCGTCCTTTTCAATGGAGCCCGTAGCCATCACTTATTTGGTAAAGAAAACAAATACTACTTAAGAAATTCACGTCTAAATCCCGAAAATTCCTTATGGTATGTGTCTTTTGAATATTAAGGTTATGTGAGTATTTCTATAAGGGTATTGCTTCCGTCGAATAAAAGTTTGCATCAACAGTTTTTGTATTGATGACGCTAACTGTTGCAAGGAAACCTCGTAAGGGTTTGGTCCTGACACACCCTATGATGACTACTTGTTCTTATTACTCTCTATAGTCTTGATTTGGGGAGGGTTTCAGATTCCAACATTGGGGTAAGGTATTCATTCGAGACCTGTCTTCATCACAAATTGACTTATACTTGTCTGTGTATTATGGAAGCCAATGCCGTCATCTATTTTACTATGTTTAAATCTGTTATTCACTGTAACTGTACTTTTGTTCTATTATAATTTTTTGTTTCCGTTCAAAGCACTGGTATAATCACTAATGGTGGGATTTGCTGATGTGAGGACCCATCAAAGAATTTTTGTGCGCTCCTCCCACAACTCGGATATCTATCCAGGAGACAAACGCCAAGGAAAGAAAAGGATGAAACCACCAAATCAGAAGTTAAGTATTCTCTAGTATATTCCATTAATAATAATTATCACTTCTATTGGTGTTCTCTTATTTCTTGTAAATAATTTACTGATTATCGTGATTGATAATTCTTCCAGTCTTTTGTACATGAAAGAACTTTGGAGCATCCTCTTCGTCTACATTAAAAAAAAGGGTATTCGAGTTCCTTTTTATATTAACCACTCAGGAGGCCCAGCAAACAGGGTTACAAATTTTAGTTTGTCAGCGTTCGATAAAGGTGCTTGGTTACCCATAAAGGCTTGGAAAGAGGGAAAATTTCCAACTGTAATCTTAAGTTTTAGGTTCGGCAATCATGAGTAATGATGAATCGAAGGTTTTCCTATGGGAATTACTTTCTGGTTTAAATGAACACTGTAATGACTATTGTAATTAATCAAATCGTCTCACTATTCGGATGTATCTTAGACTAGTACTTGGTCATTAAGGTCATCGTTTCATTTTTTCTTTAAATCTCTGTATGAATTAAATCTTACAGTTATAAAAAGTGTCGGTAGGATTATCTATAAATTGAAGGTTTGTTTTCTTAAAACGATTTTCTTTCTTTTACTCATACATTTCGTATTACCTCGTTGAGTTTGTAGTATTCCTATTTTTCCTTTACTACTGGAAGATTTTAGGATCGAGGTTTATCCGAGTCAAGTGTTAAGATATGACTTGTGGATGTTTTACTTATTTATATATCAATTAGTATGTACAGACTTACAAATATATGTCCGCGTCTAACCTTTTGGATGCTTTTACTATGTGGGGTAGTTCTATTCTTGCTGGTAATAGTTTACACTTTCAATTTCAGGCTACGTATAATGAGATTTGATAACTGCATTATGTCATTTCTAATTCACATTGTTGTAGAGGTTTATTTTCCATTCTAATGCATACAATTTAGTTCCAGTGAGAATACATAAGAACATATGTGTATATATGTTTGACCTTGATCCTGTTTACTTTTGGATTCATAGGTATATAATTAAAACTTCAAACTGAATATAATTAAAATCTTCGAACCGAATTCTGTGTGTAAATTCTTACAGCAAAAATAACAAGTTACAAGGGTATAAAGACCTACAGAAACACAATAATCCCGATTTGTCCTAACACAAACAAAAACAACTCTAGTATTCATTCAGACTTTAAATCAACTATAAACGTTGTTCAACATTAGATTCATGAGGTATTCTATCAGATACATACATCATTCATTTGGACAGATTTAGCCCAGGATTATTAAATTCATTTGCACTACAATTGTGAGTAAATCATTCAATAGAAATGGGAAATAATTCGATTCAAATTTAATAAATACATATCATCATATATAAGATCATTCACACAGAGAGGGATAGGATACATATCTAAACCAGTTCACAGGAAGGAAAATGGAATGACCACGTTCCTCCCAACCGTAGAATAGGTCAGTCACAATCACTTGCCCAATTCACCCCCTAGCCTGACCATGAACCCATGAGGATGAACTTGGAAACTCTTCCTCCGCAATGTCCTTCAATTCCATCCCATTCCTCTTTCCTCACACTCATCAATAGTGTTCATAAAATCAAGGGAAAAATCATTAGTCTTTTTCTCCCCAACATATTTGGTAACGTCCTGCCTCCTCACATATGCTATTTATCAAACCAAATCTTTTTGCCTAGGTATTTTTTTCCCTCACTTGGGAATTTTCATAGTTTTCTAAATCCCTGATTTTCAAGGGTTGCTAATGGCCAAATATCTTATTTTCCACTTGTAACAATCAACCCAGAGGTAGTTCCAACATGTTCCCCACTCATGGAGTCATGGTCAGCTGATTTCAACATGGTTGTTCCATTTGTCCTCCTGCAATCAATATAAATATTATTTTTTCATACAAGTGTCATAGTCAAATAGTTGGTTGGGTCAAATCAGATCTTTGCCCAATAGTAATAATAATTAATTACAATTATTAAATTTGAAATTCAAAATTTCCATAAATGGAAAGAATTTTCCAAATTCAAATTTACTAAAAACAAAATAATTTCCCAACACATTAAATTTAAAAAAAAAACAAAAAAATACTTTTATTCTTGGGGATGTCATAGACTATTAAGAATAAGTACCCCTTACCTAGGATAAACGATATGTTTGATCAAGTAGGTGGGGCCAAGATCTTTTCAAAGTTGGATTTACAATTTGGTTATCATCAAGTGAGGATAAAAGACAAGGATATAAACAAAACATCTTTTCAAACAAGATATGGACACTACGAATTCGTAGTCATACCTTTTAGACTCACTAACACACCAAGGACATTATGTGTCTGAGGAATAGTATTTTCAGTCAATACTTAGACAAGTTTGTGGTGGTATTTGTTGACGATATTCTAGTTTATTTGAAAATGAAGGAACAACATGATGAACACTTAAGAATAGTTTTTCAAACATTTAGAAAACACAAACTGTACGCCAAATTTGATAAGTGCGACTTTTATCAAAAGGAAATACAATATTTAGGACACGTAATTTCAGCAAAAGGCATTGTCGTAGACCCTGAGAAGATAAAAGACATTATAGAATGGTCGGTGCCAAAGGATGTAGTAGACATCTGGTCATTCATGGGAATCACTGAATACTGTCGCAGATTCATAAAAAGATTTTCCAAAATAGCTTACCCTATTACGCAATTGCAAAAGAAAGGGACCAAGTTTAACTGGTGACAGAAATGTCGAGACAGCTTTAACAAGATGAAGGAATTATTGACAATGACACCCATATTGAAAGTATCAAACCCAGATAAAGACTTCACCGTATGTGTTGATGCTAGTAAAGAAGCACTAGGTGGTGTCCTAACTCAAGAAGGACACATTATCTGTTATGAGTCCCGAAAATTAAAAGAACATGAGTGCAACTATGTTACTCATGACTTAGAATTGGCAGCAGTAATACACGCCTTAAAAATGTGGCGACACTATGTAATGGGTAAAAAATTTCTACTATTGATGGATAATAGCGGCATGAAATATCTGTTTAGCCAACCAGATCTTAACGCAAGGCAAGAAATATGGTTATCATTCTTGAGCGAATTTGACTTCGAATTCATACATATCAAGGTTAAGGAAAATAAGGTAGAAGATGCACTGAGAAGAAGATTCCATGGGTTATTTGAAATAAATATCAATAGCGAAGAAAGTGATTTGGAACAAAGAATAAGGACGACAGGTTTTAACGACGAAAGTTACAGTAAGGTAATGGACGAATTACAAAATAGTACTGAAAACACAGATAAACCAAATCTAAGTATCGACAAGAAGGGACTACTACGATTTAAAAACAGACTTTACATACAAGATTCAATAGAATTAAAGTTAATAGTCTTGGACGAAGTGCATAAGAAACTGTATTCTGGCCATCCAGGATACCAGAAAATGATAATGACACTTAGAAGACTATTTTACTGGCCTAATATGAAGGGAAAAACAACAGAATATTTGGCTAGGTGCCAATATTGTCATCAGGTTAAGGCCGAACACCAACATCCAGCTAGCCTATTACAGCCATTACCAGTACCAGAATGGAAATGGGAGACCATATTGCTGGACTTTATAAAAGGTTTGTCAAAAACTCAGAAACACAATGACTCTATTACGGTTGTAATCGATAAACTCATTAAGTATGCACACTTTATTCCTATAAAGTCTACTTTTAAGGCTATAAACATTGTTGAAATAAATTTTTAGACTGCATGGTATTCGTAAAATGGTGATTTCAGATAGAGACGTAAAATTCACATCCGCTTTTTGGGAAGGAGTTGTTTTCAGGGATAAATACTAATCTGAATTTCAGTACGAGTTATCATCCACAAACGGATGGACATACCAAAATAACAAACCAAATCATAGAGGATATGCTCTGTATGTACGTAAGAACAAAACCGAATAAATGGGAGGACTATATACACTTGGTAGAATTTGCATATAACAATGGGTACCAAATTTTGGCTAAGTTAAGCCATTTCGAGGTATTGTATGGTAGAAAGTACACGACTCCAATTAGATAGGATAACACAGCTGACAGACACATGGTTGGACCAAAGATGATCTAAGAAATAGAGAACATGGTAAGAAAGGTACAACAAAACTTAAAAGAAGCACAAGACATACAAAAGAGCTATGCAGATCATAAAAGAAGACACTTGGAATTTCAAGTGGGAGACCATGTGTACTTGAAGGTCAAAGCCCCGAAAATTTCATTGAAGTTAGGGAATTGTGCCAAGATGGAACCCAGGTTTTGTGGGCCCTTCTATATACTAGCTCAAATTGGACCCATAGCATACCAACTTGCACTCCCAGCTAATCTAAGAATTCATAATGTATTTCATGTTTCTTTGTTGAAAAAGCATGTGCATGACCCTACTCATATGATTGATTGGAACTTGGTGCATGTGGAACCCGAAGGCGAGTTCCAAGTGGAACCCCTATGCATTCTGGACCAGAGAGAAATAACACTTCGAAACAGAGTCGTCGCTCAGGTAAAGGTGCAATGGAATCACTTTAGCCTCGAGGAGGCCACTTGGGAGTTGGAGGGAGATTTGTGGAAGTCTCATCCAACCCTATTCCAAGAATGTGACATTCCCCAAAAATAAAGTATTTTTGAAAATTAAAATTGATTGGAAATTTTTTCATTTTTAGTAAATTCGAATTTGGAATAACTTTGCTATTTATGGAAATTTCGAATTTCGAATTTGATAATTGTAATAAATTATTATGACTATTGGGCAGAGATTTTATTTGACCCAACTAACTATTTAACTATGACACTTGTATGAAAACATAATATTTTATATTAATTGAAGGAGACAAATGGAACAACCATGTTAAAAAATCAGCTGACCATGAATGCATGAGTGGGGAACATGTTGGAACTATCTCTGGGCTGATTGTTACAAGTGGAAAATCAGATATTTGTCCATTGGAAGCCCCTGAAAATCAGGGATTTAGATAGCTGTGGAAATTCCCAAGGGGGAAGAAATACCTAGTCAAAAAGGATTGTTCTATATATAGCATATGTGAGGAGGGAGGTTGTTACTGAGTATGCTGGGGAAAAGAGACTATTGGTTTTTTTCTTACTGCTATGAACACTTTTGATCGAGTGTGAGGCAAGAGGAATCTGTTGGAGTTGAAGGACATTGTTGAGAAGGATTTTTCCAAGTTCTCCCTCATGGATTCATGGTCAGGCTAGGGGTGAACTGGGAAAGTGATTTGGCTGCCCAGTTCTAAGGTTGGGAGGAACATGGTTGTCCCTTTTGTCTTTCGCACATTATTTCAGATATGTTGTTCTTCCCCCTTCTCTAGATGAGTGTTATAGGGTTAAATACTTGATAGAATGTTATATACTATTTCTGAATGGATTACCCTTTGTCACATCTTATTACTGTTATATACTAGTTCTGAATGGATTACCCTTTGTCACATCTTATTTTTGTTATATACTAGTTCAGAATGGATTATCTTTGTTGCACCCTAATTATGTTATGAATGTTAACGTCTGTAGGTTTTTTTTTAGCTGAAAGAATAAGCTTGGTCAAACACTAGGAAGAATAAATTATGTAAATTGGATTACTGCTATGAAAAGAATAAAGACTATAGGAAAAACCCCACGAATAAATCGTATTGCAGGTTGTAGTTGTCTGCGTTTTGCAATAGAAGTGTGAATTAAATAAGGTATATATATATATATATATATAGGTATGCTCGAATACTTACTATTTGGTACATAAAAATATGAGAAGAAGTATGAATTTTTCTAAGAGTCTTCCATGTACAAAATGAATACTTGTGATCTTTAGGAGATAACTATAATTGTATTTAATGCAGAGTTACAGGACGATTTGGTCTCTGGGACTACAGTTTGAACTATGATAATTGAATTTTGGATTAAATCGGCTAGTATTGATAAAATTTCCAGGACTAATCACGAGAGGCACGAAGGCCCAAGAATATACAAGGACATCCTAAAACTTCACATGATTACACATACCCCTGAATAAGTTGATAACTATGTAAACAATATAATAATCACTTAGAAAACAAAGAGAAAACATTTGACATGATCATGGAATAGATGCAAATCAAATTTATTTACTACCATGCTTTCTAGAATCAATCACATATGAGATACACACACAGTCAACAATAGTCAAGTTCCTTTATTCAATTCAAGATCCTAATTTTTTTTTAAATAACCTAGCATGGCATTAAAGAAATCTAAAACGATAAAATAAACAGTAAGCTATATCGTGAAATAGGAGGGAACTCTTGAAATCCTTTTTCGAAATATATTACATTACTCATCCAATTGATACAATTAAATACCCCTTACTGTGTACTATCTAATGAAGGAAATACTCCCCAAAATGGGTTAATCTTACAATAATGAAACCATAATAGAAACTATATTGATAATAGAAAGATTAGAAAGGACCATGCCCTTCCTCTAGAACCAAAAGGATGAGACGAATAGGGTTACATGCATGAAAACTGAATACATTGGTTTCCAAGGGCGGGCATGGAGATCTGATACCGTTCTATGGTGATAACTCTGCAAAAATAATACCATCAAAACATTAGAACAATATGACCGAAAGATGAATGAAAGTATCTACAAAATATCACTTAAATAGATCCTGTACTTATCTAGGAATTTCCAAGAGTGTGCTCCTTTCCAGTAGTGGTCGTTCCCAAACCGAAGGGGGAGGAGTGAGCTTGAGTAAAACTGATGGGTACCCTCTCATCAAACAGGGCCCCATCTTTAGTTCAATATCCAGTTCCAGAAAAGATTATGAAAGAAATATGACTCTCATAATTAAAATAACAATTTCAATACCAAACCTCGAAAACACTATACAGTGGATGTATATTCTCTAGTTACTTAGGTGCAAACGAAGTCCGATATTTTACTATATTGGACCCTCATAAGTTAATAAAATTCAAAAACAGTTGATTCGAAATTACCAAAATTTTAAATACGTGGACGGTTCATAAGTTAACAAAGGAAAAGTTTGAACAACAGAATGTGGTAAGACAATGTCGGATCCACAAGGAACTATTAGTTCAACTCCAGTCCTAGATAATGAATCTACGAAGGGACTATCTGGATTTTCTTTGGGATTACGGGTTATGGGTGGAACAACATTACTCATTACCATTCATAGAAAGTCCACCAAGACGGGTATTTAGAGTCTGCAAACAAAATTTCATTCAGTTTGGACAAAGCTACACTGCAATAATATAAATTATCTTCCACATACATTTAACCTCAAGAATTCAAGAAAGGTCTCGCAAAAATGCAATACCAAAATGATATTACAAAAAATAGTAAAAGAGAGCGGTAGGAATGAGCCCTAAAAGAAATACTTACGAAGCACCAGGAAAGAATCAAAATGAGACACCAAACCCTTCAAACTACCTTGAAGAGAGGACAGGTCAGTAATAGTAACTAACTATCTAGAAAGAGGAAAATTCTAGAACCCTTCCCCATGAGATTTAGCAGTAAGGGAGTATTTAATCACAATCATAAATCCACAACTATAGATGCAGGAATAAAGTGAAAACTTACTAGTTGGTGAGACAAAGGTGTCGCCTCCATTGGAGAAAATACTCACAGTTGTTTTCCCTTCACCAAGGAGTCGATATCACAGAGCTACATTTCGGAGGACCTCTGATGACAAAATAAAAGTTTGGTGAACTAGAAAACCCTTGTCTCGAATATTAAAGGCTACGGGTACAAAAGGCCAGGTGATGTGATAGACTTGGTACACCCTTAATGGTTAACCTGTCAAGTAATGGCCTCGACATTGGCATACGCCGTACCCCTTTTGAATGCCCTCACCAGGATTAAATGCTCATAATATCTACCTCTCCTTTGGCATTCAATGGGATACGAATTAAGGAAGATCCTTTGTGACTCATGGAAACCTCTAACCCTAAAGTACAATGAGTGTAGTTAACACAGTGATCAGTTGATGTTACAGTTGGACAGGTGGTGTTGAGTGGTATGGCTAAACAGGAAGAGGATGATAGTAGATTTGTACTCTGAGTTACTGGGAAGGCCTTACTTAACCACTAACCCTATCCTGATGCTTTTAAATTAAAGTGGTTTATTTACATTATATTAAAACATTTCGTGGAGGAGTATATTCTAACCCCCTACTCTTACCTAATTCCTTTTGATCATTCTTAGCTTGGATATGTGTATAGTATAACATAGGAGGATTAGGCCAGAAGCCCCAAAATCATTGTAGATTAAGCCTATGGTAATGGTTATATAATACACAGATAGTAAATTTATTATAATCACTGGACTTTAAGTAAACTTAAGAAAATGGAGTAGGCGTTTTCTTATATCGTCGTTTTTTAAACTTTAAAGTTGGGTATTAATGAAAGTAGATGATAGTAAGGACTATAGAACACCTTCAGAATCAAGCAATATAATAAAGAGCCTACCACTCTTGAATATCAAATCTATTCAAGGATGAATGTATAAGTAAAAAGGAAATAATATATTTTTTTTTATTTGGCAGATTTGAGGTTTATTACAGTATCCCTTTTCTTCTTCATGCGAAGAGTTCTTATAAGTCCTTTTGTTGACCTCTTCTTCATTGTTATCATCCTTAGGGAATTTCTTTGTCACTATACTTTGCAACAGGAATTCATTTATCTCTTGTTTCTCTTGTTGTGCTTTCTTCAGTTTTTCATTGTCGGCTTTGAAGATTTGCAGCTCCACAATAATATTCCTCATTGTTTCGGGCACTTCTGTGGGTGAGATTCTGTCACTATTATGTCTTGGATCTCCAGGAAGTATTTGCTATGGATTTCCTTCCATTCTGATTTCTGCATCGTCTTGAGTTGCCATAATTAACACAAAATAGAAATGGATTTATGTTTGTAACAATAACGGTTTATTAGTTTTCAATAACTCGAAATATATACTAAGTAACTAATGTGGCCCTATTCAGGCCTAGTGTTGTAACTTTTTCTCTGATACCATATGTAATGTACCTCCAATTTGACATAAAAAAAAAAAAAAAATCGTACATTAATCCCTTGTTTTTCGTTTAATAAAATCGTAGAAAAGATACTTAAATTTTTGCTCGGATTAAAGCTTGATAAACTACTCGTAATAATAGTAAAACCTTATGCTAGACTAACTTAACAACTTGTAAGAGAGGCTCCCAATGATTTCTAGTACTTCTCCAACTCATATATTATTACATAGATACCAATACAATACGTATATCCACCTATATTAGGATTCGAGTTCTAAATTCCTTGTTAATATTGGGCTCTTTAGATTTTGCGTACAAGTTTATACCACTGAGAATTAATATTAGGAATCCTACCTAACTGTATGTATATCAGAAGTTATACCCTTAACATAACATGTAGCCTGAAATGGGTTAATGATATCATTGACAATGGCTGAGTTGCTTGAGTGGATTTTCTTTAAGGCTTTGTCGTGGTTATAACACTTTTAGTTCCCCAACTTAAGGATTTGAAACCAGACCAATCCCACACAATTATCTACATAACCAATTTTTAATTAAGACTAATCTCACCAATGGAGGTAACAGAATGGTAACTAACTGGACAAAAAAAAGGTTAGCGACTGGCTAGTTCTACTGGACAGTCACGAAGTGACTTATATTAACTTCGCATATTCATTGGTAAGGGAGAGAAATGTATCTGCGAGAAGGAGTTAAAGTTTTGTCCCTATGATTAAGTAGGGTCTTGTAGGCACCAATCCCTATAGCTCCCCCACCTTCCCTTCCTAATCCTGGTGTTCCACCTTTTCCCTAGCACATGGCTCATACCTTTAGTGTTTATTATGAGTAGTACTCGTCTCCTCTTAGGTTTAGGTTGTTCCTCTCTTTCCATTGTGACTCCGAAGGGGAGGGTTTTTCATTATGCTTCTTAAGTAGGGAAGGGATACCACTTTTACGATCAAACCATGGTGAAGTCGATGACATCCAACGACTTCCTGGTAAGTTTCCAAGAGAGCTTTCATATCTCAAATTTTGAAACCAGAGTTCGGGTTTGGTTAAGATGAAATCTTTTACATCCTATAACCCTTATTTTGATTTTAATGGTTGCCTTGTCTCCCGACGATAAAGTTTGAAGCCTACATATTTCTATTTTGGTACCGGATGTAGATGAGGATTTTCCATTGTATCCTTGAGTCACTACTCTTTACCTCTTTAACCTATTGTTATACATCACGGTTTTATGTTTGTGTTCTCGTGGGATTATTTATGGGTTTGTCCCTCTGGCTAGTAACTATGTTGAATGTATCTTAAAATAGTTTAGAGAAGTCCCTTCCTATGCCATGTAAAGATTTATAATGGGGTTAAGTCTGTCCCTTAACGTCCCTGTCCTTATCTATGACTGATACATATTGTTTGAAGTATGATAGTGTATTAATGAGGGGTCTATCTCTAGTTAAGTTAGAGTACCCTCCACGAAAAATATGTTGAATTTTTGTATGATTTTGTCCTTATGCTCTTCGATCTGTTCGCAAGAGGGGTTTATTAAGAAGGTGTAATCTGAAACTTGCACTGCTATTATTTTATTTTCAGGATAGTTGATAAAATTGTATAAATATGATTCTCGGTATTAATCATGGGACTCTTCCTATTGTGAGGGTACCCATCAGAAGTTCCAGGGACCATTCTCCCCTCGATCAGAATCATTTATATAAAATGGCATGACAGTAGGTGGAATCCCGGCTTCGGCTCCTAAGTTAAGTACCACCAGGCATAGATGTGGTTATCAATTTACCTTTCAATCTAAGTTTAAAGTCTTACTCCATATTTTTACTAATATTTTTTAGTGATAAATACTTGCAGGGATTATGACCACCCAAGGTGCAGGTGTCGGCCCCTAACCATCGTGAAAAAAGGTACTCAGGTTTCGTGTAGTGGCTCTCAAACTAGCTCTTCAATTCCGAAGCATGGAGGCCATGGTTCTGTTCATAAATTTCTCTTGATATGAAGTAACATTTCCCATGCTCCAATTTCCTCTATCGAATGTCTGAGGGTTAAACCCTAATTTGTTTTTTTTTTATTGTTCCATTTAAGGGAGTGGGTGTAGTCATGCATGGTGTAGGGAAATAAACTGTTATTTAAATACCAGAATTGGCGAAACTAAATCCAAGTTTACTGTTCGAGGGAATTCTTTAATATGTTATACTTATCATCAAAGGGAAACATGTTGGTTTAAAGAAATGCTTTTAGAAAATTATTCTCAGTGTTTTGTTTGTTACCTCTATAAATTAATGTACTCTGGAATCTCTATTTGAAAGCTACAGGAACCATCATTTCTTGATTTTACTATTACCTGTATGAATAATCTCTCATTAATGTAGTTCTTGTCTTTCGAACTTATCCAATAGTGATAATTCAAGAAAGAGGGTTTCACATCTCTAGATTTTTGAGTTTGTCGATTCTTGTCCTTCTAACAATTTAATTTTCAGAATAGATTGGGTCCACTCTATAATTTCCTAAATATTCTCATGGAAACTGTGAAGAATAAAGAGATTAAAGGATTTCTTACAATCTTACAATTGTTTTCCCGAAAGCGTAGTAATACTACAATCATGAAATTTTAAGAACTTTTGTTTCTGTAAGAAAGACTCTCGATGGAATCGAGTTGAAATATCCTACCTTTGTATAGACAATAACTACAGTTCAAATCATATATAAGATGTTGTATATATTATATTTGTGTCATGCATCAATATTATATCAGTTCGAAATCATTATTTACTCTTCTATTGTAGGATACCAGCATACATAACCTTTCATCATTGTAATAGAAAATTTGTAGAATTATATCATCCAAAATTAGATTTAGGTTGACTTTTATCCCTTAGTTATGTCCATTCCCGTATACTCCATCCTTCTGGTTCTATTCGAGTTTAGATCTCGAGATAGTTTCAAAACAAAACTAAGGAGGGATCGAAGTGTAACACTAAACTGGGGAAATTTTTCATATCTTTGTTTATACCCATTCGATCCTTTTAGCTTTCAACTATCCAATACACAACAATTATACTAGCTCTATTCTTTCAAGTTCAACTATATAGATAATTCTTCCTAGGAATTTAATTACAGAACTAGATGTATACCTGTAAATATATCTTTTCTTTCCAGTTCATTGATACATATATAATTCATCTTAAAAAATTTAATTACATAACTAGATGTATACCTGTAAATAGATCTATTCTTTTAGGTTCATTTATACATATATAATTCTTCCTAAACAATTTAATTACAGAACTAGATGTATACTAGTAAATAGATATGTTCTTTCAATTTCATTGATACATATATAATTCTTCTTAAAGTTTTAATTACAGGGGACATTTCCAGAATTAGGTCATCTGTTATAAATTTCTCACAAATGAACAAATTTCACCCATGGGAATTATTTCACTTTCATATAAGCAGATACATTATCTCAAATATGTATAATCATGAAAACAGAGGAGGAAAGAATGACATATCTGAGCCAATTCATGGGAAGACAAAGGGAACAACCACGTTCCTCCCAACCATAGAATAGGGAAACCAAAATCACTTACCCAGTTCACCCCCTATCCTGACCATGAATCCATGAGGGAAAACTTGGAATCTCCTCTTCAACAATGTCTTCCTTTCACAACAGTCTCTTCCTTTCCTCACACTCAAAAATTAGTGTTTGTAACAACAAGTACTCTCTATCCTTATCTTTCCCCCAGCATACTAGGTAGCGTCCTGCCTCCTCACATATGCTATTTATCAAACATATTCTTGCCTAGGTATTTTCCCTCCTTTGTGAATTTTCACAGCTTTCTAAATCCCTGATTTTTAGGGGCTACCAATGGCCAAATCCTTGATTTTCCACTTGTAATATTCAGCCCAGAGGTAGTTCCAACATGTTCCCCACTCATGGAGTCATGGTCATATGAATTTAACATGGTTGTTCCATTTGTCTTCCTACAATAAATAAAACAATACTCTGTTTACATAAAAGTGTCATGGCCAACTAGTTAGCTGGGCCAAATTAGGACTCCACCCAACATTCATAATAATTAATTACAATTTATTAAATTTGAAATTCGGAATTGCCATAAATGGCAAAAAAATTTCAAATTCAAATTTACCAAAAAAGAAATAATTCTCTAACAAATTTTAAATTTCAAAAATACTTTATTTTTGGGGATGTCACAATTATTCATTAGATCAATCCTCATTGTGGATTGATCATGTAGGCTATTGCAAAGGAACAAATCCCCTTTTGCGTATTGGTCAAAATACAATTGTAATAGGCAAAATAAGAAGTCGGCCCCAAAATATATTAAAGAGGCCCCAAAATATATTAAAGGTGGTTATAACCACCCAGATTGAGAAGTCAGCCCTGCCAGTGAAGAGATACTTCCACGCATGATAGAATTGTATAAATAAGGTGGCTAGAGCCTCACTTAGATACACACTCACTTGTTCATTGAGAGACAAGTTTCAGAGCTTTAGTTGGAGGAGAGAGAGAGAGAGAGAGAGAGAGAGAGAGAGAGAGAGAGAGAGAGAGAGAGAGAGAGGAGAATTCTTGGGAGAGGACTTTATGTATTTGTTTGATTTATCTCTTGTCATTGTATTGTCTATCTATAATAAGGAATTTTTTTGTTGGGTTTTCTCCCCCATGAGGGTTTCCTACGATAAATTATGTGTCTCTTGTGATTGTGTATTTCTCAGTGCTCCTCTCTTATACTATTGTTATCTATTTAAATGAAAAGAACTCTAATAACAACTTAAATCTTAGCATGGTATCAAATCTATGTTGAAGAGAGCATCTTTCACAAGAGAAAAGTGAAAAATGTCACTGTTGTCATACTTGCAAATTAGGGCTTTTGTTGATGAATTATTTCATCCCTAAAAGGATCTAGAATAGTGCGCCCTTCCTCAAGGATCATGTTGGCATCCTCAGTGCAAATTCTCAGTGGATAGATCACCTAGAAAGTGAAACCCTAGTTTCACAAAGTACGAGAAGTACCAGAAAACCAGAGTACCAGAAGTACCAGAAGTACCAGAGGTACTAGAAAACCAGAAGCACGAGTTCACAAATCCACAAATCAATTTTGGAGGGTTAAAACTTGGATTTTCTCAGATCCAAACACACCAGGATACTTGTCTCAGCCAAGCGCACCTCCTAGTAAGTTCAGAATTTGATTTTAAGCATTTTCATTTTTGGTCATTTTCCTAGCTCCAGGTAAAAGATGTCTGCAAGCACTAAGATTGTTGACAAGATGGAGGGTGCGGAAAACTTATGTGCCTGGAAGTATAGGATTGGTCTCATTATTGAAGAGAATGAACTAGCAAGATTCATCAAATAATAATTTCTAGAACCCAACGATGTTTCAGATAAAGCAAAGCATCAAAAGGACATGATAAGGGACAACATAATTATTGCAGATTCAATCAAAGATCACTTGATCCCTTATGTGTCATCAAATAAGACTCTGGAAGAAATTTTTGATTCCCTAAGCATACTATATGAAGGAAAGAACATAAAATGGAAGATGAATCTAAGAACTCATCTCAAGAATACAAGGATGCAGAAAGGAGAATCAATCTAAGAATATTTCTCCAGAATATCCCAATTCAAAGAACAACTAAAAGTAATCGGAGATGCCCCCGGATGGGGTGCCACGTCGAGGAGGCCGACCAATTGGTAATGAGACGGGCACCGCCATAAATAATGGCCATCGCCTCCCATCCTCTCACCATTAAAGTTGGGAGGGTACCCGCGCAGTCATGCCTAGTTGATGAGTCCCCTCAAGAACGTGAAGGGAAAGACACACTAGAGAATTAAGCACTCATATTTAATGGTCTCCATTTTCACAATCAACCTCACCCTTATCAGCTGCCTGATTGGTAATGCAATGCATTTGCAAATTCAATTTGCGGGGTGCTGGAGCAAGGATAATCTTTCCATCAATCCCCCGGTCTTAGCTCAGCTCCTCCACATGCCAAGAGCATGAGGAAAGCCTCGCAGAGGCATGGCGTGGTATGCCTATGACTCTCGCAGGAAGAGACAAAAGGTCTTTGAGTGAGCGTTGGCTCTTGCATCTGCTCGGGAAACCAGGGAGCATGGGAGACATAAAACACCACCCATGCCATATGTGGAGGAGACTGCTCTGGATGAATCCATCCAGAACTCTCCAGAACACCTCATCTTCACCATCCTGGAAAATTGGAATCCCCCCATGGCTTTTGGAAATGAGACCAAGCTTCCAGATCCCAGAACCTCTCACAGATGCAAGGAAGAAGAACTTGTAGAGGAATTTATAATCTGCTACATCCAGGAAGAAGTGTTAGGCAGCGGAGACGAAATGAAGAACCCAACAAGAAGACCACCCCCAGAGACAGTAACCCAATAGCATAGTCATCTAGCAGACCATCTCAGCAAAGCTATGGTATAAAAGGAGGGAACCCATGCTCAAGGGCCAAATCCCCTCTTGACTGTTTAGGAGGAATGGGAGGACCAACCTCCTTACAACAATCAGAGTTATGGGAGGACCAATCCCCTCAAGCTCCTCTTCGAAAATCGCATTATGGTGGATGACCAAATATTCAAAGCCATTCAAATTGGCCACCTCCTCGATATGATGTATGCAACACACTCCAGAGCATCCCCATGACTACAGTACCCTACGTGCGCGCAAGCCTATGTGATTCCAACAAGATGGTGAAAGAAGGATGATGATGGCGAGTCGCCTGGTCCAAAGGTTATGTGAATGTTTCTAATTTGCATTTTCTCTTAGCAGTGGACTTTAGCTATGTTAGCAGTTAGGTTGTTAGAGGCTGGACTGAATACATTTTGGCTTTGCATCCTGGTTACCTCCAGGCAGGACGACAGCCTGGAAAAATTTTGTTTGTTTGAATATAAATGGCATCTTAAGGCCAACTGTCTCAGTTTCCTCTTAGTAGGCGGGACAGTTGGAGGCACTACTAGACTTTGTAAACATGTAATAGTAATATAAACAGGATCCTCCCCCTTTTTACTTAAAAAATACAAAATAAAAAATAATTAGAGATGCTATAGATGAAGCCAAAATTATAATAACGACCCTTAATGGTATCACAAGACCTTGGGATGCATTCACCCAAATGATGTGTGCCAGAACAAAGAAACTAAAATTTGATGGTCTATGAGAAGAATGCATTCAAGAAGAAACAAGAGTAGCTAACCGAGAAGCGTTACTAGCAAGATATGATGATCAAGCCCTAACTACCCACACCAAAGGAGGAAGGAAGAATTCTTACTTGCAGAAATAAACTCATAAAGAGTATCATCCCCAAAACAAATCTCAACCAAAGACATTACAGAAGAAAGAATAACAAAAGGAAAGAGATTACTCATTTGTCCAATGCTACCATTGTGAAAAGATGGGACATTTTGTGAGATATTTTCTAGCAAGATGAGAAGAATACAAAAGGAAAAATAAGAGGCACCATGCCCATGCAGTTGAAGATGAAGAGCCACCCACAAGGATGTTAAGAGAACAAATTAAAGATTATGTCTTAATTTTGGCCCTGTCGGGATCGGTAACACCTAGAAAGGGCACTTGGCTCATTGATAGTGGTGCCTCCAAGCACATGATAGGTCAAAGAGATATTCTCTCTTGCATTTCATAAAAGAAGTTTTCTCAGAAAGTGACACTTGGAAATGATTATCAATACCCTATCAAGGGAGTGGGAGAATCAAACTGCAAGCTTAACTCATGAAACTCAATGAAGATGAAGGATGTAATCTATGTAACAAGTTTGACAAAGAACCTACTCTCCATATCCGATTTAGAAAATAAAGGCTTCAGAGTTTCCTTTATAGATGGAGAAGTTCTTATGTGGGCTAAAGGAGAAACCATAAAAGAAGAAATTGTCATTGGAAAAGAAGAAGGTGGCTTGTATAAGCTAAAGGGTCATTCAAAAGTTGCCATGACCCACACCATTGAGAATCCATGTGAACTTTGGCATAGAATATTATCCCACATCAACTACAAGGCACTACCATACATATGCAAGGTAGTCACAAGTCTACCAGAACTCAAGGTTGACCATGAAGGCGTTTGCAATGGATGTGCACAAGGGAAGAACATCAAGAACCCTTTTTCAAAGAGAGACAACAAAGAAATAGGAGTCCTAGAGCTCATTCATTTAGATGTGTGTGGCCCAATGCCATCATCCTCCATTAGTGGGTATGTATACTATGTATCATTTATTGATTATTATTCTCATAATACCTGGGTGTATTTTTTGAAATCTAAAGATGAAGTATTCAAAAAATTCAAGGAATTCAAATCCTTGATAGAGAATCTTTCTAAGAGAATGATCAAGATACTCAGGTTATATAATGAAGGAGAATACACCTCAAAAGAGTTTGTGAAATTCTACAAAGATGTCAGGATCAAGAGGGAGCTCACCACTCCCTATAATCCTCAACAAAACGGTGTGGAATAAAGAAAGAACAGAACTATAATAGAACCAATGAAGACCATGATCCATGATCAAGATCTTCCAATGTGCTTATGGGCATAAGTGGCAATGACAATAGTATATGTACAAAATTGATTGTCCCATAGTGCACTTGGGTTCAAGACCCTGGAAGAGATGTTCACCAGAAAGAATCCAGAGGTAAGCTATCTCAAAATATTTGGTTGTTCAGTATTTATACATATTCCAAAAGAGAAGAGAAACAAGATGGAACCCTCACAAAAGAAGGGAATATTTGTGGGATATTGTGAGGTCTACAAGGCCTTCAGAATTTATATACCAGGTCACCATCAAATTGAGATAAGAAGGGATGTGACCTTTGATGAATAATTATATGAAGAGGAACATGTAGCTCCCAGAGTTGCAGAATCAGTGAGGGAGGTTCCTAGAGTTGCAGAACGAGTGAGGGAAGTCGTAACTTCCCCTGATGAGGAAATTATAGAAGATCATGACATAGTAGAATTTCAAGAACCCCCTTAGATGACGATCTCCCATAACAAAAAGCTTGCTTGGGCTAGAGAGCTTATTTAAGATGGAAATAAGTATGGTGTTCCTGAAGGAACGATGAGACAAGTCAAGAGACCTAAGCCATTCTCCTGTTATACGACTTTGATGCGTGATCTCCTAGAGAAGGAGCCTACCTACTTTTAAGAAGCCATTCAGAATAAAGAATGGTCAAATGACATGACAGGAATACCAATCCATAATAAAGAAATATGTATGGGAAATAGTTCCCATATCGAAGAGTAAGGATGTGGTATCTTCCAAATCGCTCTTCAAAATAAAACATGTTGTCGATGGAAGTATTGAGAAGTATAAATCAAGGTTTGTTTCTTGTGGATTTTCTCAAAAGGAAGGCATTGAATATGAAGAGACATTTTCTCATGTAGCCAGATACACTTCGATCATAACCATCATAGCCCTTGCATCTAAGATGAAGTGGAAGTTGCACCAGATGGATGTAAAGACAACCTTCCTAAATGGTGTCATCGAAGAAGAAGTGTATATAGAACAACCTCAAGGATTTGAAGTTGAAAATAGGAAGAATAATGTATTCAAGTTGAATAAGGATCTATACGGATTGAAGCAAGCTCCTAGAGCTTGGTATGGCAGGATAGATAATTTTCTGACGAACTTGGGCTTTACCAAGAGTAAATTTGATTCTAACCTCTACTTCAAGGTTATGAACGATGAGACAGTGATATTGTTACTATATGTGGATGAATTATTCTTAACTAGAGAATAAAATATCATCACCAAATGTAAGAAGAAGCTCGCTTCAGAATTTGAGATGAAATACCTTAGCCTAATTCCTTATTTCTTAGGTCTTGAGGTATGGTAGAGTCTAGAGAGAATCTTCCTTAACCAAGGGAAGTATGTAGTCAAAATCTTGAAGAGATTCAACATGTTGGATTGCAACTCCATGAATACACCCATGGAAGCGAAGCTGAAGTTACTGGTCGACACTTCATCAAAATTCATTGAGTCCACATTGTATAGACAGATCATTGGCTTGTTGATGTACCTGACGAACACTAGACTAGATATTTGTTTTTCCATTAACACCTTGATTCAATTTCTAGTATAAACAAGACATGCTCACCTAGTTGTTGAAAAACATGTGATGAGACACCTTAAGGGTACATTAGATTGTGGTCCCAGCTATGATGGAGATCATGATTTCACACTGAGTGGGTACACTGATTCAGATTGAGATGGAAGTGTCTCTGATAGGAAGAACACTTTAGGATGATATTTTAGTTTGGGATCATCCATGATCTCATGGAAGAGTAGGACATAATCTAGCATTGCTCTAAGTACAGTGGAAGCAAAATACATTGTTGAGTGTTCTTCCAGCTGTGAATTTATATGGATTCATAAGTTATTGACTGGTCTATTAAACCTAGAGATGGAAGAAACCACGATCCTATGTAACGACTAGAGCTGCATAAAGATGACAAATAATCTTGTATTTCATGACAAGTCGAAGCACATAGAGATACGATATCATTACATCCATGACATGGTGTAGAGAGGAGCCATATAGCTCCAATATGTTAGCACAGATGAACAGGTTGTCAATGTGTTGACCAAGTCTCTATATTGTGTAAAGTTTGAGCACTTTCTAGATAATATTGGTATAGTCCGAAAGGACCTTACTCGAAATGGGGAGTAGTGTTGTGATGAGATATATCTAGTACTGTTCTTCCAGCTTAACCGCTATGATGTAAAGCTAGTCTAGTTGTTATGTTGAGATATGTCTAGCACTGTGCTTCCAACTTAATTGTTTTGACGTAAATCCAGTCTAGTACCTTGCTTCCAGCTTTATAGTTGTGACAAAAAGCAAGACGAGTATTGTGCTTCCATCTTTATAGATGTGAAGAAAATAAATATGAGTATTTTTCTTACAACTTTATAGCTATGACGAAAAGAAAGACGAGTATTGTGCTTTCAACTTTATAGTTGTGACGAAAAGAAAGATGAGTATTGTTCTTCCATCTTTATAGCAGTGATGAAAATGAAGACGAGTTTTGTGCTTCCAGATTTATATCTGTGACGAAAAACAAGACGATTATTGTGCTTACAATTTTATAGCTATGACGAAAAGAAACATGAGTATTGTGCTTCCAACTTTATTGTTGTGATGAAAAGAAGGACAAGTATTTTTCTTCCATCTTGATAGTTGTGATGTAAATCCAGTCCATTATTGTGCTTCCAGCTTGATTGTTGTGATGAAAAGCAAGATGAGTATTGTGCTTCCATCTTGATAGCTATGATGTAAATCTAGTATAGTATTGTGATGATGAGCCAGGCTCGTGTTGTGATGATGTGACTAGCCTCGTGATGTGATGATAATGTATTATTCTTATACTAATCCATATTGATGCAGATGATGATTTCATTCCTGTTAGGATGACGATGTTGCCGACGAGAAAAACTTCTGATGATTTATAGATACACTAGTAAGTGTTCCAAGATGATATTTATGATGTTGTCCTGTCACCCACCTGATGTTGTTGATGATGTTGTCCTCTCTCTCACCTGATGTTGTTGAAGAATACCCTTCTTGTTAAGGGGGAGTGTTAAAATAATGTAACTGCAAAGTGTGTTCTAATTATTATTCTAGAATTATTCATTAGATCAATCCCCGTTGTGGATTGATCATGTCGGCTATTGTAAAGGACCAAATCTGCTTTTGGGGATTGGTCAAAATATAATTGTAATAGGTAGAATAAGAAGTTGGCCCCAGAATATATTAAAGGTGGTTATAACCACCTAGATTGAGAAGTTGATCTGCCAGTGAAGAGACACTTCCACACGTGCCAGAATTGTATAAATAAGGAGGCTAGCGCCTCACTTAGATACACACTCACTTGTTCATTGTGATACAAGTTTCAGAGCTACAGTT
>ML778043.1:779216-792626 GCA_009831015.1 Picea engelmannii
GAAGGTGTAGATATAGGGGAAGAGAGGGGGATGTGGGAGAGAGGGAGATATTAATAGACGTTAAAGTATTGGGAAGGAGGGAGAGGGAGAGATGGAGGTGGGGGTGTGAGGGAGGGGGAGAGGGAAGGAGGTGGAGAGATTCAGGAAGAGAGGGGGAGGGGAAAGAGTGAGAGAGAAATAGAGGGTGGGAGGGTTGAAGTTAGTAACATCAATGCAGGGAGCATCATATTATCTGGTTTTTATTCATTACTCTTCCAGGAAAACCTGGACCTCCTCTATGAATACCAACTATGATGTCTTCAGTTAGTCTCAGGAGTGTAGAGATTAGGTGGACAACTAGACGGGAAATAAGATCAATGTATCGAGGTTAGATAATGGGGGAGACTACACCTCCAATTCCTTCAAGGATTTCTACAAGGAGGTAAGTATCAAGAGGGTGTTCTAAGACAATCCTCAACAAAATGGGATTGCAAACAGAAATAATCGATCCATCATAAGTTTTTCTAGGGCTATGATACATGACCAGGAGTTTCCTATGCTTAATTGGGCATAAGCATGTAACACGACATTATATGTGTAGAACAAGAGTCCTCACAGGATATTGGGGGACAATACTTTGGAGGAGGAATTTTCATGAGTGAAGCTAGGGATAAGACATTTTAGGATATTTTGTTATCTAGTATACATTTCCTATCACCACAATGTGATGAACATTTCTCATTGTCATAATGTGGTGTACATTTCCCAATATTGAGAAATGTCCATCACATTACGAGGTTGGGAAATGTTAATGACAATGCGACATTAGGAAATGTTCATGACATCACGATATTGGGAAATATTTTTCGAAATGCGACATTGGAAAATTTTCATCACATTCCATTGTTGGGATATTTTCGTCAAAATGTCCCAACGTCTCAATGTGATAAAATATTTCCAATGCCGCAATGTGACAAACATTTCTAAATGTCGCAATGTGAAAAACATTTCCCGATATTGCATTGTGACAACCATTTCTCAATGCCACAAAAGTAAAATATGATTCTACAATGTGTCAATCATTTCTTGACTTCGCATCGTGATGAATAATTCGCAGCATTCCATTTTGATGAAAATTTCCCCACGTTGTGATGTAATGAACATTTCCTAGCATTGCAAATGTGAAAACAAATTCTCAACCTTGCAATGTGATGATAATTCCTCAATGTCACAATGTGACAAACATTTCCCAACTTCGCAATGCGACGAACATTTCCCAACATCACATTCTGACGAACATATTCCAACATCGCAATGTGACGAACATTTCCCAATGTTGCATTGTAACAAGCCTTTCCCAATGTCCCAATGTCATGAACACTTCCTAATGTCACATATTCATGATTGCTTCCCAATGTCACAATGTGATGAACATTTCTCAACGTCATAGTGTGGAAAAAATTTCTCAATGTTGCAATGTGAAAAACATTTCTCAATGTTGCAATGTGAAAAACATTTCCCCACATTGCATTGTGATGACAATTTCCCAACGTCTGAAAAATAAAATATGATTCTACAATTTGTCGAGTGTTTCCTAAGCTCACATTGCAATGATTTATTAAGTATGTTTCTTTTTGATGAAATATTTTCGACATCGCAATGTGACGAACATTTTTCAACGTCACAACATGACAAACATTTCCCAACATTTCATTGTGACTACCATTTCCCAACATCACAAAAGAAAAACATGATTTTACAATGTGTCGAGTGTTTCATTAAATCTTGTTCTCAGGAATAATTCCCAACATTGCAATTTTGATTGTGATGAAATTTTCCCGACATTGCAATGTGACGAACATTTCCTAACATCTTAATGTGACGAACATTTATCAACCTCACAATGTGATTAACATTTATCTACGTCACAATGTGACGAGCATTTACCAGCATCACAATGTGATAAACATTTCCTAACATCGCAATGTCACGAACATTTCCCAACGTCCTATTCTAGCGAACATATCCCAACATCGCAATGTGATGCGCATTCAACATTGTTGCATTGTGACAAACATTTCCCAATGTTGCAATGTCACGAACATTTACTAATTTTGCATTGGCATGATCATTTCCCAACATCACAATGTTACGAACATTTCTCAACATTGCAATGTGACGAGCATTTCCCAACATCGCAATGTAACAAACATTTCCCAATGTCGCAATGTGATGAACATTTATCAATGTCGCAATGTCAGAACATTTCATGACATCTCATTGTGAGGAATATTTCCCAACTTTGCAATTGACGAACATTTCCCAACGTCGCAAATTGATGAATATTTCTCAATATCGCAATGGGACAAACATTTCCCGACATTGCAATGTTGACAAAAATTTCCCAACTTCAACCACACTTCTGATGATCATTTCCCAACAACGTAATGTGACTAACATTTCCCAATGTCACATTGTGATGAACATTTCTCAATGTCACATTGTCACAAACATTTCCCAATGTGGTACTGTCTTAAACATTTCCCAATATCACAATGTCACAAACATTTTCCAATGTTGCATGATGATAAAGATCTCTCAATATCACATGAACATAGATTTTCCCACTGTCATAAATATTTCCAGTTGTTGCAATGCGACGAAATATCTCCCAACATCACATTGTGACGAACATTTCGAGTACACATGTACACACACCACCAATAGTCATGGGCATGATTTTTTGTGGTCTTTTATGATTAAAGTCAACCATAGTCATAATCATGGTAAACCTTGGTATCATGGTTTGTCATGGTCATGGTTAATATTTTGTATGTATGTAATAATGTGTTATGAATGTGTTTTTACTTTATCACTTTAATGTAATATTAAAACTTTAATACCTTTTTAAGATTTTAGTGCTTATTAAAACTTATTAATACTTTGAAATAACACTTTCTTGTGTATTAATACTATAGCAACATATTATTTATTAATATATAAATATATTAATTATAATGTATTTATATATTATACTAATTTATAACGCATTTTTTTAATGTATGAATACTTTATTAATATATCATTACTTTATTAATGTATTATTACTTTATTAATGTATAAATACTTTAGAAATATAATAATTAGTAATGGTATTAATTTGTGTAATGTATTATTACAATATTGATGTATCATTACTATTACTTTATAATGTATCATTAACATAATAATGTATTAATACATTATAATTATTTATAAATGTATTATTATAATATATTAATATTTAATTAATGTATTAATAATTAATAATGTATAAATATATTAATTATGATATATTTCAGCATTATAATAATGAGTTAATACATTATTATTAATTTTTATTTTTTTTCTTTCTCATGTGGTTCAGAACATAGGGAGGGTTGGTATTTCAAAACATCCCATTTAAGGGTATAACATGTCATTTACAAGGAATTGAACTTGGGTGGGGAGGGTAACACTCATTCCTCCCAACCACCCAAGCTACATCCAATGGACATTTTAAATTAAGTTATATTAAGTAATAACTTAATTATAGTAAGTTATAGTAGTAATAACTTAATATATTAAGTAATTTAAATTAATAAATTAATGTTTTAATTTAGTAATTAATACATTAAGTTAGAAATTTAGAAATCATATGACTCTAATAATACTTTAACAATATTAAGTAATAGATTTTTAATAAATTATTAATTATTTAATATATTAATATATTAATTAAATAATACAATTAATAATATATTAATACATTATTATAGATTATTACATTAATAATTAATTAATACATTAGTATTATATGGGTATTAATATATTAATGGTTGTTCCCATGGCATGTCGACCCTCAACTAGCAACAACCACATTAAGTAAAAAGTGGTTGACATATGCCATTTTTCATCCTTTTAAAATTAATGGCGTCCATCAACTTATATCAACCCATTTTTACTTAATGTGGTTGTTACTAGTAGATATTCCATCTAGGCCAAGGATTTTTCTCGAGTTCATGGAAAATATGATTGCTTCAAGATTGACTTCCAATACCTCTACATCAAAGGAAGCATTCATATCTTCATTGATAGCCTTTGGAAAGAGTTTGAAGACCTCAAGTATTTCCACTATGAGTCGTCCAAGTGACTCTTTGAATATGGCACTGAAATGGCTCGTGGATACCTCTTCTTTTTCATGAAGTCAATGTTTTTTTGTTCGTTGGCAAAGTTATGAAAGATGTTGGTATTGGTATCACCTTCTGCTAGCCAGACCACATATCTTTTAACCTCCATGTTACTTCCTTTGCTTCCTCCTTAAACAAAAGTTGTTGTCCAAGGGCTAGAAACGTATTCAAGGAGGAAGCCTCCTTATCATAAAATATACCAAACATATTAGAATTGAAAAGGAATTTGAGTTCAACTCAATCTCCTTGGTCATTTCTTGGGAGCATTTTTTGAATTTTAAAACCTACTCTTTCATGGCTTTTTTTACTTTTAGAATATTCTCATGGAACTGTTCCATGTAAGAAACCAGGGCTTCATTATTGACGTGAATCCATATAGAAATGACTAGGTTTCTATATTCCTCCTTTTGTAACCATATGCGGTTGAGTTTAAAAGTTGCATGTATTTTCCGTTGAATAGGTTCCAACTTCAAGAGAATGGGGAGGCGATCTAAGATTCATCCAATTCCAATCCAGAATTTGATGCACAATGGTTCATCTAGCATATATTTCAAGATCAAGAATCTGTGTATCCTTTTATATGTTCCTTCCTCCCCTTTCAAGCCATTCCTCCACGTCGTCATTATCTTAGGAGCCTCAAGATCAATTAGATTATTAACTTCGAGGATGTGAGAGTAAAAACCTTAAGGGGGTCCTTGCTGGGATGAAAACCCCAAACTTATTTTAGCAAACAAAGAAAGTTGAGGTCACCTCCTATGATGATATATTCACCTGAGAGGATTGCAAAAGAGGATAGCGCTTCCCACAAGGGATATTTTTCAATGTAACATATTTAGAGGTTGATATCCATAAAAAGGAACCTAATTCTTGGGCTTCCGGTTCCACAAAAAATATTGAATTCAACATCGAGGAAGAGAGGACCTCGCATTTTGGACTCCAAGCCAACAGTAGATCCCCATAGTGGCAATCAGAGTCTAGATAATAGAAGGACTAGTACTTCATCGAATGAGAAAGAGAATCCATGACCTTGGACCCATCACACATGGTTTCTTGAATCAAAAGTACATCGAGATTATAGGACTTAACCAATCACTTGAGGGTTATCATTTTGGAGGCACCCATAACCCCATGAACATTAAACAATAAGAAGATCATGGTTTCACCTTAGAGAAGGCATTCTTGAATTTAAGGGCCTCAATTTCTTGTTTTGGAGTCCATGTATCTTTTTTGGCTTGATGTTGAATAGGAGAGAGATGTGACGTAAGTCTTGATTGAGACCATGAAACCTTGTCTAAGGCGGTACCTCCACTGATAACATCGTAGTATTTAAGAACTTGACAATATTAGCAAAGGTAACCAGAGAAGAAGGAGGGGTTTGTATGGCTATTAGGTCTAGAATATTCTAGTACCTTAGAATTATCCAATGAAACGTTGCCATGAACAATGACCATACCTCCAAGAGAGGGTCTAAGGAGAGGGGAAGGGTCAATAGTATGCAAAACTACCTCAAGCAACATCCAACCTTTGACATACATACGACCAACTTAGGGCACAAGTGGGAGAAGAAGGCCAGCCCGACAAGTGTGGGGTGAGGGATAAAAAAATATCAAGAGAAGTAGAGACATTACCCAGAGTCAAAACCCTAGGAACATAAGGGAGGGAAGGAGGGACAATGCTCTTACCTAAAGAGGAAATCTGTGAATTTGTCAGAACTTTCGGGCCTTTGAGTGCATCCACATGACTGGTCCACATTGGAACCTCCTCAAGAATCATGATTCCTTCACTCGCAAAAGGAGAAGCCACCTTCAGTTTCCACACTTTTTTGGGAGGCAAGTGTTTCTTGAACCGAGATGGGCATCTATGCAAAGTGTTTGCGATCTAATGGAAACCATAGCATCTAAACAAGACACTCCAATAGTCCATATTTTGCAACCATGAACAACCCTCTATGACCAATTCAATTTCCTCCAATAGGTCATCCTTCAAGTAAACCTCCACCTGCAACCATGCCCATCTTCATTTTCTTTAAACATTCCATCCTTCTTCCATCTCGACAAACCTCTTGATATTTTTTTTGAATAATTCTTTGTGCCAAAATGATAACGATCGTCTAGAGAGGATGACCCATAAAACCAAAAACATAATTTGTTCATGACAGGTGTCTAAATTGATTCTCCATCCTTCACTTAGTTTTTACAAATTCCTATTATTGTTTTATGTGTCATTGTCTTCACACACCCTCCTTTACATAGTTTTTACAAGTTAATCTTAATAGTCAAAGGATTTTGAGTTAAAATAAATCTCTTACAAATTTAAGGTATGAAAAGTGTTTCACCATCTTTAAATTTTTAAAATTAAATGATATTTAAATCATATTAAAAATTAAAGTAATATTTTGAAACCATAAAAATTAAATTTGAGGGTCCCATTTTCCCTCATTTCTCTCTATATAAAGATGAATTCTAAAACCCTAACTTTGATCTTTCCCTAACCCTAATATGAATTCTAAAACCCTAACTTTAATGTTATCCTAACCCTAATATAAATTCTAAAACCCTAACGCTAATATGCAGTTTTACTCTTACTAGTCGTTAATCTATATATATGAATTCTAAAACCTTAACTTTAATGTTGTCCTAACCTTAATATAAATTCTAAAACCCTAACGCTAATATGCAGTTTTACTCTTACTAGTCGTTAATCTATATAGGATCAAGATGATGAATCCTATTGATTATTTATCCTAAAATTTGTCAATTTCTTATTGCTTTAATTATTGGTTAAAATTTAAATCCATCATTTGTTCTTGATAATAAATTAGAGAGAAAGAATAGCTGCAAGTTTTGCCACCAACCTACTAACGAGGGAATTGATCAATTATTCAAAATTTTTTCTTAAAATTAATATAGACAATGCAACATCCAACATTAAACTCTATCAGATACGACACAAGCAATTCTTAGAACCCAAAATGTTAAATTGAATCGTACCAACCTCTATCTCGTTGTCATCATAGTAATGCGAGCCCAACTTTTTCATTTTGATTATAATAAGAGGTGCCATATTGATTAAGGACTCACTTGATTTGCTTCAACGTTTCCCACTCATGCCAAGGTCTCTTCTCATAGAACTCCCTTCCCCACAATGCCTTAGAATCCAACCTCAAACCCCCACACGGTCCTCCCTTCAGAGGCTCTCAAGAATCAGAGCAATGAGCGCCTCGGGGCCCCTAAAATAGAAAGAAGAAAAGTCATTAAATATGGATATTGAACGATTTTCAAACTACAACTATTTATGGCGAAAATCATGGTGAAGCAGGGTTACACGGTGCTTTCCCATTCCACGATGGAGTACACGGAGACTACCATGACATCGAGGATTCGATTCTTCACTGACATTAACAGTTTCTACAAAGAGCATCCAAAAATCATGCTATCAACACAACACCTAAAGAGGAGCACACTTTTCACAGATGTCCTTTCCGCGAAAGGGTTCCGACGTCGATTGTTCTTATAGGTTTTGTTGGTCGAGCTCGACATGACATGCACTCATCGCATTTTTTACCTCAAGAGTGTCAACGATGGCTGGGGCGATCTCCCTTTCATTCGTGACACGGTCAGTGTTTCTAACACTGCAAGTGTTTGAGAGCTGAACACTGCAAGTGTTTTCTCAACATTTTTTCCAGATTGTTGACTTATGAATCTATGTATCCAGAAGATGTTGGCTTATATGTGGAGCCAAATTGCATTGAAAATGGTATTTATTACTTCAAAACAACCTTATCACAACTCTTTAATAAAGTATCATTATGCAGAAAGAGCGTACACCTATTAACAATGTGTACATTTAATAGGTTTTTAGTGCTTAATTAGTTTTTTATGGACAAGATTAAATATTGATGGAATATTTTTAGTAGTCCCAATAAATCAATGGATGTGATTTCAACCACTAACTTCCTCAATGTTATAAAGGCATCCGTTTACATGTTTATATTTTTACTTTTACTTGATCATATTTAAAATTTACTATGATGGTGAGCTGATTACCACATCTGAGTGATTAAAAAAGATTAAAATTTTGTTACAAAATATAGATATGCGAATGTGGAAAGAAACCCTTTAATATTTGAAAACATCGCAGGTTTTGGTATTGTCATTCCATGTGCACCAATGCGTTCCATTTGCGGCTATAGAGTAAGCCCCAGATACGGTCTGGGAATGTGGGATCAAGACGACAGGTCAACAAGTGGATTTCATATATGATTGGCTCCTCAGAGATGAAAAACTCTAGTGGCTTCCTGAGAGAAATCTCCTCCTCACAATAAAATTCTCAAACAATAAAATTTAGCTATATTATAATTTTTAATTAGATATTCTCATTTTTAAAGAAGATGAAAAATCAAAATTATTTATATTTGTAAAGGTTAAAGTCAAATTCAAAAGTGAACAAATATTTATGTTATTAATTTATTATAAATTTATAAATTTAAAATAAATAATTTTTGAAAAAATAAAAAATACATTTTTTCTCATAATTTTTAATAATAAAATGTAGTTTTCCCGGATGGGGTGATAGTCGGAGCCACATGTACAGAGGAACAACAAGAGAGAGCCATTGTGGCGTCAACCGCGTGTCGGACGCATCCCACCCACTCCCGCCACCTTAATGCTATTAATTCAACTTTCCATGAGAGAGGGCACCATTAATGTCAGTGCACCCTCCTCTGGATTTTCGTCCCCTTGATGGAACAACACCATTTCTATGCCTTTACTCTGCACCTGTGTTGGTTTAATGGAGGAAACCATCTCCTTGGTTAGTATGAATTGCACCGGCTGTATCAGACACCTCATTCTCATGTGGTTGATTTCTCGAGAGCTTGAACTTCCACTCAACAACCCCTAAGCCTGCTATCATTCTCTCTTGGTTGTTTCTTCCCTCAATGTGTCTCAGAGATGCCGAGATAGAGAGGGAAGTCCAAACGAGGCTCGTCATGGCAACCCAGTTGACCGTGTCTAGCACTCCACTCCCCACCCGCACCCTCCCACAGTTCCTCCTCCTCATCGCCTTCCTCGTCCTCCTCCATGGCATAGTCGATTCATAATCCCGACAGTCTCCCTCCCCTTTCGTTGTATTTTTCTTAGAGGTTGGAGTGGCTTGATTTCTCGGGGACCTATCTAGGGTTCAACCCAAGCCCCCTGGGATATTTGGCCTCTGCTTCATAGTCAGTACCAGTGGCTCCTCCCAACTTGTCAGCCCACTCTCCCTCCCAGTCTCCCCATGTCCTGCTACTTGGTGTCGATTCTCAGGGTGACGACCTTGAATCAAGAGAGGGTTCACTTCAACGACCTCACTCCCGCGTCGACTCTAGCACCTACCCTGAATCTAAATTACAAAAAGGCCTTGCACTACTGCAAGTCTTGGTCTTTGAGCTACGTTGGGAATTGTATGATCTACGGTTTCGCCTGGAGATTCTGGATGGGAAAGAATCACAATTCCTAGAATTTCTTTCATCATTACATGACGTCCACCACCCCCCAACAGGAGAAGCATACGTAGTAGAGGATGAGCCACCAGTCTTGGCACCATTTCCACCACTTGGGACTTCAGAGAACGTCGCACCAGTCAAGGAGGAGGATGCACCACCATTCCTGCAGGAGGATGCAATGCAAGTGGATGTGACACCAGTCGAGGAGGAGTCAGATCCTCTCAGGGACCCAACAGCCGACGCCACCTCCATGGACGCATGGTTGCACTACAACCCCACCACTTGACATGTAAAAGTGATTCTTTTAGTTTGCTTGGTTGGAGGGTCGTATAAGTGTTGTTTTGTCTCATGAACGCTAAAGTGATAATCTATGTCAATTATTGTCTGTGTCAATGAGTGTCATGCTTGTCATCCTTAGGGGCCTCAATTTTTCTTTTTGATTATATGTCAGTAGAAAGGTCAAGTTGTAATATTTTGATGTCAAGACTTGCAGAATTGTTGCTATGATTGACAGTTTAAGACTTGAACTTTGCAATTGTTCGGTTGGCTGAGCTGGTTTCCCCTTGGGGAAGCTCAGTGTTTATAGCCTGGAACAAAGGAATGAATTTGTAATCTTTGATTTTGGCAAATTTTTTATACAATCTTACTTAAAAAAACAAATAATAAAATGTATTTAAAATAAAATGATTAAAAAAATATTTATAAATGTTTTAAATCTATTTATAAAAAATCTTATTCTTTTAAATACAATTTTCACAGATATTTATATTATTACAAATTTATAAATTCAAAATAATTAATTTAAAAAAAATAAAAAATATTTTTTTTTCTAATATTTAATAATAAAATAAATTGTAAATAAAATTATTAAAAAAATATTTATGAATGTTTAAAATTTATTTATAAAAAACTTATTATTTTCCCTATTCAAATTCAATTTTCAGTAATATTTATATTATTACAAATTTATAAATTTAAAATAAATAATTTTGAAGAAATAAAAATATAATTTTTCTTAATTCAATTTTCATAAATATTTATATTATTACAAATCTATAAATTTAAAATAAATAATTTTGAAGAAATAAACATATAATTATTTTTTTGTTATAATTACACATTTTTTTAATTTAGAATAATTAATTTTGAAGAAATAAACATATAATTTTTGTTATACTTTAATAATATAATGTGTTGTAAATAAAATTATTAAATAAATATTTTAAATCTATTTAAAAACAAATATTATTATTATTTTTATTCAAATTCAATTTTCACACTAAAGAAAATTAGCTAATTTTCACAATAAAATTAGTATAGTGAAAGATAGACGTGAAAGTGGTTTAAGTGTCCATGTAACTATGCTGTAGAGCAATATAATTAGCTGTAATTTTATTATTTTATGGAAATATATGGTTTTATTTTATGGGCATTGGATCGAACAAACTTCTCTTGATCCAACGGTCACAAATGAAAACAATTTAAATTTTAGGACGTGTCAAGCAGCTCCCTCCCAACGGTCACAAATGAAAACAATTTAAATATTCTGACATCTCGGTGTCAAGCGGTTCCCTCCCCGTAAAGGTAATGATTGGTGAAAATTTTTCAAATTTTCTGACATCCTCGGTGTCAAGTGGCTCCCTGTCAAGTGGTGTAAAGATAATGATGGGTGAAAATTTTACAGCCAAGCAGAGACTTATAAAAGCCAAAATAATTAGTTCTTGAATTTGAATCTCCTTCGTTCGCTCTCTGCTTCTCCTTTGTTTGAATCTGAATCTCCTCAGTTTTGTTTGGTATGCTTTGCATTGGAGTGCTCCTCTGCATCGGAGTGCTCCTCCTTTCAGTTATGTGTTGTTGTGTGTTTTTGCATGGGAATATTATGTAATGTTACCTGTGAGGGAGGGAGGCGCGAATGCATTGTGAGAACTGAAAGTGAGGGAGATGTTACAAGTCTGTCAATCTGTGAGTTAGTGATTATAATTTCGATTCATATTTGAGGTCCTTGATAAGATATCCTTTGTGGTTTATTTTAGAATTTATAATTATCATAAAATCATTCATTACTTTCTGATTTCCAGCCAATGATGATCAGATGACATGGCACTGAAGATATCTTATCAATGACATGGTTACCTCCATCAACATCGACGTCTCATATGCCTTTCTTTATTTTCCACAATATTTAATTTGGTTAGTTGGAAGAATAGTTTAATTTGGCTTGTTGGAAGAATAGTTTGTTTCCGATCTTTCGATAATGTGTTTAATTATTTGTAGCTAATAAAATCTGTTCGCTCTAGACACCTTATTGAACTTGAGTGCTCTTCTATATTCATTTATTAGGGTTTTTAATTTTATTTTTAATTTTAAATTATTACTGGTTTTATTTTTATTGTTCACGTTCCATTTGTTTTAGTTTAATTTTGAGTTCCTTTTGTTTTAGTTTAATTTTGCTTCATTTATTATGATTTTCCAGCATTTTTGGCTTTTGTGATTTAAGTATTTTTTGTTATTTAAATTTATTACAAAGCTTATAGAATTAAATAAATATTTTGAAATTTTCAAAAAACATTTACTCTTCACTTTAATATAAATAATTTTTTTTTAATTTTTAATTAAATATTATATTAAGATATCTTTTAAGTTTATAGTTTATATTTTTTTCCTCAGGTATTTCAGATTTTTTGATTTGGTGGGTCAAGAGAGTTCAACTTAATTTATATTCCTTCCTTCCATTACACCATTGTTGGGGTGATGATGCATCATCATGAGTTTCTTTTTGCACACACGACCATTTCTTTCCTATTATCCTCAGGTAATTCAATTTTATATGATAGTTTTGATCAGAATCCCTCTTAATTGTTGTTTTGTTTAGAAAATTGAGGGTTGTCTTCCATAAAACTCTCCATTGAACTTGAAGTGTCTTGTGGTAGTGCTTTATGTTAATAGTTGGGCTACAGTGAGAGGTTTGGATTTTCCAGTTCAATACCTTGTAATGGCATTGATGAATGGAATTTGCATTATTGGAAACATCCATCTTTTTTATTTAGACCATTTTTTTCAGGTAGAATACTTTTTACATCATTATATTGTTTTTGTTATTTTTTCAAATGGAATGACCATTTCTTTTATATTATGCTTTACGGGTTCTATTGAAACCTTCTCATACCATTTAGGTTTCATTCTGCATGATAAAACCCTTAGTATAATTGGACGACACAATGATTCAATTTAATAATATATTGGATCATCAATGTCATTCTTTGGGGTTCAATTTTCACACAATGTTTTAGTTAAGAAAAATTTATAGACTTGGACCCTTTACTTTTGGAGTTAAAATATTTATCAATTATTTTTTATATTAATTTGATATTATTAATGTTTATATTCATTCTTGAGCAAAAGTGCGATATAGGAAAATGTATGATGAAGCATTGCACATAGGAACATGTATGATTTCTTCCTACGCATGCTCAGTTGCATTTTTTTTAAAAATATGTCTTCAATGCATTCTTAAAAAATGTACATGTTTGAGGTGCATTCATTAGTAGAAGCATGCATTCATGAACCTTTGAAAATGGACGTTCTTGTGAGAGATAGGAAGAGAGGGAGAGAGAAGGGGGATAAAGAGGGGTGGGGTAGAGTGGGAGAGGGAGGGGAGGAATAGAGAAAGGGAGGGAAGAAGGGAGAGGTAGGGGAGGAGAGGAGAAACAAACTGAAGGAGAGAGAGGGGCGGGGTGA
>ML778044.1:9456-37631 GCA_009831015.1 Picea engelmannii
ATGTCATCATCCAAGTGGGGCTTCAAAGTGGGCACTCCAGACTTAAAAAAGGGTGAGTCTCCTCATGCAAGAGAAATTGTAAGTCGTTCAAGTACATAGGTCAACCCTACATTCCTTGTTGAGATAAACATAGGTCGACCCTCCATATTTTAATGTTTTCCACACTTAGGGTACCAGTTGAATTTCCATCAAATTTTAGAATAAGATAAGGTCAGCCTTGTTCCTATTTGTAGGTCAACTACCCATAAATGTGTTCTAGCGTCCACATATATATACATTACGTTGAGCATTATGTCATAGATAGGTCTCTTTGTATTTGGTTAAACAATTGGTCTGCTCTCCAAGGCCTCTTCTAAGAATAATCTAGGCATTTCCTATGTTATAATAAGCATACTCATCTAAACATGGACCCCAGTGATTCCAAGGTATCACTTATATAAGAAGATTCTACCAGCTCTTGGTTATAAGTGATCAATTTTTTGAGGATCAAACTCGATGATAGATAGAGAAATATCTCCATGGTCATTTTGTGAGTTTTCTCAAACCAACAGGCAAACCAAATTCCACTCGCCTTGAAAAATTACTTACAACCTTATCTGGCCAGTCGGTTTCTTTGTTTGTTATAAAATGTGGTTGTGGATAATCTGAGCATAAAGAGAGAAGAGCCTTGAATATAATGATATCAGGTTCACTTTCATATGAGTGAGAAAAATGAACACCCTCCTCTCTAACTAGATCTCTGGTCAAAGTCCATCCTTCAACAATTGCTTCCCAGGCAACTCTTTGTGACAAAGAGCATCCTAAGTTTCTCCTAGAATTGGAAAACTAGAAATCTGTAATTCATTTGAAATTTTCCATGATACTACACCATTTTTGAGCTCATTTCGCCAATGCTAAAATGGTGGGTAACAGACCCAATTTGGTGATAAGCCTTGATTGCCAAATTGTACCCCTTTTTCACTTGTTCACTTTTTCCTTGGCCTAATTTGGAAATCAACACCGATTGCTAAATTAGGCCCTCCCCCTAGAATTCTAATGTAATCTTGCCTTGATTTTTGCAATTAGTCTCAATTTCTTAAATTGGAGCTTCCCTCTTGATTTTGAGATCAGTGTTGATCCCCAAATCGAGACTCTTGATACCTTTCTAACGTGCACTTTTAAGACTTACTCTCGACCTTAGCAAAATGGCGAAAAAACTCATTATAGACTAATTTAATTTGAAATACCAAAAAGAGACTTGTTTGATGGGATTATTGATTTAATGTTAAAAGTTAACCTGTGTCTTTTTTGTTTTGTACACTAACATGTAGATGACTTACAATGACTGCAAAGGGAATCAAATGGACAAGACAAAGACTTTAATAGTAAAAGAAAAGTAAGTTCAAACTGATATAAAAAATTGAAACCACTAGGTGGCACAAGAGTACGAGAAGTTTGGATGGTTAAGAAAGAAAACAGGCCTAGGTGGCAAAAAAGGATAGATAAGAAGAGAAATCAAGGATATCCAAGGAAGGAATCAAATTGTCAAATAAGAACTTGGAAGTGACAAAGGAATTGAACCCCCAGGAGGTAGGAAAAAGACAACTTGATGGAGAAACCTATTGACCTAGAAAGTAGAATGGATAGCCAACAAGAGGGGCCCAAATGATGAATCTCTCACTCATTTTCTTGTATAAATAATATAAACTCAAGAGAAAAAGGTTTTTTTCTTGTGCATCTTTGTAGACTATTCAATGAACTGTTAATGAGGAGAAGTCATTACTGGCCACACTTGGGAGACTCATTATACTATACATGTAGTGTGGGACTATTCCCTTTCTTGTTTATGCTAGAATGATTGTAAAAATTTTACTTTCTCTATAGACTAGTCTTGTACAAATGATGATTTCCTCTTATTATTATGATTCAATCAATTGGTGGTGATGAATATGAAATGGTTGTTGGTTATTAATATGAGGCTAACTTGATTTGATGATTGGTGATTTCACAATTTTGACCATTATTTCATAGTAAACTATTCTATGTTCTAATGGTTGGAATGATTTTTTATATCACGTTCATTTCTTCTTCTCAAATCTGAGACAAGTGTTAGATTAGGAAAACATTCTATTGTTAGTTATAGGATTGCATTTAGGACTTATAATTTTGTTCCTTTAAATCATAAAATCAATAATTTTTTTCAAGCTAGAATATGAATGGATTCCCTATCCCAAATAGTGCAAAGTCTGATTGGGATCTTTCATTAGGAACAACCCCTTATGTTGTAGGTGGGACATTTATCCCTATCAACACAATCCTTCTACAAGCTCCCCTCTTGAACTGCTCTTCTTCTCTTGAGAAAGACTAGTTCATCTCAACTACGAATTCAATGATGTATCATTCTATTGTGTTCTTAACCTAGAAATCGACAACCCTTGAAACCTTGTGATCGAATCTCCATAGTGTAACGACGTTCTAGAAGCTCCAATGGGTCTCTCTCCTCCTCTTCCAAGATGGTTGTGGGTGTTCTCCTACTCTCTTCAACCACTCAAATAATACCACTAGGAATTCTACCCATAATATTTTGTAATTGTCATGGTTGTCATGCATCCATTGAGATGGAAAATCCATGATGCATTGTTTCTCAAATAGGTCAATCATATTGATCCTCCAATATTCTACATAACTCTAGGTTAACTTTTCAATCACACTACTAGAACATCATACACATTGTGAAGGGGCATAGCAACAAAACCATTTGTTTGCTCAACTCTAGATCAGGGGTTTGCATTAGTGTCCAACTAAGAGGGTCCATTGTAGTCTAAGTGTTGGAATTTTCAATCCCATCGAAGAGGAAGGTGTCATGTAATGTCTCATAGATTAACCAAGGAGCATTACTTATAGAATACACATAAAAATAAAAAAATTATGCTATCTAATCCTTTAGCTTACCAACTATATGAATACACACAAATTTAACCATTCTACTATCATTAATTTGAATGAAGCTACAAATTTCTAAGATAAACATGAATACATATAATTAACCTCATGTAGTAGCATATAAAACCATTCTCATACACAGAGTAAAACGCTCAACAGTTAAACTCATAACATAACTCAGAAAAATAGATAAACAATTATATTTTTAAAATGAGCGTGCAACCAACTACTTAGGACGGATTTTCCACCCAACCATAGACTTGTTGTTCTATATCTCAACAATAAGTTATCCCTGACCTAGGGATAGGAATCCACAAAAGAGGGTGTCTCTCACAGTTCACTCACAACTCATATAATCATACAACCCACTGGCATTCTCCTATAGTTGTCTCAATCTCCACCAACTCTCTTCCTCTTGACCTTACCAACCCAAGGAATGTACCCCTTCACTGCTCTAAGTCCATTAGGCATACCATTCATTTATTAGGGTCTCTCTAAAATGGGTAACCAAGAATCTCACTACCTGGAACTCAAGGGAACTCAGTTCTAGGAAAACTACCAATAAAACAACAACAATTACAACACATAACTCACACATGGGTTCATTCTTCAAACCTGACAACCTGGTTCTCCTACAAGACTGAGAACTTGCTTCTTTAGTCTTCAATTCCAAAAACACTCCCAAATTTTCTCTCCATTGTTTCTCCATCTCCAGTGCTTCTATTTTCTATTATCTTCTTGTTGTTCATGCAAAAACATGATTGTCTAAATCACCCCCCTTGGCCATATGATTTTTTCCTCTCTTTAATTGCTTTCTTGACTTACACTCTTTTCTAAGCTAATTGTGCTTCAACCCCACGCTCCCAATAACTATGGGATGTGACTTCTCACACACATCCTCTTACATGTATTCAATGATTGGCTTTGGGAACACTCAAAACATTAAAATCGGGAAAAAGGATTTGGGAATTAAACTCATGAATAAAAAACCCCATTTTTAGACCCCTCCTCTCTTGTGGATTAATCAACCCCCATCTCTGTTCATGTTCCCCAACAACTTACATCACATTTTGTTTATTAAAATTCAAAAATACAATTCGCATATACATTTTTTGGCCATAGACACATTCATACATTATATCTACATTATGCATTAATTAAACTAGGGATTATAGTGGGGATGTTACATTCCCCCTCCCTTACAATTGTGCGTCATCCTCGGTGCACAAAATTATTCCGATATACATATACAAATTTACATCATAATATCTAGAAAACAAAACTATGCAATATGTTCACCCTCCAATAACAGTTCCAACCATAATCTCTTCTTCCTCTCAACCTACTGACCCAAGGCATTGACCCCCTTCACTGCTCTCATTCCATCATGTTTCATCATTATTTTATCAGGGTTGTCAATGTAGGTGACCAATAACTCTAAGATGTGTTTCTAGAACTATAGCTACCCAAAATGGAGTCTTGCATTTTTAGCTTATGTTTTCTTCAAAATTGAAAAAAAATTGCAGGAATTCCTCTCACATAGTTTCTTTGTGCTTCCATGTTGCGTCTTTGGGATTGTAGCAGGTCCATTGGACCAATACTAGGTCGATTTATTTGTTCCTGAGTACTTTGAATTTTTGGTCAATGATGCATATTGGTTCCACCCATAAATCTCCTTCGTGCTCCACCTAGATCACATTCCAATCAATTATGTCGTTAGTGGAAGGTACATATTTCTTTAATAATGACACATGAAATACATTATGCACTCTCATGGATGCAACAAAAGCTAGTGTGTAAGCGATTGGCCCTATAGTTTCTAAGATTTCAAAAGGCCCATAATATCTTGTTACCAACTTTGGGCAGCAACCCAATCTTAGAGAACTTCATGTTTGTGATAATATCTATTATTGTAAATGTATTTGGGACGAGACATGTGTTGGGTGGTTTTGGTGAAATGGATATCTGACTTTTAGTTTTTTAGTCAAAAAAATTTTGGTAGTTGAATGTGACATACTCATTTTTCTTTATTGAATATATTATCTTATTGAAAAGGTGCACACTTGCCACATCTTATCTCAACTTAATATATGTGAAACATCCATGTTATATCATGTGGTTTTCATGGGATGATGTCATCTCCCCTCATCCATGATAGATATAGATGGACGCTACCCTCCTTGTAGATCAAATTGATGTAGAACCTCCACTGAATGATATTTATCCTCGCCCATTTAATGCATAGGAGTTTGAGGTGTCCATTGAAATTAAAATTTCACAATGAAAGATAAACAGATTGAAAAAATCAAGCTTGTAATGCTAGAGAGATTTTAAAGGACACATAATGATCCAATAAAAGGAGGCCAAAAACACTCATCGATCTAAGTGCAAATGTAGATGACCACATATGAACCATTTTAGTAGCCCATGCAATGGGTGCACCAACCCAACACTACAACTTGCAAGGCTCGTCAAGAGCTCAAAGGGGTAGCATCCATATATGCCTCTCATCGCCACTGACAATCAAGGGGCATAGCCCCCATGGAATGTGGAGGCAATGATCCCACCCAACCATAAAACCTTTATATTTGGACACAAAGTACACTTACTTAGATTATCATGCATTCATCCAAGCTTCACCAATATCCATCCAAGAAAAGAGTGGAATTCACATCAACAACACCTTTCCAAGAGGTCCCTCTACTCATCCATCTGTAACAAAATTTACAAAGAAGATGAAATTACATAAATTTTAGACTTGCTAAGGGACTTCTCCCCCAATCAAACCATGAGAAAATGAGAGGAAGTGAATCTATATTTATAGAGGAGATGTTCAACTTCCTTTACATTAAAATATTAATTTCCTAGGCTAAAAGCCCCTATTCTAGCCTATGGAGGGGCATCTTGAAATATTGTAACTTCGAAGAATATTCTAATTATATTCGAGTTATTAGCTTATAGACCAAATCCCCTTTTGTGGATTAATCATGTTGGGTCTTGTATAAGACCAAATCCCCTTTTGTGGATTAGTCAAACCATATTTATATGGTGGTATTTGTAAAGTCGGCCTCTAGGGTCTATAAAGTGGTTCTAACCACTCTTAGAAGAAGTTGTCCCTACTAAGTGAAGAGACATAACCCTAACACCTCTTGACTATTATTTATAAGTGAGGATGGTGCCTCATTTGTACACTCACTCTCCCACACTTCTAGTGTGCATATTTTGAAGGAGGTTGTAGTTGCAAGAAGAAGGAGAAGAGAGGCTCATGCTCAGCCCTAGACTATTCTTAGTGGTTTTTTCTTAGTCTTGGCATTGTATTGGAAATCTATTATTAAGGAATTTTTTGCTGGGTTTTCTCCCCCAAGAGGGTTTCCGAGGATAAAATGCAGTGTACCTTGTGATTGTTTTTCTTTCAGTGATCCTCTTTATGTTGTTGTTTTGTAAATGCATTGAATGCTCTAGTAAATTGAAAATAACCTACTAACAACATTAAATTTAACATGGTATTAGAGCTTGACTGATAGAGAACCTTTCACTGGGTATCTAAAAACGTCATTGTTGTCGTACAAGGAAATTAGGGATTTTTACTGAAGAGGAATTTCTGACTAAAAACCATCCAGAAAAGTGTGCCCTATCCTAACACATCTTTTTGCATCTTGAGCACACCTTTTCAGTGGCCAAAATCTTCAGAAATTCAAACCCTAGTTTTGACTAGTACCAGAAAACCAAAAAACTAGGAAACCTGAACTAGTACCAGAAGTACAAGTCCAAATTTGCACAGGTCAAGTTTCAAGGGGTAAAACTTGGAATTTTTGGAAACAACCAGCTCCAACCAACTCACCTTGGTCCAACGCATCTCCTAGTAAGTTCAGATTCATTTTCAGAGAACTTTCATTTTCTGGTCATTTTCCTAGCTCTAGGTCAACATGCCTGCAAGCACCAAGCTTGTTGACAAGTTAGAAGGTGTGGAAAAATTTTGTGCATGGAAATACATAATTGGACTTATTCTTGAAGAGAATGACCTTGCAAAATTCATAAAATAAAATGGACCGAAACCTGAAGAAGATGTAGCCAAAGTGAAGTACAAGAAGGATATGATTAGGGCCAAAAGGATAATTGGAGATTCCATTAAAGATCACTTGATCCTTCAAGTGTCTTCTAAGAATACTCCAAAATATTTGTTTGATTCCCTAACCAAAATGTATGAGGGAAATAACATCAACCGAAAGATGAACTTGAGAACCCAACTCAAGAATACAAAGATGCAGAAAGAAGAAACGGTTCAAGACTATTTCTCTAGGGTTACTCATTTCAAAGAACAATTAGAAGCAATTGGAGACAACTTGGATGAATATGAAATCATCATGAAAACTCTCAATGGTCTCACAATACCTTGGGATGCCTTCATCCAAACCATTTGTGCAAGAAAAGAGACACTCCAATTTGATAGTCTATGGGAAGAATGTGTTCAAGACAAAGCAAGAGTAGCCAACCGAGAATTTGTACTATTAAAGGATGAAGATCAATCCCTAGATGCTCATGATAAAGGAGGAAAGAAAAGGTATCATTTCCAAAAGGAGACCTACCTTCATAAAGAATATCACTCCCCAAGGAGATTCACCCACTTCCATAAAGAATCTCACCCTCCAAGGAGATTCCAAAAATATCGTAAGGGTCAAAGAAAAGAAAAATATTTTTCCTCTTATCAATGTTATCATTGTGATAAGATGGGACACATTGCTAAGAATTTTCCTGCCAGAAGGGAAGAATACAAGAAGAGAAATAACAAAAGACATCATGCCCATCCAGTTGAAGATGATGAGCCACCCAAGAAGTTCACTAAAGAAGAGATTGAAGATTATGTTTTATTTTCTGCCCTCTCAAGATCTGTGACACCTGGAGAGGATACTTGGCTCTTAGATAGTGGTGCCTCTAAACACATGACAGGTCAGAAAGACATTCTCTCTAGCCTTACAGAAAATGACTTCCCCTAGAAAGTTTCACTTGGAGATGATTATCAATACCCTATCAAAGGAATGGGAGAATCCACCTACAAACTTGATTGAGGGACTCCGATGAGAATGAAGGATGTAATTTATGTACCAAGTTTGAAAAAGAACTTACTTTCTATCTTAGATCTAAATAAGAAAGGTTTCAGGGTTGCATTCATAGATGGTGAAGTTCTTATGTGGCCTAAAGTAAAAACCATAGAATATGTAATTGTTATTGGAACATAAGAAGGTGGTTTGTACAAGTTAAAATGTCACTCAAATGCAGCCTTGACTCACTCCATTGAGAGTCCTTGTGAACTTTGGCATAGAACACTAGCTCATATCAACTACAAATCCTTACCATATGTAAGCAAGGTAGTTACAGGTTTACCTGAATTTAAGGTTGATCATGAAGGTGTATGCAAGGGATGTGCACAAGGAAAGAACATAAATAATCCTTTCCCAAAGAGAGACAATAAAGTAGAAGGAATCTTGGAGCTCATCCACTCAGATGTATGTGGTCAAATTCCATTAACCTCTATAAGCGAGTATGTATACTATGTGTCATTTATTGATGATTACTCTCGTAAGACTTGGGTTTATTTATTGAAATAAAAATATGAAGTACTTGGAAAGTTAAAGCAATTCAAAGCCTTGGTAGAAAACCTCTCCGAAAGGAAAATCAAGATACTCAGGTCAGCCAATGGAGGAGAGTACACTTCAAATTAATTTGGAAGATTTTGCAGATATGTCGGGATTAAGAGGGATCTCACCACTCCCTATAATCCTCAAAAGAATAGTGTAGAAGAAAAAAATAATAGAACAATTATGAAAGCAGTGAAGACTATGATTCACGATCAAGATCTTCCAATGCACTTATGGGCCGAAGAAACAAGAACAACAGTTTATTTCCAAAACATATTATCCCATAGTGTACTTGGCTTCAAAACCCCCAAAGAAATGTTCACTGGAAAGAAGCCATAAGTAAGCCATCTAAAAATATTTGGTTGTCTAGTGTTTGTACACATTTCGAAAGAAAGGAGAACTAAGCTGGATCCTTCGAGAAAGAAGGGAATATTTTTTAGATACTGTGAGGTCTCTAAGGCCTTCAAAATTTACATACCAGGTTACCATCATATTGAGATCAACATAGGTGTAACCTTTGATGAATATTCAACACTCAAAAGATCAAGGAAATGTCAGCTTGAAGAAGTATATGAAGAAGAACCTATAGCTCCCAGTGTTGTAGAACCTATGAAGGAAGTTACAATTACTCCTGATGATGAGATTCCAGAAGATCATGATATGATAGAATCCCAAGAACCTCCCTAGATGATGATCTCTCACAGGGGAAAGTCAGCTTGGGCGAGGGAACTTTTTCAAGATGGAGAGAAGTATGGTGCCCCAGAAGGAACCATGAGACAAAGAAAGAAACCTAAGCCATTCTCCAATTATATGGACTTGATGTGTGATCTCATAGAATAGGAACCTACTTGCTTTGAAGAAGACATTCAGAAGAAAGAATGGGTGGATGCCATGACAAAAGAATACCAGTCCATTATAAAGAATGACATATGGGAAGTAGTTCCTAGACCAAAGAACAAAGATGTGGTATCTTCCAAGTGGATATACAAGATAAAACATGCAACAGATGGAAGTATTGAAAAACATAAAGCAATATTAGTGGCTCGTGGTTTTTCTCAAAAGGAAGGTATTGCTTATGAAGAGACGTTTTCTCATGTAGCTAGATACACTTCTATCAGAACCATCATATCTCTTGCAGACAAAATGAAGTGGAATTTACACCAGATGTATGTGAAAACAACCTTCTTAAATGTTGTTATTGAAGAAGAAGTGTATATAGAACAACCACAATGGTTTGAAGTTGAAGATAGAAAAACGCATGTCTGCAGGTTGAAGAAAGCTCTACACGTGTTGAAGCAATCTCCTAGAGCTTGGTATGGCAGAATTGATGGTTTTCTAACAATCTTGGGCTTTACCAAGAGTAAAGTTGATTCTAACCTTTACTTCAAGGTTATGAATGATGAGCCAATTATATTGCTACTAAATGTGGATGGCTTATTCTTAACAGGAGAAGAAAAGATCATCACAAATTGTATGAAGAAGCTCACTTCTGAGATTGAGATGAAATACGTAGGCTTGATGCACTATTTATTAGGTCTTGAAGTTTGGTAGAGTCCAGAGAAGATCTCCCTTAACCAAGGGAAGTATGCAGTTGAAATACTGAAGAGATTTGACAGGTTGGAACGTAAATCCATGAACACACCCATGGAAACAAAGTTGAAGCTCCTAGTTGATACTTCGTCAGAATTGGTTGATACTACTCTATATAGATATATTATTGGGTCATTGATGTATCTGACAAATACCATACTAGATGTATGCTTTGTTGTGAAAACCTTGAGTCAGTATCTGGTAGAGCCCAGACATGTTCACCTTGTAGCTGCAAAGCATGTGATGATATACCTTAAGGGTACGTTGGATTATGGTATCTATTATACTGGAGATCATGACTTCAAACTGTATGGTTATGCCGATTCAGATTGGGCTGGAAGTGCTTCTGATAGAAAGAGCACTTCAAGATGTTGTTTCAGTCTGGGGTCATCCATGACTTCATGGTAAAGAAGGAAGAAATACTGTATTGATATAAGCATGGAAGAATCATAATACATTGCAGCATGTTCCTCCAGTTGTGAAGCCATATGGATTCAGAAGTTGTTGAGATGTCTATTTGATCTGGATATGGAAGCCACCATGATTCTATGTGATAACTAAAGTTTCAAAAAGATGATGGAGAACCCAATGTTCCATGATAATTCGAAGCACATAGAGATCCGGTATTACTACATTTGTGATATGGTGTAGAGGGGAGTTGTAAATCTCCAATATGTTGGAACAAATGAGCAGGTTGTAGATGTGCTGACCAAGCCTATGACTCGTGTGAAGTTTGAGTACTTCTGAGATAAGATTGGTGTTGTATGAAAGGACCTCCCTCTAAAGGGGGAGTGATGCCAATGATACTATGGTATCATGACCAACAACGGGTAGCTCCGTTAGGATATTATATCCAAGGGGATTGATCATCCCTGGGAAGATCTCGAAGGTTCGGTAAGGAAGGTCTGTCAGAGTACCTGTGCATGTATATGCCAACTGTGGTCAATAGTGGTAGCTCTGTTAGGATTTTATATCCTAGGGAATCTTTTGATTCCTGGGCATATCCCGAAGGTCCGGTAAGGACGGTCTATCAGAGTACCACATGGTAGCTTGTTAGGATATTATATCCTATGAAATCTTATAATTTCTAGGCAAATCTCGAAGGTCCGGTAAGGACGGTCTATCAGAGTACCACAAAATGTTGTTGTTGCACCTGCCTCATACTATTTCCATATGATGATGATGATGTTGTCTCAACCTCATGTTGATGATGTTGTTGTTTCATCCTCGTGTTGTTGATGATGTTGTTGTATCAACCTCATGTTGTTGATGATGGTGTACTAGCCTCAGGTTGGTGATATTATTGCTTTAGTGTTATGCTAATTGATGTTGATTTTTTATCTTCATACATATGATGATGATGATGCTACTCCATCTCCATGATGTGAACGATGTTGATATTGATGATGAGAAAAACATTCGATGATTTGTAGATATGTCAGTCAGTGTTCCATATGTTGATGATGTTGTTTCCCTCTCTCTCTCTCTTGATGATGTTGTATTGGTTTATGTAAGTAGAATACCTTTCTCGTTAAAGGGGAGTGTTGAAATATTGTAACTTTGAAGAATATTCTAATTATATTTGAGTTATTATCTTATAGATCAAATTCCCTTTTGTGGATTGATCATGCCATATCTTGTATAAGACCAAATCCCCTTTTGTGGATTGGTAAAACCATATTTATATGGTGGTATTTGTAAAGTTGGCTCCTAAGGTTTATAAAGTGGTTCTAACCACTCTTGGAAGAAGTCGACCCTACTAAGTGAAGAGACATAACCCTAACACCTCCTCACTAGTATTTATAAGTGAGGATGGTGCCTCATTTGTTCACTCACTCACTCACACTTCTAGTGCACATCTTTTGAAGGAAGTTGCACTTGTAAGAAAAAAGAGAAGAGAGGTGCATGCTCAATCCTAGATTATTCTTGGTGGTTTGGTCTTAGTCTTGGCATTGTATTGGCAATCTATTATTGAGGAATTTTTTGTTGGGTTTTCTCCCCCATGAGGGTTTCCCAAGATAAAATGTTGTGTACCTTGTGATTGTGTTTCTTTCAACAATCCTCTTTATGCTGCTGTTTTGGAAATGCATTGAATGCTCTAGTAAATTGAAAATAACCTAATAACAACATTAAATCTAACAGGGAAAAAGTACCTCTTCTTTAATTAACTAATTTTTAAATACAAAAGTGGGCCTTTTAATCAACTTGTAAAAAAATCAAGGGGCACGAACCTCAAAAAATGACCCATCTCCATAAATGAGGGAAATAGAGGGGCTTTGGCATAACATAAACTCTAATTAACCTTTAAAGATCCTTTTCTTCCAAAAAATTAACAAATACAATCTCCAATTTTTTCTCCAAGGTGGGAAAAATGGTCTTCAAGATGCATGCTCCAACCTCCATGCCATCATCCAAGTGGGGCTTCAAAGTGGGCACTCCAAACTTAAAAAAGGGCGAGTCTCCTCATGCAAGAGAAATCGTAAGTCGTTCAAGTACATAGGTCAACCCTACATTCCTTGTTGAGATAAGCATAGGTCGACCCTCCATATTTTAATGTTGTTCACACTTAGGGTACCACTTGAATTTCCATCAAATTTTAGAATAATATAAGGTCAACCTTGTTCTTATTTCTAGGTCAACTCCCCATAAATGTGTTCTAACATCCACACATATACATTATGCTGAGCATTTTGTCATAGAGTTAGGTCTCTCTGTATTTGTTTAAACAACTGGTCTACTCTCCAAGGCCTCTTCTAAGAATAATCTAGGCATTTCCTTTGTTATAATAAACATACTCATCTGAACATGGACCATAGTGATTCCAAGGTATCACTTACATAGGAAGATTCTACCAGCTCTTGGTTATAAGTGAGAATTTTTTTGAAGACCAAATTCAATGATAACTAGAGAAATATCTCCATGGTCATTTTGTGAGTTTTCTCAAACCAACAAGCCAAACCAAATTCCACTCGCCTTGAAAACTTACTTACAATCTTATCTGGCCAGTTGGTTTCTTTGTTTGTTATAAAATGTGGTTGTGGATCATTTGAGCATAAAGAGATAAGAGCCTTGAATATAATGATATCAGGTGTTGGAACACATACAATTCTAATTTTGAGCTTTATATCCCTCATCTCATGAAAATATATTTTTCCCAGAGGAAACGGTAATTTAGAAAGCGACTTTTGATTTTTTAATTCCATTCCATTATTGGTTAACTAGAAATAAGGCGTGCACAGTATCCATCATTGATGAGGTTTTCCTGTTTGATCGAACGACCCTAATACCTTCTAAGTTTTGGAGCCGCCTGAATTTTAAAGAGTCAAATCACTAAAAGTTGCTTCAGAGCTTCGTGCTTCGAGTGATTCTATAAGTCTTAACGATAAAATCTCCGAACTCTGAAGCTCAAAGATATCTATTCTCTACTTTTCCTAAATAGTTTTAAAGACATGAGTCGTAATAAACGTGTACCTTTGAGTCTTCCTTGAGTTAAAATGTGGCACCTCCCTTTCCTAGACACATCATCCAGAATGACATCATCCATAACATGTTGATACAGGAGATGATCCTTCAGAATTTTAACAAAGAATTAAGGCACGAATCATCGAAATATCAAAACATCGAGGTATTAAATGTTAAATAATCAAGTTAATCATGACCAATAGATAATTAATTACTTCGCACTTCGAAGTTCGGACGCTTACCCTTTATCATATTCTAAAATCTCCGAAGTCTGAAGTCCTGAAATGCTTAAAGTTGAATATGATTAATTAAGACTTTTACTAGATAATTAATCACTTCACAGTTTCAGGTTTCGGGAATTTCCTCTCAAGCTATATTTAAAGTTCTTGAAGTTTGAACTCTCGAAACACTCGAAATTGACACACCTTTTTAAACATGATTAATTAAGATTTTAAAAGTGATTATCCAGGGATTAACCTTCGCAAATTTGAGATTCAGATAATTCTCACTCTGTCTCATTTAAAACTCCCAAACACGAACCGTTGGATATTAATGGCATTTATGACTAGTTAAGTAAAATGATTTTAACGCAGATCGTGGATTGCCATGTAGAATTTTCCATTAAAGTTAACAAATTTTCTGTCAGTAAAGCTATACTAGAATCAATGCATCTTATTTGAATAAAAACACTTCAATTTTGAATTCATTCTCACCTCCCGTAAATTAGCAAGTTTTATCTGATTAAGAAGCTCACACAATTCCTTTGCAACAGGTAACCTCATTTTGTTCTCTTGATATTATGGCACCACGGAAAATCATGAAGAAGACTGATATGATGGGCGAGGTTCCAAACCCAAATGTGGATATTTTATCAGACACAACGCCTCGAGCCACAAACACTGTCAAAACTTGGACACATGTTTTCAAAATTTTGGAACTAGAAATCATAAATTGTCTAGAGGATTCTGATGATGAAGTAGATAAATATTTTATGGACAAGCTCAGACATGTATCCCTAGTAGAGCTACACAAGATAGTTGCACGACCGAGACTCATGCCATATAACGACATGATAAGTTGGGCCTTGGAAAACATCGACATCCAGACCAGGAGCATCATCAACCATCAAAAGGTTGTCGTTGGTTCTTTCCGACTAGAAAACCTCCAAGTAATCTATAAGCTATCTCCCAATCCTAAATATACTTACAATGCTGCATTTATTTTGGAGTTCAAGCAAAGGGAATGCATCCAATATGATGGGAGTTGTCTTGATATAATCTGGTCCTGGTGGGGGCACCCTGACAAGTTCAGGGTCAACACTTATGGTATGTATTCCACAACATCATTAGACACTCACATGATTTACGTAGCCATGATGCTCTGTCGATTGTTCGATAAGAAGAGCCCTACTCATTTCCTGGTGGAATGGGTATCTATCATGCATGAGGTGGTTGAGGGATAAACTTTTAATTGGGATAAAATGTTGTCATATAACTTGGACAAAGGAATTACTAAATACAAATTAGAGAAATTAAAGGGGCAGCCAACCCCTTTCTATATGTTTGCGTATGTCATGGACGCCATCTATTTCATGACACCTTTCCCATTGATGAATTGGAGCTAGACCCTGACCAGTGCATAACCCATTCACTTCTACCATTCCAAGTTGTGGGAGGAAAAATCCAAGGATTTATTTTACAAAATCTGTCACAATGTAGTGGTTCATGTTCATGTATCCCTGTATGGTCACCCACCTCCTCAAATTTCAAACGGGATTATGGGAAATCTAGGTAAGTTAGCAGATTGGTTTATTGAAGAGAACTTCTCTTATATCAGGGTTTTTGGATGCTCAGTTCCTCCCCATGCTCTCCCATGATTTTTACCAGACCGGCTGGTATGCAGAGAAGTTTCCTACCAGACAGTAATGGGAGGCATCAACAAAGAGTTGAAGGCAGCACAAAAAAAAGTATGGTCGACTTTCCCTATCTAGGTCGACATTTTTTCACTATTAGATTTTGGTCACTCCAAAGTGGAGGCTGCAGCTTTGGAAGATTTCAAATTGGTTGACATTGAGTTCAAAAGACATGATCCACATAATATTGTGGAAAACCACATGTCCTAGTTCAATATGAGGTGGTATGTGCATGAAAAATCCTTGTACGATGAAATATTCAGGGGAGTTAGATCCTACGAAGAGGTGCAGGATAGATTTCAAACCCTGCCTCTAGACCAACAAGCAGGTTTTATTAGTTTTGAAAGACATAGATGGAATAGCCTATCTAAGATACTACAAGGAGAACAAATAACCACTCCCCCTTCCCAGGAAGTCACGTCAATAGGTTCAGAAGTGAGCCACTATGGTAAATGAAAATATGAGGAAAACCTAAAGAACTCAGAGGTATGGACTCAATAACTAGAAGCATCATTGTTAGACCAGCTAAGCCCCAGGATTTAGAGAAAATCAAATCTTACATGAAGCGGAGACCCGATATAATTCCTTCAACGCCATCTACCCCCGTTGGTACCTCGAATACAACAGAGCAACAACAATCAATGGAGAATTGTACTCCCATTGCATCATTGACACCTCTACAATCCAGCCTCGGAAATCCTAATTCCGAAACTATTTTGGTAAGCGACCTCACTCCCATCTCACCCGAAGAGATGTTGCCTTTGGATTTATTCTTTAGTAAGAAAAGGAAGGCCATTGTGAAAAGAGAATCACACCAGAAAGATGGAGTGATAACCAAAAGGAAGAGAATAGTATATGACGGGAATGTAGAGATGATACAGAATTCGCAAAAGAAGTTGCAGGTTCATTAGGTTCTTTTGCCACAACCAATCAATGGTATGTGGACAATTTGGCTGAACAACTGTGGCAAAAGTGTCTACTGGTAGAACACTTGCAAACTCAAATACTTTCCATGGAACAAACTGTCAGGAACAGGATGAACCCAGACTGTGAACAAATCAGGGCTTACGATCGACTGCAAATCCAACAGCTTCAGGCCAACCTTGAAGAACTCCATCAGAGTTCACAAATCGACTATGGATTTGTCACTCGGCGTGATAAAATAATAGAACAATTGTGAGCTATTTTGAGCCTAACTGAAGGTACCTCAATAGATATCACGACCTTCCAAACTCAAGCATTGGAAGTAACTGAGAAGCTAGAAGTTGCACATCAAGACCTTTTTCTGGATATAGATGCCATCCAAAAGTGCTACTAGGTAGTATATCTTTCTTTGAAGGACATCTATATCAAGGAAAGGGAGGCTCACTCAGCCCGGGCTAAGTTTCAAGAATCCATCATATTAATGCAGAAAGAGAACGTCCCTGATTTTCCTATGCTCTCTCCTTCTAAACAAATAAGAGGTGAGATGAATCTAAAGGCTTGGGAGACCAATCTGTCAGAGAGAAAAAGATTTTCCATAGAAGTAAAAGAGGCTTTCCTAGAAGCATTATTTCCATTAGACAAAGGAATAGTTGATCTTAAGGGAAGTGATATCACGGAATCCCTGGGGCAAATTGATATAGAAATGAACCAGCAGAACTCCATAAAGAGAAAGGAGGAAAATCTAGCAACCATTTAGATAACAAGCCAGATTGATCTTATTAAAATCAATAAGTGGTTAGTGAATCCACGCTTACAATTACAGGCCACATATCGATAAGTGAAAAGAATTCAAGAAAGGCTACCTCAAGTAGAAAAAAAGTTATTCACTTTCAAGGTGAATGAAACAATTGAACCTTCAAGGCTTGTAGTGGAATTTTTGAATAGATGCGATCAATGTATTGACAATAGAAAAAAAATATAGCTGGAAGCAGGTAGAAAAATATACACAGTCTTTTCTCCTTTTCACCCTCCTTATCTTCCATTTTCAAACAATCATCTATCTCATTCACTCTCATTCTAAATTCCCGCTTACCTCCATTTTATCATCATTCTTTCCACGGATGGTTACTTTTCCTACGTCTGTTATCCATTCATTGAAGATCCATGCAGAGCTATCCATATGATTACCTTCTCCCTCAAAAGAAACGTTTCCCCCAGCAGGTGAAGAGATAGAAGAAAATGCTAGCAAAGATCATCAGATTCTATAGACTGTTGTCTTATTTCATATATATACTATTTTTATTGTAAGAAGTCCAACCGTTTTGAGTTGTGACATTTTTTGTATAAATACATAGATTCAAGATCTATTCAAGGTTGCTTCTTGCTGGATGTAATAGAGAAAACTCTCTTTTTTTAGTATTAATACAAGTGCAGATAGAGATTCCAGATTCTGTTCAGTTTCAGTTATGTGCTTCTTCTGTATTTCCATATCTCCAAATTTTCTTATGTAATTCCTTGATAAGTGATTGATTGCAATTTAGTATCACAACTACTATAATCACATTATATCGGTAATTTGTTAAGTAAGCAGTTTTTCCTCTGTATTTGTTGTAAGTAATACAAGACCTGCAAGCTATTTGAATTACTGCATCTCATATCCTGTTGAAGGGTGCACTCTTTACTTTATTATATTGCAAATAAGGTAATACTCATCTGCCATTGATGCCTAACTTTGTTTAACGGTTTTGTAAGTTTCTCCCACACCATTTGATATTAAAATTGTGACTCAAACAACGAAATATGACCTCTGTACTGTCCTATTATTAATTTCATTTAAGGATCTTTTCTTATATAACTAAAGGTATAAAAAGAACTCTTGAAAAATAGTCTCTGTAAATTTTCCTAATGCATGACATTACTCTTTGAGCCTTAAGTTTAATCTCAGGAACAAAATATTTTTGGCGTCGCTGCCGAGGACGAAGAAACAAAGTTATTATCCCTAGGAAAATGACAAGGTAAGTTTCTATCTTTGATGGTGAACAAAGATTGAATACATAAGTAAGGATAATTTTTATCTTTCACTTGGAGACTCCACCATAGACAAAACTTGCATTCGGTCGAAAGAATACGAGAAAAAATCCAGACGATAAGTAGACCACACTAGTGTTAGATCCCGAAAAGTTGTTAAAACCAAAGGGATGCCTCAAAAATAATGTTTCATCAACAGGTAAAGTTTATCAACCCAAAGTTACACAAGTTAATTCTAAGGTTCTAGTTGAAGAACTAACTCCTAAAGAAATTTCTAAACAAATTCATTCTGTAGAGACATCAACTAGTGAACCCGAGGATAAATTTGAAGCTCCAAAGGTAATTGTTCCCGAGATAAAAGTTGAGATTGATTTAACAGATACTTTTACCAACGAGAATAAATAACCTCGTTCAATACCTGTCATAGTTGATACTCTTCCAGGTATACCCTCTCCTGAAGGTTTCAGTTTCCCAAAACTTTAAAGAATATATTTTATACCCTGATTCCCCCCTATCGGTTCTCCTATATATACATCTTGTAAGTCTAAGTAAACCAGCCCACATTTCCCTTTTCCTCCTCTTTTAGATTTTCCATCTCCTAACGGAAATTTTCAAGAGCTTCCTTCACCACATCCTGAAGTAGTCGAAAGGTCACCCCTTCAGTCCCTAGAAGTTTTTGAGAATCCCCTATTTAGCCCCCGAAGTTCGTCTCCTAGACTTGCAATGGCTTGGTGGCGCTGGAGGCAAAGGAGCTGGTGGAAAAGGTCAAGGATAGGCTCTGCCTCCTATAATATTTTCCAAGGTAGTTGTTAAGTACGCTCCCTTGGTCCTCCCTGCCGTCCTTCATGATTTTCCCGAAAATTAATGAAAATCCTACCAAAAATTATGGGGGAAGGAGATTTAACCGCAACCGAACACAGAGCCTTTTTTGATCAGTTTGTTGATATCCTTGGCATCGAACATGCAGATATTTACTCAAGGCTATTAGTACAAACCTTCGAAGGACAAGTGAGAACCTGGTTCTGAGGACTCCCGGTAGGTTCCATATGGTCATATGATGACCTAGAAAATGCCTTCCTAAGACAATGGGGAGAGAAGAAGGACCATCTCTATTATTTGATCGAATTTGGGGCTTTAAGAAAAAATAATTTTGAATCAATTCTTGAATTTACTCAGAGGTTCAACAAACTGTACAAAAATATCTCATTTGAAGTCAAACCCTCTCAACCTGCAGAAAAGGTAACTTTTGCAGGGGCTTTTGAACCTGACTTTTCCCTCCTCTTAAGAGAAAGAAGATCGTCCACTCTAGCAGGAATGCAAGATGATTCCATAGAAATTGAATCTAATATGATGAAATCCGGGAAATTAAAAAATAAGATTGAGATGGGGACCAAAGAAACTAGGCATTTCAAAGAACAAGCAGGACCCTCTGGGTCTGGGAGGTCCACAGAAGAAAAGATGGATGAGATGGCCAAGATAATTAAAGATTTATCAAACAAGATATCTAGAATGAAATTAGATCAGTCCAAACCTGATACTTACGTTAGGAATCAGTTCAAGAGAAACCCTAACCCTCAAATACAGCAGAGACAAATAAAAAATGAAGATCAAAAGATCCAAGCCCCATTTAAAACTGAAAATTTTATGCAGAGGGATGACATGAAAAATTATGAGGAGTTAGGAGAAGATCTGAACAACCTTAGTGATGACGATCTCGAGCCTCATTTAACCAAACGAGATTATGAAAAATATTTATATCTAGAATCCATGTTTAATAATGAAGAAAGCATAAATAATCTGGGAGAATCTGCCTATCAAGGACTCGCTGAATCAATAATGGTCAAACTCCAACAGAAGTACGATATAAGGCCCAGAGAAAAAAAATCCTACAAATGTCCCACCGAAAAAGATTTTGTCACAAAATAAAATGAATGAGTCAACAGTTACTAAAGCGCCAACTGAAACACAAGTTTCTCGAAAAAAACCACTTGAAACAAGAGCAATGCAAACCAAAAAACCGGAAAATACAGAAGCCGAAGTTCCAACCAGAGAAATCGAAAAAACAATTGGAGGTTTCAGTTTAGAAAGCGAACTTAATAAAATTAAAATCCCCATGCCCCTGGTTGAGCTTGCAAAAAATTTGATTTATAAAAAGCAAATTTCTAAAATGCTAAATGTTTCTAATGCTGAATGTCACACAGATCTTATTAATCTACAAGATGAAAGACCTACGATCATGTTTGGTCCACACATCGAAAACACCAAGGATTTTGTTTCTCCATTTTATATTACACTAACTATGCATGACCATTTACTACAAAACTGTATGTTAGATTCTGGGGCCTCTCATAATTTAATGCCTAAACTTATAATGGAGAAATTGGGTCTCGAAATTACTAGACCTTATCAAGACTTGCACTCATTCGATTCCAGAAAAGTTAAGTGTCTTGGCATGATTAAGGATCTGGTAGTAAATCTCGCTCATATGCCTGTAAAAAGTGTCCTTATGGATATGGTCATTGCTGACGTCCCTTCCAAGTATGGTATGCTTCTATCCAGGTCTTGGGGAGCCAAATTAGGAGGATCGGTTCAGCTGGATATGACTTATGCTACGATCCAAATTTTCGGTGGACAATTCACATGACTGTACAGAGAAACTAGACTGGCATATATGGTAAGTGACCCTAAAAATCCAAATAATTATCCAATCTATGTTGTTGATCAGGACTTAGGAAATTGTATATTATCAATAGATGACGATTTCGAAGAATGTATAGAAGAAGAAAATAAAAAAATAGAAAAAACAAAGAAAAATGTAAATAGTAGAGAAGGAATGTGGAATTTGTTTTTTTATGGCACTTCATCCTATGAAGGAGCAGGGGATGGAGTGTTATTTGTAACGCCAGGAGATGAGTACGCTATTCCCTTCTCATATAGATTGTAGTCAGATATAGATTATACAAATAATGTCTATGAATATGAAGCTCTGGTTTTAGGATTGGAAGCTGTCAGAAATTTAAAAATTGAACATCTGATAGTTTATGGTGATGCAGAGCTCATTGTGAAACAAATAAAACAACAGTTTCAAGCCAAACATCCAAGGTTGAGGTCATACAAAAATTGCGCCTGGGATTTGATAGAGAATTTATTCTCGTCCTTTAACATTCACTCCATTCCCAGAATGGAAAATTAGTAGGTTGATTCTTTAGCCAAAGTTGTTGGTACCTTTGTGCCACCTACTATCCTAAAACTGAAATATCACATTGAAATGAGACATGGGCCTTCAATCCCAAACAATGTTCAGCACTGGCAAGTCTTTGAAGACAATGAAAAAATTAAACAGTTCCTGGAGATGATTGATGAGTTTTCTGAAACTCACCTAGATTAGGAGAACCAGAATGATCCTACTTGGATTATGTAAGAGGGGAGAACCCCAAAAAATTCCAAGACAATATTGTGAATCACCGTATGCTCGTGCTCAAGAATAATCAGATTCCCAGAGGCCTGATCCCCTTAGAAAGACTATTTGACCAGGATGGCATTCCCTTAAAGTATACCTTGCATCCTCAACCCGAGGAAGTTGAAGACTGTAATGTGGTAACTAATGAAGATCCAAAAATGGTCATGATATCAAAGTACATTCCGAACCAAATGAAAAGTAAGTACGCTGAGTTTCTTAGGTAGTACAAGGATGTTTTTTCCTGGTCTTATGATGATCTGAAAACTTATGACACCTTTGTTATTGAATATAAGATCCCTATAAATCATGGTATTAAACCTTTCAGGAAAAAACTTAGACAGATAAACCCCAGTGATAGAAAGGGAAGTCAAGAAACTTCTCGATGAAAAAATTATCGTCCCACTCAGGTATTTTGAATGGGTAGCGAATTTAGTTCCTATCAGAAAGAAAAATGGAAAAATAAGGCTCTGTGTAGATTTCATAAACTTAAATCGGTCATCCCTCAAAGACAACTACCCACTCCCAAAAATGGATCATGTTCTAGAAAAGGTAGTTGGAGCTAACAAGATGTCCATGATTGATGGTTTTTCCAGATACAATCAAATCGTTGTCCATGAAGACGACAGAGAAAATACTGCATTTACCACATCGTGGGGAACTTTTATGTACGATAAAATGCCATTTGGTTTGATGAATACAGGGGCTACTTTCCAGAGAGCGATGAACATTGCATTCGTAGGTGAGAAAGACAAATTTGTTGTTATTTATCTTGACAATTTGACAATTTTTTCTAACTCTGATGCAGAACATCTGCTACACCTCAGGAAGACTTTCAAAAGATGTAGAAAGTTCGGTTTGTCTCTTAATCCTAAGAAATCACATTTCACTATGGAAGAAGCTAATATCTTGGGTCATATAGTTTCAAAAGAAGGAATCAAGGTTGAACCGAAACGGGTGGAGGCTATAGACACAATTAATATTCCTAGGAACAGAAAATCAATTCAATATTTTTTAGGAAAGATAAACTTTTTTAGAAGATTCATTCCCAATTTTGTTGAAATAATTAAAATGATTACAAATATGTTGAAGAAAGACAACAAAGTGAAATGGACAACTCAAGCTAAAGCATCATTCGAGTGTGTCAAGAAATCCATAAGGGAAGCACCGGTGTTAGCAACTCCAGACTATACAAAGAAATTCTTGATCTTTTCATTCGCTTTAGAACATACTATTGCAGCGATACTCTTCCAAAAGAACGAGGAAGGATTTGAGAAACTGATAGCCTTTTCAAGTAAAAGTCTCAGGGATGCAGAATTAAAATATGATATACTTGAAAAACAAGCTTACGCAATGGTGAAATCTCTCAAATATTTCAGGACATATGTGTTGCATTCCAAAATAATCGCTTATGTGCTAACAAGTGTTGTCAAAGACATCTTGGTTCAGCCAGACAGTGACAGAAAGAGAGGTCGGTGGTTAGCTAAAATTCAAGAGTTCGATCTAGAAGTAAATCCTACCAAACTAGTCAAAGGTCAATGCCTGGCGAAACTGTTAGCTAAATCAAATATCAGGCCGCTCAGGATAAATCACTTGGAATCACATGGATATCTCCCGGATATAGAGGAGCTTGATGATCAAACACCTACGATCCATATTGAAGAAAATGTTTCTTCCTCTACTTGGTATTGCGATATTGTTTCATACCTCCTTACCCTTCAGTTCCTGAATGATATGACTCCATCCAAAGCGAGAAATTTGAAACTACACGTAGTTAAATATTGTATTATTGATGACCAACTATACTAGAAGGATCCTCTAAGTTTCTTATTGTGTTGCTTAACAGAACCCGAAACAGAAAGTGTCATAAATGAATTTCATGAAGGAGTGTGTCGAGGACACCACGCCTGAAGGGAAACGACCTACAAGATTTTAAGAGATGAATATTATTGGCCAAAGTTATTTACTGATGTGAATTCCAAGGTCAGAGCCTGCAAATCTCGCCAATTGTGTTGGATTACTGAGAGGGGGGGTGAATCAGTAATAGATAAATTTAATCCTTTTTTAACAAAATAATCCAAGTGTTATGTCAATGTAGAATTATCATCCAATAATGAGCAATGAACAAATGAACAATCATACACATACACAGTACACCAGTGTTTTACGTGGAAAACCAAAGCGGGAGAAAACCAAGGAATGATTTTTCTTATATGTCTTGAAGAATTACATTCATTGGAAGCACCAACTTCCTTTGTTTTCCAGTTGCAACTGGAAGGAGGCTCCAACCCCCTAGTTTCTCAGGCTACAACCTAAAGGAATCTCCAACTCCCCAATTCTCTAGCTACAACTGGAAGGAGGCTACAACCCCCTATATTCTCTGGCTACAACCGGAGGGTGGCTACAACCACCTATCCTTGCCATGTCCTGCCACCCTGAAGTAGAAGTAGAATGATGGAATCACTTGCACACTATCACTATGAGATATACTGCTGTAAACCTATACCAATAAATCTGAACCATGCATCAACCATGCATCAACCTGTACCTCAAACTGTAATCAACCTGTACCATAAACAAGTGCATCAACCATGCACCAACCTGTACCAAACAACATGTAATCAACCTGTACCATAAAAAAGTGCATCCAACCATGTACCAAGTATGTACCAATCATGTTTCAACTACTCATCAACTATGACTCATCAATATGTACCAACATCATCAACTATACACCTCATGTATCTGCCAACTCATCAACTAGTTGTCTCAACCATGTACTCAACATGTGCCTCAACCAAAAGCCCTCATCAATTTCATCATTCAAATCTGATTTGTATCTATATGATAGACCTAGTGTATATTATCACATTCCTGCAAACCTTCCTTAACTTTAACAACAAGAGATTAGCATTTTCATCAAACATTTCTTTAGTCTCACATGCCTAGTTTTGGATTAGTCAACAACCCTAAGTTGAAGTAATCATAACTTTGTACCTGTAATGTATAAATATGTGAAACTAATACACAATGTTCTTTAGTTTTTTTTGTGCAATTCCTCCAAGTGTCACTACTTGGAACCTCTCAGAAAAGGAGTTATAGCAAAAATGGCATACCTTGCTCAATTTTGGCTTATTCTAGAAAGCGACCTTGTAGAGAATTCCCCACACGAAATGTTTTTTGAATTGATCTGAAAATGTTACAAAACATACTAAATATTGTATCCTAACCAACACATTTTATCTCACTGAATTTAGATCTGTTATGAATAAGTTATGACATTTTTACCCGAAACACTTGTTTTTGACTAGTTTCAGGACTAGCCACAAACCCTATTTTCCATGGAGTGTAACTCCCAAAATACAATGACCCAAAATTATAATTGTTTACCATAGATACTTTGATATGTTTTCTCAATGGAATAGAAGTTTCACGGTCTGAATCATTATAGAAAAAAATTTATAGAAAAAATGGTGAGATGACCTATAAATAACATACCTTAGAAAGCACCATCAAAAGAATTTATCCTTCCTAGAATTTCGGCCTTCTTTTCTTCACCTTCCCTCAAAATTTCGGCTTAGATATCCTTGGTTACCCTAGACACCTATATATATTCAATATGCTCAAGTGTGTCTTAAATGAGAGAGCATTTTCTCTTATTTATACTCTCCAAGTAGCTTCCTTAAAACATCTTCTAGGTCACTTTGCCCACTTTCCTTATTTTAGGGTTAACCCACTTCTAATTTCTCCATTAAATTTATTATTGAAACAATTTGTTTTGTATTCACTTTGAATTATAATACACTCATTACTTCACTTTATTATTTACCTTTTAAAATCTCTTAAACCACTTTGACTAATTTGACATTTTGGGGCCTCTAGATGACATATGAGGGTCATCCAACTTCGTAAGGCCATAACTCTCAAACCGTGAGGAGTTATGTGACGTTCCACATACCACCAGAAATGCCATGACATGTACTATCCATATAGAATATTATTATCTTAAAATATATCATAAATCATACAATTATCCATCAAACAAACTTGGGTCCATTACCTAAACCTAGGGTCTCCAACTTCTCATGGCCATAACTCTCTAACCGTGATGAGTTATGTGACATTCTAAATACCACCGGAAATGGAATGACAAGAACTATCCATATAGGATAGTTTCCCTGATAAATTCACTATCCTTCATCTCATTATTACAAAATTAAGCATGGGTTCTCTTACTCCGCAAAGCGTCTTCCCATGAGGGATTTCACCACAAGGGGACCACTTTGGAGTTCATCCATATTTACTTCTTATCAACAATGAAAAAACAATAATAATTCATATTTATATCAAACAATCTTGGGTCCATTACCCAAAATTTTTTTCTACGAGGCTTTCTTCAAGGGTTGACATCAATCAAAACCAACCTTAATCAACAATCTTCCCCTTTGGAATTGATGGCAACACTCTGATGCAATACTGAAATCATATCACTCATGCTCTGCTTGGAGCCATGCCTCTGTCCTCTGCATCTGATAAATTTTCTCCGCCTGGAACCATGCCTCTTTCCTCTACATCTGATAAATCTCTCCCCCTTTGTCATTAATGGCAAAGGTATCTTTCCATCCGGGGTTGCTCCCCTTGACTGAACTATCCTCTTATGGTGTTTCCTCGTGTACATCTAAGACATATAAGATAAGCATTCAAAAAGCATTCATTTTGGAGTAGAAATAACTCCAAGTCTTTGGCGAAGATTTTCAAAGGATTCCCATGGAAGTGGTTTTGTAAAGATGTTTGTCACTTGTTCTTTTATGCCCACATACTCAACTCTGATGTTCTTTTCTGCAACCTGTTCCCATAGAAAGTGATACTTGATTGGAATGTGCTTCGTCTTGGAGTGCATCACCGGGTTTTTTGAGATACTGATGGCGCTTGTATTATCACAATATATTGGAATGGGCTCATCATACTCAACCTGTATATCTGTCAAAGTTTGTTTCATCCAAAGATCCTGTGTACAACATGTTGTTGTTGCAATATACTCTCCCTCGGTTGCAAATAGAGATATTGATGATTGTTTCTTGCTCAGCCATGATACTAAACACTCACCCAAGTAGAACGTTGCTCCACTGGTGCTTCGTCGGTCATCAATACAACCTGCCCAATCTGTGTCTGTGTAGGAAATTAGTGATAGATCATTTCCTTTTGGATACCATAGCCCAAACTCTTGTGTTCCTTCGAGATATCTGAAAATCCTCTTCACTGCTAATACATGTGATTCCTTTGGTGCTACTTGAAATCATGCCACCTATCCAATTGCTTTCATTAGATCTGGTCTGGATATTGTCACATATAGTAGGATGTCAATCATTGACCTGTATTTCCTCTGATCTGTAGACTTCAAATCATCATCTTTTCTCAACTTACAATTGGTTTGCATGGGAGTGATAACTGGTTTGCAATCTTCCATTCCGAACCTCTTTATCATTTCTCTGATATACTTGGTTTGAGAAATAAAAATTCCTTGGTTGCTTTGACGTATCTGAAGTCTCGGAAAGAAGGATAGCTCTCCAAGTAATGACATTTCAAATTCATTATGCATGTCTTTTGCAAATTTCTGGCTTAACCTGTCATCATCACAACCAAAAATAATATCATCAACATAAACTTCAATTAATAAAATATTACCTTGACTTACCTTGATGTAGAGGTTGTTGTCTGCACTTCCTTTTCTTAACCCTGCCTGCTGTAGATACTTATCCAGTTTGGAGTACCATGCTCTAGGAGCCTGCTTTAGACCATACAAGGCCTTCTTTAATTTACACACATAGTTTGTGTTCTTTGACAACTGGAATCCATATGGTTGTTCAATGTAGACTTCTTCTTCAAGTTCCCCATTCAGAAAAGATGATTTTACATCCATCTGGTATACTTTAACATTTTTGGAGCATGCATAAGCTAAAATCAAACGGATTGCTTCCATTCTGGCAACTGGGGAAAATGTCTCTTCAAAGATGATTCCTTCAATCTATGCATATCCTTTGCATACCAATCTAGCTTTGTTCCTTGTAACCTGTCCATATTCATTCAATTTATTCCTAAAGACCCATTTTGTGCCGATCACATTCTTATTCTTTGGTCTTGGAACCAATTCCCAAGTGTCATTTTTCTCTATTTGATCCAATTCTTCATCCATGGCCTTATTCCAAAATTCATCCTTGCTGGCTTCTTCAAAAAAATTTGGTTC
>ML778044.1:39631-77443 GCA_009831015.1 Picea engelmannii
ATATTTTTCTTTTGAATATCCTTTCTTAGTGTGACAATCTCTGCTTCCAGGTTTCCAATGATCCTGTCCTTTCCTTCTAGTTGTTCTTTGAGTGCTTCTTCAATTATTTTATCTTCTTCTATTTGAACCTTCAATTTTGTGATAATTTGCTCTAGTTCTTAAGTGTCTTTTTTCTTATCTATTTTTGCTTGTAGTTTATGGTTTTTCTTCTTTTCTCTTCTGATAACTTCTATGACACTCATTAATTCTTCTCGGAAGTCAACTTCTGCCTCTTCATATGCTTCTTCATATTATTTTTCGGAGTCTTCTTTATTAGAGTCTTCTACTGCCATGAATATAACTCTCCATGTTTCACTGTCATTGACTTCATCTTCATCTGATGATGAGATGTTTTCTTTGGTGCAAAAGCTTTTCTTGAAAACTTTCTTTGTAGTTCTTTTACCTTTATATGTTTGTCTGCCTTTTGAGTAACCTTTATCATTTCTCTTTTTCTTATGAGGACATTTGTTAGAAAAATGACCAATACCATCATAATTAAAACAAATTAAAAGAATCTTACCTCTATACCTACCATTGGTTCCCTTGTTCAGTCTTTTGACGAAGTTGGCCACTTCATCATCATCTTCCGAGATGTCGTTGTTGCTACTATATTCTTCTTGTTCATTTTTTTTTCTTTGATCTTTTGGATGCTTTGAAGGCTGCTTCTTTTACATCTGGATTTTCCTGTTCAGTTCTCATTTCATATGCTGTAAAGATTCCATGCAATTCGTCCATGCTTATTGAGGTTATATCTGATCTTTCTTCTAGTGTTGATATCTTAGGGTTAAATCTCATAGGAAGAGATCTTAGTACCTTTTGAACAATTACAGATTCTTTGATTTCTTCTCCCAATCCTATGATTGCATTCACTGTTTCATCGACTCGTAAGAAGTAGGCTGCAATATTCTCATCTTCCTTCATTTTTAGTTGTTCGAACTGACCCTTGTAAGTTTGAAGCTTTGCTGCTTTGACTTTTGTATCTCCTTCATAAATATTTTGAAGCTTGTCCCAAATATCTTTAGCGGATTTACAATGTGCAACTTTGGTGAATATCGTTTCACTGAGACCATTCATAAGTGCATTTGTGGATTTGGAATAATTCTGAATGAGTTTCACTGCTTTGTCATTTGTTGGTGGAACTATTGGTGCTGTGTATCCATCTACAATTGATTGCCAAATTTTAAATCCTTGTCCCTGTATATATGTCTTCATCCTTATGCTCCAAAAGTCAAACTTTTTTCCATAAAACTGTGGTATTCCATATTTATACAAGTTTTTTCTCTCCATGATCTACCTTTTAGTGGTTAAACTGATTTCTGAAGGAACCTGCTCTGATACCAAATGTTGGATTACTAAGAGGGGGGGTGAATCGGTAATAGAGCAATTTAATCATTTTTCTAACCAAATAATCCAAGTGTTATGTCAATGTAGAATTATCATCCAATAATGAGCAATGAACAAATGAACAATCATACACATACACAGTACACCAATGTTTTACGTGGAAACCCAAAGCGGGAGAAAACCACAAAATGATTTTTCTTATATGTCTTGAAGAATTACATTCATTGGAAGCACCATCTTCCTTTGTTTTCTAGATGCAACTAGAAGGAGGCTCCAACCCCCTAGTTTCTCAAGCTACAACCTGAAGGAAGCTCCAACTCCCCAATTCTCTGGCTACAACCAGAAAGAGGCTACAACCCCCTATGTTCTCCGTCTACAACCAGAGGGTGGCTACAACCACCTGTCCTTGCCCCATCCTACCACCCTGAAGTAGAAGTAGAATGATGGAACGACTGTCACACTATCACTGTGAGATATACCGTTGTAAACCTATACCAATAAATTTGAACCATGCATCAACATGTACCTCAACCTGTAATCAACCTGTACCATAAACAAGTGCATCAACCATGCACCAACCTGTACCAAACAACCTGTAATCAACCTGTACCATAAACAAGTGCATCCAACCATGTACCAAGTATGTACCAATCATGTGTCAACTACTCATCAACTATGACTCATCAATATGTACCAACATCATCAACTATACACCTCATGTATATGCCAACTCATCAACTAGTTGTCTCAACCATGTACTCAACATGTACCTCAACCAAAATCCCTCATCAATTTCATCATTCAAATATGATATTTAGCTTTGTAATAGACCTGGTGTATATTATCACATTCCTTCAAACCTTCCTTAACTTTAACAACAAGAGACTAGCATTTTCATCAAACTTTTCTTTAGTCTCACATGCCTAGTTTTGGATTAGTCAACAACCCTAACTTGAAGTAATCATAACTTTGTACCTGTAATGTATAAAGATATGAAAATAATACACAATGTTCTTCAGTGTGTTTTATGCAATTCCTCCAAGTTTCACTACTTGGAACCTTTCAGAAAATGAGTTATAGCAAAAATCACATACCTTGCTCAATTTTGGATTATTCTAGAGAGCGACCTTGTAGAGCATTCCCTGCACGGAATATTTGTTGATTGATATGAAAATGTTTCACAACATACTAAATACTGTACCCTAATCAACAAATTTGGTCTCATTGAATTTGGATCTGTTATGAAGAAGTTATGACGTTTTTACCCGAAACACCTGTTTTTGACTAGTTTCAGGACTAGCCACAAACCCTATTTTCCACGGAGTGTAACTCTCAAGCTACAATGACCCGCAAGCTGAATTGTTTACCACAAATACTTGGATATGTTTTATCAATGGCATAGCAATTTCACGCTCTGAATAATTATAGAAAAAACATTATAGCGAAAATGGTGAGATGACCTGTAAATAACATACCTTAGAAAACACCATCAAATTTTTTTATCCTTCCTAGCAATTCGACCTTAATTTCTTCAACTTCCCACATAATTTCAGTTTAGATATCCTTGGTTACCTCAGACACCTATATATATTCAATATTCTCAAGTGTGTCTTAAATGAGAGAGCCTTGCCTCTTATTTATACTCTTCAAGTAGCTTTCTTAAAAACATCTTCTAGGTCACTTGGCCCCACTTTCCTTATTTTAGGGTGAACCCACTTCCAATTTCTCCATTAAATTTATTATTGAAATAATTTCTTTTGTATTCACTTTGAATTATAATACACTCGTTACTTCACTTTATTATTTACCTTTTAAAATCTCTTAAACCACTTTGACTACTTTGACCTTTTGGGGCTTCTAGATGACATGTGATGGTGCTCCAACTTCGTAAGGCCATAAATCTCAAACCGTGAGGAGTTATGTGACTTTACACATACCACCAAAAATGGCATGACATTTACTATCCATATAGAATAGTATTATCTGAAAATATATCATAACTCATACCTGTAGAATTCTTGCAGAAACCCCAGTAGATCTAGAATTCTAGTTAAATTGAACACATGCAATTTGCTTATATTCAAGAGATGAGAGAAAGTTTTTTCTCCATAAATCAGAGAATTATATTAATAAAAAATGAATATACATGAGAAACCATTCTCAAAAAGAAGAGAGGAGGTGAATATATAGAATTTCCAACATAGAAATTCTAGTCAAAAAAAGCTAGAAATAGCTAAAATAGGTTTCATAAGCTAAGGGAGACCACATAGTTCAACCTAGACCACTAAATATACATGTCACACACTCATTAATGTCCACAGGAGTCAAGTGATGCGCATTATCTCACTTAACTGACAAGAGAAGTAGTTCCAACTCACTTAACTAACCCGAAATAGTAGTTATTAATAATAGTAACGACAAAAATCATTAATTAAGGAATAAATCTCTCACTCAAAGAGGAGGTGAACATTCCCCAATAATAGATGAGTTTTTTCATGGGGGAGTTAGAATAAATCATGAATAAATAAAGAAAATCGAGAATAAATCGAGAAAATCAAGAACCGGGAGTTGAGTCTTGATCTAAAATTAGCAGTTTTCCCTAAAATCTAAGGATGAGGCGCCCTTCTTCTCTATGTTGCCAAATTAGGTGAAATAAAGTGTAAATGAATGTATTAATCAAGATCTAGTAGTCTAAGCTAGGTATAAACTAATGTAAGTTAGGGTTATTCTCCAACACCCCCCCTTAAGCCTAACTGTAATGAAAAAAAAAATTGAGTCCCGACAACTTGGCCATTTTAGGTACTCATTACATAAAATAACTCCTCATGAAAAGAGGAAAGAGGGAAAACCTCGTGGGAAACCCCCCCCCCCCCAAAAAAAAAAAAGAGGAAAAAAAATGTTGAGTGGCCAAAAGTGACCTACTCAATTGTCTCCACCACTCCAAGCATAGCTCTGAGTTCCGAAAATTTATTTTCAGTGAAGGGCTTGGTAAAGATGTCTACAACCTGCTACTTTGTGGGGCAGTACTGCAGTGAAATGACTCTATCATGGATCAGCTTGCAGATGTAATGCATGTGAATCTTGATGTGCTTGGTCCTCTGCCTCTGAACTGGATCAATCAATATCTGAATGGACCCCTAATTGTCACAAAATATGACAGTCGGAAGTGGATATTGAATACGAAACTCGGAGAGAATCCCACGCAACCAAACAACCTGTGTAGTTGCATTCACTGCACCTCTATACTCTGCCTCTGTTGTAGATAAATCAATCATGGATTGCTTCTTGCTAGACCAACATAATGGCCCTGAACCAAAGATGAAAACATAACCAGAGGTGGATTTGCGGTCTATACCATCGCCAGCCCAATCAGAATCTGTGTACCCAATTAGTGAAAGTGGGCAATCTGCAGCATAAAAGATACCAAAACTGGGAGTACCTTTCACATATCTAAGGATTCTCTTTGCAGATTTCTAGTGAAGCTCATGAGGCTCCTGCATATATCTTGAACAAACTCCCAACCAACTGTCGATACAGTGTACTGTCCACCAAAGGTGTAGTACCTGCATCCTCAAATTTGACCCCTGTAAGAAAGGGAGATGTTGTTGGCTTGCATTCTGTCATCTGAAAGTGGAAAAGTAGATCTAATGCATACTTAGACTGTGCCATCTTGATCCCTGAAGTAGACTGAGAAACTTCAAGACCAAGAAAGTAGTGCAACAATCCCAAATATATCATGGAAAATTGATCGTGCAACATTGATTTTGCCGAATCAATAGTTGAAGTAAGGTTCCCTGTAATCAGTAAGTCATCTACATAAAGTGCTATCAGAAAAATGGAATCATCATGTTGCAACAAATAAACATTCGAATCATATTTTCATCGAATGAATCCAATGGAAAGCAAGAAAGAATCCATCTTTGCATACCAGGCTCTGGGAGCTTGTTTTAGGCCATACAAAGATCTCTTTAATCTGCAAACGAGGGAAGAGTTCTAAATGTATCCCTGTGGCTGCTCCATATAGATCTCCTCCTTGAGATCTCCATGAAGAAATGCACTCTTCACATCCATTTGGTGAACTTCCCATCTGCGAGAAGCGGCAATGGCCAAAACTAGTCAAATGGAGTCCATTTTTGCAACAGGTGAAAATGTCTCTGTGTAGTCTATGCCATGTACCTGTGAGTATCATTTTGTGACAAGTCAAGCTTTGTACTTCCTGATCTCACCATATGCAGAAATATTTGTTTGATATATCCATCAGCATCGAACAAGCTTTCTTCCTTTCGGAAGTGGAACCAAGTCCCATGTGTTGTTGTCCATAAGAGCAGAGTACTCTTCATCCATGGCAGCCTCCCAGAGTGGGTTTCCAGTAGCCTCAGAGTGTGACTTTGGATCTGAACCAAGTGACATATAGAAATGTATGGGCATCAAAGGTTCTGTGGCAACCAGGGCTTGAGGAGCCCCAAAAAACTGTGATCTAGTCCTTCTTGTATCTGTATGATCACCGACTAGTTCACCCGCATCTTGCAGGGTTTTCTCTGCCCAAGTTGGTGTTGACGGGCAAAATTGACCGTCCATCAACAGGGAGAGTGGAACCGGTCCGGGGTTGTCTAATAACCCAAGTCGTTTGGGATGAACCACCCTGACGGGTTTAGCGGCTCTGTTAGCCGATCTAAGGTCCTAAGAAAACAAAAAGGAAAAAAAAAACTACTCTAAACTAACTCTAACTAATTAACTATCTAACTACTAACAGAAATAAATCTTATTCACAAAATGTACAATATCTACAATTTACAGATTTAAATAAAATCTGAAAAAACTCATTTATGTTCAGCCCTGAGACAGAGAAAGATATTTTTTGTTGATTTTATAATTTTATGAACATAAATAAAACAAAATAACTAAACTAAACCACTAATATACTAATTCTAATTACACATCTAACTAAACATATATCTAACTAAAATACTAATATTATACTAACAAATTAATGAAAATAAATCACAAACTGACCTGGAGAAACGCTCCAGATTTGTCCTGTGTATGATGATTGTCTTAGCTGATCGGAAGGAGGAAACCCACACCGAATTATCCAGGAGCTTCTCGTAAACGATAAGCTGCAGCGCTCTTCAAGTTTGATTACAGGACAAACAAGACATAAAAGTAACAACAATATTATAATTTATAAATCTTCACAATTGCCTAAACCTGTATGCAAAGACTTATCAAAATGATTCAATTAATGAAGAAGAGAAATATGTGATTCATTAACTGAAACAAACAATTGTTGTTCTTTTTAAATAATGAAAGAGATCAGATTATGGATAAAACATTAATTGATTCATATCATTCTGCAATAGACTATAATAGCTAAAGTAGTCTATAATCAACAACAAGCGACATGCATAAACTTGAAACAAAAGATTGATATATTGAAAAGCGAAAGTTGTAGCAAAACATCAACTCTCGTCTCAGTTTGTATTAGAAATGCATATCCTGGTTCTCCCACAAGTGATGATTCCCTTATTACAAAAATAATAAGTATTTAAAGAGCTTCCACAGGGTAAAACATCCCTGTGGAAGTTATCAAAACTGTTTACATAAAATCTGGGAAGATCTCCCAAGTCTGACTAAACTAGGAACCTAAAATAAAACTAAAACACACAAATATCCCCTAGATTGTCCATTCTGTCCAATGCAATTTGGATGTACCTGAAAATGGTAAAAAATGGACAAGTTAGAAGGATCCTTTATTAATAAAATGATAAAAATCTAATTCTATAGACGAGCTACAGAATCTTGCGATTCTGTAGCTGGTCTAAATAAGACACATAATCAGCATTAAAATCAACTCAAATATTTTAAAGAATCAAATTCAACTAACATCCAATAGCTATTTGAAAGAGAATCATTCAAATTGAAATTGTTATACCATTCAAAATCAAACAGGATCAAGATCAATCAAATGACTACAGAGATACGTGTACTTTGTTTCGTTTGTTACCACAAAGTCGGGTTAACAGAATCATAATCAAACAGTTATGAAATCATTTCATATCAATTTGAAATTGACATAATTAAAACAAATCGCAGGCAATTGTTATGCTGCCTCATAGACAGGAGACACGATCGAATCCAAACAAGCTCATTTTCAAATCGACATAACTGTAAAATGATCCATGCCATGAGCGAATTAACTCGAAACTGGCACGTAAATCAAATCAAATGAAATCATAATGGGATCAATCAGTTGGTAACAGAGTTCGTAAAAGATATTCGATTGTTTGATATTGCAAAAAGGGGCAAACAAAATCATTCACGAAATCTTTTCTTGAATGCATTTGGAAACGACTATTACGCGAATTTCATCATACAAATTTGACAGCAATAACATAGGTTGATTTGAGTTAACAAACTCGTTTGAAAATTAAAATTAACAGAGCTATAATCAAGCCTATTTTTGACATGAATACAACTCATAAAATCGATCTTACTAATTGAAGATACACAACAATCCAATCAAGAGAATCAAACAGCTGGGGTTTAACATAGTCGTCGTGGATCAAAACCGTTCTATGATTCAGGCATGAATATCATTTGCACGGACTTAAATGAGAGTATCGTTTCCATAAAAACAGAGTCATTTTTTCCAAACCGGAAACGATCAGATTTAGAACATTATATGACACAACATATTAAAGATCGTAACAACCAAACTCATGAAATCATTCGACAACCACCACATACAAACTAACCATAATGAAATCAAATCAAAACATGATCATATTCTAAATCCAACATGAAAAACCTTTGGTTCAGATTAAATACAAAACAAATCCAATTGAAAGCAAATCAAATCCGATAAGAATCTATCAGTGGCTAAACTGGGAATGAGCGAATTGTGTATCCAAATCAAAAATTCATTTATTTTTAGCAATGCGAAAACAATGCATAGGAAGAACAACATTATGACAAAGCCAATTCAAAGGATAGACAGAGCTATTCGAAAACCAAACTCACATCATTATATTAATCCTGGTCATTGACAAAACGAAAATGATATCAAATTCATACCTGTGTGGTGAGAAGACAGCTTGATCATGACAATTTGGAGTTGACAACGGCTGTGGACGATTCAACATTCTTGAAAATGATGGAACCAGTGGTTTTCTGCTTCCTATCAGTTGCTTGGAGTTTGTCTCTTTGGCTGGTCAAAAATGCAACTTGATTTTCCAATAATTGGATTTTCGATTGGAGTAGGGGAATGCCGATGTAGTATCATTCCAACCACAAATCACATTGGTCGCAGGACGACTGTCTGGGTTTCAAAAGTGCAGGTGAGGGTTTGGTTACATTGCTGAGGGTTTCATTAGGTAATTTGATCCCAGGGTAGCTAGGATTATTTTTTAAGCAAGGGGGAAGATTAGAAATGAAATCATAAGGTGGCTCGGGGCATAAAACCTGTGAGTAAGGGTACTCACTGTCTAGGAAACGTTCTATGTCAGAGTCCAAATCCTCACTAAGGACTATGGGCTTCTTCTCAGCAGTGGGTTTAGGTTTATTCCTAGCCATTCTCGAAATTAGCCGAGCGTTCTTTTTACCCTTGGCATCAACAATAGGGTTTGCCTTGGCCTTTTTGTTCGCAGGCTATTTTATAGCCTCAGCCTTCTCAGTTATAACGTCTGGTAAGTCAATATCAGGGTCGACCGAGGGTTTAGGAGAAGGAAGTAGGAAATGGAAGGGCATGGGTGGCTCGACCTTGGTTTCATTAACCACAGGCTTGTCAATCTGGACAGGGTCTGTATCATCAAAGCCATTTCGAGCGATGAAAGCTCACCAGCTATTACTGTGGAGACATAAGTGATAAACAATGATAAGTTTAATAAGTCCATGGTGGAACAGGCTACTGTCGGCCTTCTCCCTTTTAAACCTTTTTGACATTTTGTATAGGCTACGTTGGAAATAAAAGGGCATATTCAACGGGTATCCCATAAAATTCATTAACAAACGCAGGTGGTAGAGAAAAACAAGTCCATATTGATCCTCACAGGTCACAAATTGTTTGACCATCATCAAAATATCATGCCATCGTGGTTTAAGCGTAGAGATGGGCATACCTCTGTCACAAGATGTGACCTTTCGCGAGACAAACAGTAGCGGCCATGGCACCTCCTCGACCTTAGAATTTTTGAACCAACGTTGTCCCGAGGATGGTAACCCTGTAGCATAACTAATAAACTCCTCATTGATTTCCAACTGGATGTCACCCACCTTGGCTCTACAGCCATCAAAAGTCAGGGCGAACTGTTGTGCAACAAATAAGTTAAAACCCTAAAAACTTTGCACGAAGGTGAGCCAACCGTTATCTTCTAAGTATTTCCAGGCATTGTCGAATAATAGCAAGGCTTGGCTACTGTTCTTCTCGATTCGCACCATCGGTGCCATGGAGCCGAGCACACAGTGAACGAGCCAGGGTTTGGATCATAGCACACACAGGAGCGGAGTGCACGAAGGGTTACCCGAGCTAACAGAGATGAAACAGGGATAAGGGATAGACATTAATGTCATCATGCGAAGGTGGTGGAGCTTATCTCTACCATGCATAATAGTTATTGCCAAGGTACAACCACCGGCTTATAGCTGTTCTACCCATTATAGTATAGTTCAACAATCATGTCACTTGGCCGACCAATGAAACCAATGGTAAGTGTATAAACCAACGCGCGCAATCAACATTATGCCATAGTTTTTAAAACCAATCATACAAATTGAAATCAATACCAAGTGTTTTGACTATGTGACATATGATGTATCAATTCATATAAAGAGTTTAAGTGAGGTACCAATGCGTTTTGAAACTAGGTATCATGTCAAATGAAATATTTCAAGGGCTTAACCATAACACCTATATATCTTATGAACCCAATGTGAAAAGTAATTTGATCAAATAACATGTAAATCCAAATGCCAATGCATTACAAACTCAAAGAAACCAAGTCACACAATCAATCCAAGAATGTCCAATGAGTACAGTTCGAAAGTTTTGCCAACTGCATAATGATGAGTGAAATGTAAGCATAATGGGCATATCAACAAGAAGGATAATGACAGTTCAAATAATGATTTTAATGTGACTACGAAAGAACAAGTTTTCATGCTTACAGTCGTGAAAACAAAGACGAAGGTAAATGTGCAAATGTCGCAAAATAAAAGTGTCGTTTATTCGAAAATTGCGACGAAAAATTGATGTTTGCAAAACATTGGTGTAGGCAGCTTATAAAATAGTGGAAAAATGTGAATTGGCTGCCAACAGTTGGCAACTGATTTCGAGAATCCATGACCTACTCCTCATATTCTATATCAGACCCAAAATTCTTATCTGATGGCTGCTCTGAAGAGATCTAAGAAGTTTTTGACTCCTCCTCATCAGTGACAACAAGCGGTTCCTCGACAGGGTCTTCTGAAAAATCATGCAGTGATTCTTCTTCAAACTTCACACTTCGAGCTAGAATGAAATTTTTAGTGTTAGAGTCTAGCAATCTATATCGTTTGACACCTTTAGGATATCCAAAAAATATGCATTCAACACTATGAGGCTTCAAATCCTTCCTCTTATCTGTCGGAATGTGAGCCCATGCTCGTGAACCAAAAATACAAAAGTGCGACACTTTCGGTTTCTTACTGGTCCAACATTCAAAAGGAGTGGTGCCTTTGAGTGATTTGTGAGGAACTTGGTTCTGAATGTATGCTGCACAATTAATAGCTTCATCCCATAGCTTGGGAGCTAATGATTTCGACTGGAGAATACAATTGACCATCTCTTTTAAGGACTGGTTTTTCCTCTCCGCAACACCGTTCTATTGTGGTGTATATGGCACTGTGTGTTGTAGTTGTATACCTGCATCAATACAAAGTTGTTTCACATATTTGTTGAATTAATCCCCCCCATTATCAGTACGGAGTATCTTAATCTTACATCCAGACTCATTCTCAGCAAGTGCTTTAAATTCTATAAGGCATTCAAATACTTCTGATTTTAATTTTTAAAAAAATACCCAAGTAAAGCGAGAGAAATCATCTATGAAGGTGAGTACATATTGAGCCTTACTAATTGAAGCCTGCAGGAATGGGCCCGTGATGTCACTGTGAATCATCCCAAGAGGTGAAGAAGCTCTCTGTGCCTTCCCTTTGTCAAACTTTTTCTCTGGATGCTTGCCAAGAATGCATCCTTGACATACATCGCTTGTGAATTTAATAGCTGGCAATCCTTCTACCATGTTTTCCTTGTTGAGTTGATGAAAGTACTTATAGTTTAGATGGACAAATATTTCATGCCATAACCTGTTGATATCATTAGATTGTGACATAAATACAGTGCTAATAGATTTAGGAACAAAGTGGGAGAAGAAATACAAACGAGAACCGTGATCTGCAATTCCATGTGCAAGCTGTGAGCCTGTGGAAATGTCGGTAATCATTGCGGAGTCCGGAGTGAACTCCACCTTCCTCCTAGAGCCGGAATGAGTGATATGAAATATCGAGAGAATATTTTCGGACAGCGAGGGAACATGAAGCACATTTGTGAAACATCCCCCTTCAAGATCAACAATTCCTTCTCCGCACACCTTTGCGGGTGTGGCATCTCCCAAGTAAATTAGGGATCTAGTGCTTTCTTCGATGGAAGAAAATTCATCTTTTGATGCAGCCATATGGTTTGATGCACCTGAATCAAGGATACAAGATGATGGAGTGGATGTGACAATTATTAAAGCATGACCATCTCGTGCTCTCCCTCCCGTTCTGTTATCATCTTTCTTCTTTGCATTTTCAGGCACCATGAGATTGTATTGTTGCAATTGCTTAGCCATCTCATCGATAGTCTTCCTCATGCAATTTTCTTCGGGATAAAAAACCTTTGTAACAATAGCTGCAAAGTTTTCTTTCCTTCTTCTTCTTACCCTTAGGCTCAGAAGAGTTATCTGAAAATTGTGCGGATCTCTCCTTCTTCGATTCAAGAAATTTACCCGTTCCTTTTTTCTTGTATTTTCCACTACTCTTTGGAGCATTAGTAGCTGCAAGTGCTTGGTTCTTGGAACGCTTGATGGAACCCATTTGGACTAAATTAGCTTGCTCTTGATTCAATGCTGCAATGAAATCATTCAATGGAGGCATTTTCCATTTTTCCTGAGTCAATTTAGATGGTTGAAAAGACGACACAAATACGGAATATTCAGGGCCTAATTTCGAGAGAATTGAAAGGATGAGTTGTTCTTCCTCTTTCGTGACTCCACATGCATAAAGTTCAACGAGGAGAGATTTGAACTTTGTGAAGAATTCTTGTAGGTTTTTGAAATGAATTGGACTTAGGGATATGAGTTCATTCTCCATTTGATGCACTCTCATTGCATCCTACTTGACGAATAGTCCTTCCAATGTGGTCCAGATCACATCGGGAGTAGTGGCTCTACTGACATGAAAGAGAAGATCTCTGGAAATTTATAGGCATATCAGCCCAATTGCTTCATCTAATTTATCGAAATAATTTATCTTCTCCGCTGCAACAGTCGGTTCTTTCTTCGTTCCCATTGTTACCCGGTAAATCCCTTTGCTTCGAAGGAGCAGAGAGATCTCTGTCTTCCATTCGAAGTAATTGAAAGGATTTAGAATGAGTTTTGTGGGATGAGAGAGATGATCCATTTATGCTTGCTACACCTCCTGATGATCTATACCTACAAATAAAACCGTGTACAATCCATTAGATTCAATTTAGCTCTGATACCATGTAGAATTCCTGCATAAACCCCAATAGATCTAGAATTCTAGTTAAATTGAACGCGTGCAATTTGTTGATATTCAAGAGATGAGAGAAATTTTTTGCTCCATAAATCAGAGAATTATATTAATAAAAAATGAATATACATGAGAAACCATTCTCAAAAATAAGAGAGGAGGTGAATATATAGAATTTCCAACATAGAAATTCTAGTCAAAAAAAGTTAGAAATAGCTAAAATAGGTGTCATAAGCTAAGGGAGACCACATAGTTCGACCTAGACCACTAAAGATACATGTCACACACTCATTATTGTCCACAAGATTCAAGTGATGCGCATTATCTCACTTAATCTCACTTAACTGACAAGAGAAACAGTTCCAACTCACTTAACTGACCCGAAATAGTAGTTACTAATAATAGTAACGACAAAAATCATTAATTAAGGAATAAATATCTCACTCAAAGAGGAGGTGCGCATTCCCCAATAATAGATGAGTTTTTGCATGGGGGAGTTGGAATAAATCATGAATAAATCATGAATAAATCAAGAAAATCAAGAATAAATCGAGAAAATCAAGAACCGAGAGTTGAGTCTTGATCTAAAATTAGTAGTTTTCCCTAAAATCTAGGGATGAGGCGTCCTTCTTCTCTATGTGGCCAAATTAGGTGAAATAAAGTGTAAATGAATGTATTAACCAAGATCTAGGAGTCTAAGCTAAGTATAAACTAATGTAAGTTAGGGTTATTCTCCAACAATACCGTTATCCATCAAACAAACTTGGGTCCATTACCCAAACCTGGGGTCTCCAACTTCTCATGGCCATTACTCTCTAACTGTGAGAAGTTATGTGACATTCTACATACCACCGGAAATGGCATGACAAGCACTATCCATATAGGATAGTTTCCCTAATAAATTCATTGTCCTTCATCTCATTATTCCAAAATTAAGCATGGGTTCTCTTACTCTACAAAGCGTCTTCCTGTGAGGGATTTCACCATAAGGGGACCACTTTGGAGTTCATCCATATTTACATCTTATCAACCATGAAAAAAAAATAATGATTCATATTTACATCAAACAATCTTGGGTCCATTACCCAAACTTTTGTGCTACAAAATTTCTTCAAGGGTTGACATCAATGACAACCAACCTTAATCAACAAATTGTTCTCTGGTAAGAAAAATATCCCTGCACTACCTTTAATCCTGGTCAAAGCAGAAGCTCCCTTTCAACAATGGGGTCTAGATTTCATCGGAGAAATCCATCTGTAGTCAAGCGCCCAACATAAATGGATTTTAACTGCTACTGATTACTTCACGAAGTGGGTCAAATCCATTCCAACTCGGAATGCTACGGATTCAGTAGTAATAAATTCTTGGAAGAGAACATCCTATCGAGATTTGGTTGTCCTCGAAAAATAGTCACTGACAATGCCCAAGATTTCAAATCTATGGCAATGGTCAATTTCTGCCAAAAATACAACATTGTGTTATAACATTCTACAACCTATTATCCTCAAGGGAATGGGTTGGCCAAATCGTCTAAAAAGAGACTGATGACCATAATCAAGAAAGTGTTGACATAAAATAAGAAGGCTTGGCATGTTCACCTGAAATATGCCTTATGGGAAAATCAAATTGGCACCAAGAAATCAATAGTTATGTCCCCTTTTCAAATGGTTTATGGTACTGACGTTGTCCTTCCTATCAATCTCTCTCTTCATCTGATGAAGCTCTGGCAGGATGCAAATGAAGAGCCAAACAACGTTACAAGAAGAATAAATTACATAATCGAAGTCCAGCAAAATAGGGTCGAAGTAGACGACAAACTTCAAAAGTACCAACAAAATATGAAGACCTTGTTCGATAAAAAAGATAAAGACAAAGAGTTCCTCCCTCGCGATTTAGTTTTGAAGTGGGACGCTAGGAAAGAAGATGCGGGAAAGCATGGAAAGTTCGACCATCTCTGGTCCAGACCATTCAAGATTGCAGCTGCTGAGGGGAAAAATTATTTCTTACTGGAAAACCTCGACGGAAAATTATTGATGCTCCTATCAACGAGAGTTACCTAAAACATTTTATGCAATAATCATTTTCCAGATTTCCATTGTATATACTGGTTTCTGTTTCCATGTTTCGGTTTGCAATTTTATTTTTCTTTTGTAAATTACCCAAATTTTAATTTTACTGTAAATAAACCAGGTTTACGTGATATCATCAAAACAAAAATATAAACACACACACACACACACATATAATTTCCTAACACCTCCCATTTTGTTTTCTGGAAGAATACATATTATCAGACGAAATATAAGGATACATCGGAATCTAACACTCATTTTTCAAAGACATTTGTTTCCTCTTAAAACAAGTGATAAATTAATGATTTACTTGATTGAAAATACAAAGAAAATCTAAGGTATGAACTCCTACCCCACTAGTCCAAGATGAAGTTTTAAATAAATCTTATAGGATGAAAAGGGGGTTTCACTCATATAGATATTGTCGCTTGATCAGAGATAAAAAAAAGTATGAATATTATAAATTAATTATGAAGCCTTCTCTGAATAAAATGAAAATGAAATAAATAAAAAAATCAAATAAAAGAAGAAATAAAATAAGAATAAAAAGGGCTTGAAAGGAAGTTCTAGAATCAATAAACAAACTTATGGGGGAATGAGATTTTTTTGCATCAAACCCTCCGAGTCTTCATTTCGTTTTATTTTTCCTATCCCTGAGCTTCTATTCTCTTCTGATTTTCACTACCTTTCCTTATTCTTCATTGAAAGAAAGAATCTCACCTTGACTCTGAAAACTTAAAAACATATCTTCAAAACGAGATTAGGAAAAAATCTTTATGTTCATCTGATTTTAACTGAAAAAAAGTATGTCTAGGATAATCCTGATAACTTTAGCTCTTCTATTTGGTTTTAAAATGACTAATTCGCTCAAGGTTGATCCCTGAAATTCAAAATCCCTATAGGCGAAGGTGTATTGAAGATTGGAAGAAAATTAGTTTCAGAGCATGCTTAAAAAATTATGACAGACCTTCATTTTAAAAACATTTAAGCGTATATCATTCCTTGTATGATACATGCATATTGATTGCCCCCGCTTAAAAAATATTAAAATATAAGACAGATGGTGAAAGGAAATTCATAATTTGATTGCCCCCATCTAGTCCAAGACAAATGGTGAAAGGAAATTCAAAATTCGATTGCCCCCATTTTGTCCAAAAATAGATGATGAAAGGAAATTCATGTAAGGATTTCCCTCATCTCAGCGAATTGCAAAAGTGCTAATTGAACTGGTGAAAGGAAATTCAATGGGAGAAGTAGATAACTTCATCGGGGTACTAAACAGGCTCGCTGGCAGTGAAGTAATGCCTATGATATCTACATGGATGTCATACATATCTACATGACATACTCTGAAATCTAATTTTATTTCTACTACTATTTACATTATGAACCAACGAGGGATCCCCTAAATAAATCTGTTACATATACTTAACCTTGATGCGAACAAAATCGATCAAAATCTAATATTTCGGTTAAAGTTATTTTGATTATCTTAAGCAAATCCAAACTCAATTTTAGGAAAGAGAAATTCTAAATAGCCTAACTTAATCCCTAAAACGTGTTTCCCAGAAATGCAATAATGACTCCATTTTCCCAATAAAGGCACTCGGTCTACTGTCATTCCACATCTCACAGGGAGACACGATCCCCAGATGGAGCCTATGTTGGAACACATACAATTCTAAATTTCTAGCTTTATATCCCTCATCTCATGAAAAAACATTTTTCCCAAAGGAAAGGGTAATTTAGAAAGCAACTTTCGATTTTTTAATTCAATTCCATTATTGGTTAATTAGAAATAAGGCACGCACAGTATCCACCATTGATGAGTTTTTCTTGTTTGATCGAATGACCCTAATACCTTCTGAATTTTGGAGTCGCCTTAATTTTAAAGAGTCAAATCACTAAAAGTCACCTCGGAGCTTCGCGCTTCGGGCGATTCTATAAGTCTTAACGATAAAAGCTCCGAACTCCGAATTTCGAAGATATCTATTCTCTACTTTTCCTAAATCGTTTTAAAGACACGAGTTGTAATACAGGTGTACCTTTGAGTCTTCCCTGAGTTAACATGTGGCACCTCCCTTTCCTAGACACATCATCCAGAATGACGTCATCCATAAAACATCGATATGGGAGATGATCCTTCAGGAGTTTAACAAAGAATGAAGGCATGAATCACCAAAATATCAAAACGTCGAGGTATTAAATGTTAATGAATCAAGTTAATCGTGATCAAGAGATAATTAATTACTTCACACTTTGGAGTTCAGACGCTTACCCTTTATCATATTCTAAAATTTCCGAAGTTTGAATTCCCTAAATGCTTAAAGTTAAATATGATTGATTAAGACTTTTACTAGATAATTAATCACTTCACAGTTTCGAGAATTTTCTCTCAAGCTATATTTAAAGTTCTTGAAGTCCGAACTCCCAAAACACTCAAAATTGACACACCTTTTTAAACATGATTAATTAATATTTTAAAAGAGATTATACAGGGATTAACCTTCGCAAATTCATGATTCAGATAATTCTCACTCTGTCTCATCTAAAACTCCTGAACACAAACCGTCGGATATTAATGCCATTTAAGAATAGTTAAGGAAAATGATTTTAAAGCAGATCGTGGATCACCAAGTAGAATTTTCCATTAAATTTAATAAATTTTCCGTCAGTAAAGCTATACTAGAATCAATGCATCTGATTTGAATAAAAACACTTCTATTTTGAATTCATTCTCACCTCTCGTAAATTAGCAAGTTTTATCTAATTAAGAAGCTCATGCAATTCCTCTGCAATAGGTAACCTCATTATGTCCTCTTGATATTATGGCACCACAGAAAATGATGAAGAAGAATGATACGACAGGCGAGGTTTCAAACCCAAATGCGGATATTTTATCAGACACAATGCCTCGAGCCACATACACTGTAAAAAATTGAACATGGGTTTTTGAAGTTTTGGAATGGGAAATCATAAACTGTCCAGAGGATTCCGGTGGTGAAGTAGTTGAATATTTTACAGCCAAGCTTAGACATGTAGCCTAGGCAGAGCTACAAAATATAGCTGCACGATTGAGACTTGTGCCGTATAACGACATGATAAGTTGGGCCTTGGAAAACATCAATGTCCAGACTAGGAGCATCATCAACCATCAGAAGGTTGTCGTTGGTTCTTTCCAACTAGAACACCTCCAAGTAATGTATAAGATAGCTCCCAATCCTAAATATACTTACAATGCTGCATTTATTTTGGAGTTTGAGCAAAGGGAATGCATCCAATATGACAAGAGTTGTCCCGATATAATCTGGTCCTGGTGGGGGCACCACAAGAAGTTCAGGGCCGATGCTCATGGTATGTATGCCACAACATCGTTGGACACTCACATGATTTACGTAGCCATGATTATTTGTCGATTTTTCAGGAAGAAGAGCCCTACTCATTTCCTGGTGGGATGGGTATCTATCATGCACGAGGTGTCCAAGGGATACACTTTTAATTGGGCCAAAATGTCGTCAGATAACTTGGCCAAAGGAATCACTGAATACAAATTAGTGAAATCAAAGGGGCTTCCCACCCCTTTCTATATGTATGTGTATGTCATAGACACCATCTATTTCATGACACCTTTCCCATTGATGAATTGGAGCTGGATCCCGACACGTGCATAACCCATTCACTTCTACCATTACAAGTTGTGGGAGGAAAAATCCAAGGATTTCTTTTATGAAATATGTCACAATGTAGTGGTTCTTATTCATATAGCCCTGTATGGTCACCCACCTCCTTGAATTTTAGACAGGATTATGGGAAATCTGGGTAAGCTAGTAGATTGGTTTATTGAAGAGAACTTCTCTTATATCAGGGTTTTTGGATGCTCAGTTCCTCCCCATGCTCTCCCACGATTTTTACCAGACTGACTGGTATGCATAGAAGTAGCCTACCAGACAATAACGAGAGGCATCAACAAAGAGATGAAGGCAGCACAAAAAAAGGTATGGCCGAATTTTCCTATCCAGGTCGACATGTTTTCACTATTAGATTTCGGTCACTCCAAAGTGGAGGCTGCGGCTTTGGAATATTTCAAATTGGTTGACATTTAGTTCAAAAGACATGATCCACATAATATTGTGGAAAACCACCTAGACCAGTTCAATATGAGGCGGTATGTGCATGAAAACTCCCCGTACGACGAAATATTCAGGGGAGTTAGATCCTACAAAGAGGTGCAGGATAGATTTCAAACCCTGCCTCCAAACCAACAAGCAAGTTTTATCAGTTTTCAAATACACAGACGGAATAACCTACCTAAGATACTACAAGGAGAACAAATAACCACTCCCCCTTTCGAGGAAGTCACGTCAACAAGTTTAGAAGCGAACCACCCGGAAAAACAAAAAGCTGAGGAAACCCCAAAGAGCTTGGAGGAGTGGATTCAACAATTAGAAGCATCATTGTCAAACCAGTTGAGCCCCAAGTCTTTAGATCAGATCAAAGCTTACATGAAGCGGGGACCTGATATACCCCCTTCGACGCCAGCCACCCCCGCTGGTACCTCGAATACAATAGGTTACAAAGCAACAACAATCAATGGAGATTGGTACTCCCATTGAATCATTGATGCCTCTACAATCCAACCTCAGAAATCCTAATTCCGAAATGATTTTGGAAGCGACCTCACTACCATCTCACTCGAAGAGATGCCACCTTCAGATTTCTTCTTTAGTAAGAAAAGGAAGGCCATCATGAAAAGAGAATCACACCAAAAATACAAAGTGATAACCAAAAGGCAGAGAATGGTATATGACGGGAATGATAGAGATGATACAAAATTCACAAAAGAAGTTGTAGGTTCGTTAGGTGCTTTTTCCACAACCAATCAATGGTCTATGGACAATTTGGCTGAACAACTGCGGTAGAAGTGTCTACTAGTAGAACACTTTCAAATTCAAATACTTTCCATGGAACAAACTATCAGGAACAGGATGAGCCAAGACTTTGAACAAACCAGGGCTTACGATCGGCTGTAAATCCAACAGCTTCAGGCCAACCTTGAAGAACTCCATCAGAGTTCAAAAACCGACCACATATTGGCCACTTAACGTGATGAAATAATAGAACAATTGTGAGCTAGGTTGAGCCTAACTGAAGGTACCTCAATAGATAACACGACCTCCCAAACTCAATCATTGGAAGTAAATGAGAAGCTGGAAGTTGCACAACAGGACCTTTTTCTAAAGATAGATGCCATCCAAAAGTGCTACCAAACAATATATCTTTCTCTAAAGGACATCTATATCAAGGAAAGAGAGGCTCGCTCAGCCTGGGATAAGTTTCAAGAAGCCATCGTATTAATGCAGAAAGAGAATGTCCATGATTTTCCTATGCTCTCTCCTTCTAAACAAAAAAGAGGTGAGATGGCTCTAAAGTCTTGGGAGACCAATCTGACAGAGAGAAAAATATTTTCTAGAGAAGTAAAAGAGGATTTCCTAGAAGCGTTGTCTCCATTAGACAAAGGACTAATTAATCTTAAGGGAAGTGATATCGCAAAATCCCTGGGGAAAATTGATATAGAAATGAACCAATAGAACTCCATAAAGAGAAAGGAGGAAACTCTAGCAGCCATTCAGAAAACGAGCCAGATTGATCTTATTAAAATCAATAATTGGTTAGTGAATCCAAGCTTACAATTACAGGCCATAGCTCGAGAAGTGAAAAGAATCCAAGAAAGGCTACCTCAATTGTTTCATTCACTTTCAAGGTAAATGAAACAATTGAACCTTCAAGGCTTGTAGTGGAATTGTTTAATAGATGCTATCAATGTATTGACCATATAAAAACAAATACAACTGGAAGTAGGTAGAAAAATATACACAGTCTTTTCTCCTTTTCACCCTCCTTATCTTCCATTTTCAAGCAGTCATCTGTCTCATTCACTCTCATTCTAAATTCTCACTTACCTCCATTTCATCATTTATTTCCAGGGACAGTTACTTTTCCTACGTCTGTTATCCATTGCTTGACAAACCGTGCAGATCTATCCATCCGATTACCTTCTCCCTCAAAAGTAACGTTTCCCCTAGCAGGTGAAAAGACAAAAGAAAATACCAACAAAGCTCATCAGATTCTACAGACTCTTATCTTATTTTAGATATATGTTATTTTTATTGTAAAAATTCCAACCGTTTTGAGTTGTGACATTTTTTGTATAAATACATAGATTCAAGATCTATTCAAGGCTTCTTCTTTCCAAATGTAATAGAAAAAACTCTCCCTTTTGAGTATTAATACAAGTGCAGACAGAGATTCCAACTTTTGTTCAGTTTGAGTTATGTGCTTCTTCTGTATTTCCATATCTCCAAATTTTCTTATGTAATTCCTTGATAAGTGATTGATTGCATTTTAGTATCATAACTACTGTAATCAAATTATATCGGTAATTCATTAAGTAAAAAAAAAATCCTCTGTATTTGTTGTAAGTAATACAATACCTGCACACACACATTATTTCAACGATCTTAACAGGACACTGACAATGCAACTCACACTCACATACTTCCAATTGCAGATGCATCGGCGGTTGGTCAGTTCAATACAGGTAATCGTTTCCAATTATGCCCAGCGCTGTCTTCAATAAATTCAGCCTAGCAACATGGCCAGCCTCCCCGATTGGCATTAGACAGAGTTGACCCCCATTCTCCAAGAACAAGTCTCAGATTTATGGTGGCTTATATGGCCCGATGCTTAATATATACATCCTCATATCATGTTCCAATTCTCATAGCCGGTGCTCAACAAAACTCTCCATGACTAAGATCGAATTCTATCCAAGAACCCAAGCTCCAACAAACTCTCACTTCTCCGATTACGTTACTCCTTAGACTGAAGAGTCCAAATGGTTCCCTCACGAAGGAAAAATCTGACGAGCAGGTGTGGCTTCTCTTCACAATTGTGTTGCTAACGCAATCAACACAACACTCTCAGTGACGTCTTCTTCGTGTGGGGCGAGGTTTTCTTAATAACACAGTCAAATTCACAACTTCTCCCATTCTCAAACACACACAGAAATTCGATCTCTCGAGAACACACATAAATATTTATACAAAACAACACATAGAAAAGAACACATTAATCTACTCTCCTAAAGAAAATTAATATTTTTTAATTCACTTCTTTCTCATTTTCTTGGATCTCATACTCGCTCTGATACAAAATTGAAATTTGGGAGAGTGTCCATTACACAAGATCCACACAAACTGTAATTGTATTGCATAAATTAAATTGAGATACATCACACTTAAATAAGTGTTGTCAGATCCAACTTATTATTTTCTTGGAGAGAGAGGTTGAGAGAATCTCTCAACATCCTCCAACAACCCAAACAAAAGATTAACTTTACATTCAACAATATTATATTCTTTTGAGTCAAAAATCACCATCTAACACCCTTTAAAATCTTTTTATTATTAAGCATATAAATTCATAGCCTTATCCCCAATACATAAATATTAGCATTACATTCGACATTATTTTTATTTTTTTGAGTCAAAATGTATAGCCTTGTCCTCGGTGCTTAAAGCTTAACCTTACATTCAACAATATTTTTATTCCTTTAAGTAAAGAATCCTCCCACCTACCACTCCTTAAGCATATAAATACATATCCTTAACCCCAATGCATAAATCTTTATCCACATTTATTCAACAATATTTTTTCTCCTTTGAGTAAAGAATCCTCCCACCTACCACCCTTTAAACATATAAATACATAGCCTTATCCCAAGTGCATAAAGCTTTATCCACATTTATTCAACAATATTTTTTCTTCTTTGAGTAAAGAATCCTCCCACTTACCACCCTTTAAACATATAAATACATAGCCTTATCCCCAATGCATAAATCTTTATCCACATTTATTCAACAATATTTTTGCTCCTTTGAGTAAAGAAGAATCCTCCCGCCTACCACCCTTTAAGCATATAAATACATAGCCTTATCCTCATTGCATAAATATTTACCCACATTTATTCAACAATATTTTTTCTCCTTTGAGTAAAAAATCTTCCCATCTACCACCTTCTAAGCATATAAATACATAGCCTTATCCCCATTGCATAAAGATTTATCCACATTTATTCAACAATATTTTTATTCTTTTGAGTAATGAATCCTCCCACCTACAACCCTTTAAACATATAAACACATAGCCTTATTTTGTTGGCTACAACCAGAAGGAGGTTACAACCCCCTATGTTCTCCAGCTACAACCGGAAGGTGGCTACAACAACCTGTCCTTGCCCTGTCCAACCGCCTTGAAATAAAAGTAGAATGATGGAACCACCGTTACACTATCACTGTGAGATATATTGTTGTAAACATGTACCAATCAACCTGTAATCAACTTGTACCATAAACAAGTGCATCAACCATGTACCATAAACAAGTGCATCAACCATGCACCAACCTATACCAAACAACCTGTAATCAACATGTACCATAAACAAGTGCATCAACCATGCACCAACCTGTAGCAAACAACCTGTAATCAACATATACCATAAACAAGTGCATCAACCATGCACCAAATACACATACCAATATAAACATTAAAAGTTCTCTAGCAATACATCACACTATCCACAAGCAAATACCATAAACCATTACATCAAACCATGTGCCACAACCTCACTGTTATACAACCTCTATCTGTAACATACCTCAACCAAAATCCCTCATCAATTTCATCATCCAAATCTGATTTGTAACTCTGTAATAGACCTGGTGTATATGATCACATACCTGCAAACCTTCCTTAACTTTAACAAGAGACTAGCATTTTCATCAAACTTTACTTTTGTCTCACATGACTAATTTTGGATTAGTCAACAACATTAACTTGAAATAATCATAAATATGTACATGTAATGAATAAAGATCTGAAAATAGTACAAAATGTTCTTCAGTGTCTTTTATGCAATTCCTCCGGATTTCACTGCTAGGAACCTCTCAGAAAATGAGTTATAGCAAAAATGGCATACCTTGTTGAATTCTGGCTTATTCTAGATAGAGAACTTGTAGAGCGTGCCCCGCACAGAATATTTGTTGTATGGATATGAAAATGGTACACAAAATATTGCAGACTGTACTCTAACCAATAAATTTGGTATTACTAAATTTGGATCTATTATGAAGAAGTTATGACTTTTTTACTAGAAAAACCTTTTTTAGACTAGTTTCAGGACTAGCCACAAACCCTATTTTACATGAAGTGTAACGCAAAAAATACAATGACCCACAAACTGAAATATTTATCACAGATGCTTGGATATGTTTCCTCAAAGGCCTCCCAATTTCGCGGTCTGAATCATTCTAGAAAAAATGTTATTGCGAAAATGGTGAGATGACTTGTAAATAACATACCTTAGAAAGCATCATCAAAATAATTTATCCTCCCTTGAATTTTGGCCTTCTTTACTTCACCTTCCCTCTGAAATTCGGCTTAGATATCCTTTGGTTACCTCTATCACTTGTAGATATTCAATATGCTCAAGTGTGATTAAAAATCAGAGACCCTTGCCTCTTATTTATACTTTCATGTAGCTTCCTCAAGGGGTAACCTTTAAACCATCTTAACCCACTTTCCTTATTTTAGGGCTAACCCACTTCTAACCACTTGTCCAATTAGTAATTTCTCCATTAACTTTATTATTTAAATAATTTCTTTTGTATCCACTTTGACTTATAGTACACTCGTCACTTCACTTTATTATTTAAATTACCTTCTAACCATCTTAACCCACTTTCCTTATTTTAGGGCTAACTCACTTCTAACCACTTGTCCACTTAGTAATTTCTCCATTAACTTTATTATTTAAATAATTTCTTTTGTATCCACTTTGACTTATAGTACACTCATCACTTCAATTTATTATTTAAATTACCTTCTAACCATCTTAACACACTTTCCTTATTTTAGGGCTAACCCACTTCTAACCACTTGTCCACTTAGTAATTTCTACATTAACTTTATTATTTAAATAATTTCTTTTGTATCCACTTTGAATTATAGTACATTCATCACTTTACTTTATTATTTAAATCATTTCTTCTTTACAACCACTTTGACTACTTTGACCTTTTGGGGCTTCTAGATGACTCATGAGGGTTCTCCAACTTCACATGGTCATAACTCTCTAACCATGAGGATTTATGTGACGTTCCACATACCACTGGAAATGGCATGACATGTACTATCCATCTAGAATAGTCTTGCCTGCAAATATATCAAAACTCATACCATTATCCATCAAACAAACTTGGGTCTATTACCCAAACCTTTGTGATACCAGAATTCACTACTGCACTTTCTTCAAGGGTTGACATCAATGAAAACGAACCCAATTAAACAACAACGTTATTGTTACATCATTTTGGTTTTAGTTTGGCATGGTAGCCTAAATGTTTTTGAAGGCCATGGATAAAGAGGAGTTGTGCAACTACCAGATTAATGTTTTGGGAGTCGAACCTTGTTAATGGTTGGTGTTTGCATCTGCTTGGAGCCAAGTCTTTCACATGGTCAACATCAGTTATGATGCAAACTGTTCGGCATTGTTAAGTATGTCACGATTAATTGAACCACCGGTGCATGTTTATGTCAAATGATATTCACGAGAAATGCATATGGAAAAGTGTAAGATTGGAATGATTACCTTGGGAAAAATATAAGAGAAAAACAATGGTTGCCATGTTTTGGATCACCTGCAATCTCCTATTAGAAGCAATGAATAAGAAAGAGGTGATCAATTGAATGAAAATCCATTGTATAGACGATTGGGAATGAGAAGAGAATCCTCTCGGATGGAAAGAACCCTGATTTGGGTGTCTGAGTTTGTGAAGGCATGTTTGGAAATATGCAAGGGGAAACAATGGAAAAGAGGTAATGTTATTGTTGCGTAGAGAGGTGTATGTCACATTTGTTGCTGCAATTATAAAAGATGTGAGGAACCAATGATGCACATGGTGTTCTATTGTGAATACTCTTTGTGTTAATATGTTGATTGGGCTACAATTGTGCATGCCTATTAGTCATGATAGAATCATGGTTCATAGAGGAGGTAGCCAGTCAGGAGGGTTGGGATATGGATTTTGCCTCAGTCATAGAGGGAGCAGCCAGTGAGGCAGACTTGACAGTAGGGTTTGTTTTCAGTGACAAAGGGAGTTGTGCTTTGAGTTTGACAAGAAGGATCTTAGTCTCATACATTACTATTTCAGATTAGAAGTATGACACATGAGATCTTCCTTAGTTAGGGAAAATATGTTGTGGATATCCTGAAGAGGTTCGGGGTGTTGGACCGTAAACCGATGGCTACACTGATGGCATCAAATATGAAGTTGTTGGATGATACAACTCTAGAGGCTATGAATGCTACATTATACAGGTAGATGATTGGATCATTGATGTATTTGACGAATACACGACCAAATATATATTTTTCTATGAACACACTGAGTCAGTACATGGTTGACCCCAAACATGTTCACCTGATTGCAACAAAACAGGTGATGAGGTACATTAAAGGTACAATGGATTATGGTCTCAAGTATGTTGCAGACAGTTAGATCATTCTACTTGGATATTTGGACTCAGATTGGGTCGGTAGTGTTGCAAACCAGAAAAGTACATTGGGATGTTTCTTCACTTTGGGACCCGGTATGATTTCATGGACCAATAAGAAGCCTTCATGTGTAGCACTCAATATGGATGAGGCAGAGTATGTGGCAACATGTGCAACAAGTTGCGAAGTCGTGTGGCTTCAGAAATTTCTCACTAGATTATTCGATATTGCAGATGGAGGTGACATGCATCTTGTGCGACGACCAGAGTTGTATAAAGTTGTCATAGAACCCAGTGTTTCATGATAGGTCAAATCATATCGAAATAAGGTATCATTATATCATGGATATGGTGCAGAAGGGAGCAGTGAGGCTCCAATATGTGTGTACAAATGAGCAAGTTGTGGATGTGATGACAAAGCCATTGTCAAGGATGAAGTTAGAGTACTTCAGGGACAAGCTCGACGTAGTCCCTCTTCAAAGGGAGTGATGGCTTCAGATGTTATCATAGGGTAGTGCATGTCATGATGACATGTTGTAGCTATTGGAGAGCTACCCATTGGCCTTGGATGCATGATGAAGAGACGAGGTATAAATGTTATCGCAGGGTACTGGATGTCATGCATAAGATATCTACGTTTTCTGCGGGAAATTGGATAGTCTCATGATGACATGTTGTAGCTATTGGAGAGATACCCACCGACCTTAGATGCATGTTGTGAAGTCACTATGGATTTCATGTGATGTATAGATTGGCGTGTCTGACAGTCAATGATCATAAGATCATGTGGATGGTGATAATGTTAGAGTATGTGCGAGATAGAATACCTTCCTCATTAAGAGGGAGTGTTGAGATTTTATGTAATTTCATAAGTTATTCCTAAGTGTAATTGTATTGGTTTTTCCTAAGTTTAATTGTGAAAGTGTTTATTGATAAGTCATGTCTTTTAGGTCTTTTATAGTATAAATAGAGGTTATATCGAGTCATTTTGATCACTCATTGAATATAAGACAGTAGTACACACTTATCTAGGAGGCTTTTCTTGGTTCATTTCTAGATCTCTTTGGTCTTGATTTCATGAAAGAGCGGTGTATGACATTGTACACATTGGAGGAATCTATACCGAGGAAAGTTTGCAGGGTTTTCTCCCCCTTCAGGGTTTCCCTGAGGATATATCTTGTTGTTATGTGGATACCTATCTTTCATTTGTGATCTTTTTGCATATTAAATAATATATATATATATATATATATACACAGATACCTATCTTTCATTTGTGATCCTTTTGCATATTAAATAATATATATATATATATATATATATATATATATATATATATATATACACACACACAATATCATCTCGTCTGAAAAACCAACATCCAACACCTACCACCCTTTAAAATCTTTTTATTTAAAAATAAATAAATGCATAACCTTATCTCTAATGCATAAAGCTTAGCATTACATATCCTTACATTCAACAATATTTTTATTCATCTAAGTCAAAAATCAACCCACACATACCTTCCTTTAAAATCCCCTACCACCCTTTAAAATATTTTTATTATTAAACATATAAATTCATAGCATTATCCTCAATGCATACAACTTAACCTTACATTCAACAATATTTTTATTCCTTTGAGTAAAAAATCACCTAGCAACTACTACCCTTTAAAATATTTTTATTATTAAGTAAATAAATTAATAGCATTATCCCTAATGCATAAAGTTTAACCTTACAATCAACAATATTTATATTCCTTCTAGTAAAAAATTACAACTCACATACCAACATTTGAAATATTTTTATTATCAAGCATACAAAATCATACCCTTATCCCCAATGCATATAACTTAACCTTATATTGAACAACATTTTTATTCCTTTAAATAAAAAAACACCCCACACCTACCACCCTTTAACATATTTTTGTTATTAAGCATATAAATTCATAGCTTTAATAACAATGTATAAAGCTTAACCTTACATTGAACAATATTTTTATTCCTTTGAGTAAAAAATCACCCCTCATCTACCACTCTTTAAAATCTTTTTTATTATTAAGCATATAAAATCAGAGCCTTGTCCCAAATGAATAAAGCTTAACTTTACATTCAACAATACTTTTATTCCTTTGAATCAAAAATCATTGGTCACTACTACCCTTTAACTAAGCATATAAATTGATAGTCGTATCCCCAATGCATAAAACTTAACCTTACATTCAACAATATTTTTATTCCTTTGAGTCAAAAATCACCTACCTACCACCTTTTAAAATATTATTATTATTAAGTATATAAATTCATAGCTTTATCCCCAATGCATAAACCTTAACCCTACATTCAACAATATTTGTATTCCTTTGATTAAAAAATCACCTCTACCACCTTTTAAAATATTTGTATTATTAAGCATATAAATTCTTAGCCTTATCCCCAATGCATAAACCTTAACCCTACATTGAACAATATTTTTATATCTTTGAGTAAAAAATCTCCTACACCTTTTAAAATATTTTTATTTTTAATCATACAAATTCATAGATGTATCCACAATCCATAAAACTTAACCTTACATTGAACAATATTTTAATTCCTTTGAGTCAAAAATCACCCATGACCTACCACCCTTTAAAATATTTTTATTGTTAAGCATATAAATAGATGGCCTTATCCCTAATACATCAAAATTGACTTTACATTCAACAATATTTTATTCTTTTGAGTCCAAAATCACCATTTAACACCCTTTACAATCTTTTTATTATTAAGCATATAAATTCATAGCCTTATCCCCAATACTTAAAGATTAACATTACATTCAACATTGTTTTTATTTTTTTAGTCAAAAATCACAGTGACATACCACCCTTTAAAATGTCCTAACATCCTTTAAATCTTTTTATTATTAAACATATAAATTTATAGCCTTGTCCCTGGTTCCTAAAGCTTAACTTTACATTAAACAATATTTTTAAAGCTTAACTTTACATTAAACAATATTTTTGTTCTTTTGAGTAAAAAATCCTCCCACCTACCACCTTAAGCAAATAAATGCATAGCCTTATCCCAAAGCATACAACTTTATCCACATTTATTCAACAATACTTTTACTCCTTTGAGTAAAGAATCTTTCCATCTACCACCTTGTAAGCATATCAATACATACTCTCATTCCCATATAAATTCATAACATTATCTCAATGTATAAACCTTAACTCTATAATGAACAATATTTTTATTTCTTTGAGTCAAAAATCACCTACACCCTTTAAAATATTTTTTCATTAATCATACAAATTGATAGACTTATCCACCATGCAAGGATTCACCTTACATTCAAGAATATTTTTATTCCTTTGAGTAAAAATTCAATGGGTAAATTTAAAATATTTTATTATTAAGAATATAAATTCATATGTTTATATTTTAATTCCTTTGAATCAAAAATCACCAATGCATATAGATTGAGAACCTTATCCCCAATGCATGCATGAAAATTAACTTTACATTCAACAATATTTTATTCTTTTGAGTCAAAAATTACCATCCACCATCCTTTAAAATCTTTTTATTATTAAGCATATAAATTCATAGCCTTATCCTCATTGCACAAAGTTTTATCCATATTTATTCAACAATATTTTTGCTCTTTTGAGTAAAAAATACTCCCAACAACCACCCTTTGAGCATATAACTACATAGCCTTATCCCTAGTGCATAAAGCTTTATCCACATTTATTCAACAATATTTTTGCTCCTTTGAGGAAAGAATCCTCCCCCCTACCACCCTTTAAGTATATAAATACATAGTCTTGTCTCCCCAATGCATAAAACTTTATGCACATTTATTCAACAATATTTTTGCTCCTTTGAGTAAAGAATCCTTCCACCTACCAACCTTTAAGCTTATAAATGGATAGCCTTATCCCCTGCATAAAGCTTTATCCACATTTATTCAACAATATTTTTGTAGCAACCATTTCCACCTTCCTTTCTAGTATGTGATTACTTATAATTGTGACCAATTGTTCTTGATACATGGTTAGGTATCATTATCTTTAATTATGCTAAGTTGTCATACAAATGGATGCAATATTCTTCATAGTTGACATATTGAATAGTCTTCATAAAAATATTCTTCATTGTGGACAAATTGAATATTCTTCATTGTTGACATGTTTTCGATACCCAACCTTTAATTAGCCAAATAAATCTAGTTTTTCACATTGTATAGGCATGTTGAAGTAGTGATTCCTTAGATGTTTAATCATAAGAGATCACACGGATTCATCATTGAACCATGTCAAGCAAGATTGTTTATTGGGAAAAACCGTGTTACCTCTTTTCATCACCTATACTATGGTTTGATTTTATTTTTTTAAGATTAATAAGAATTGCATAACTATAAAAAGAAAATATATCTATAGAATATATAAACTTTAAAAAGTATACACAAGCCATTGTTTAAAGAAAACACAACAAATTTTACAACATATACACTATGCATTGTATTCAACATTCCCTTCGCAGATTAGTTCCAAAATTCGAGTTTGGTTCGTGAGTTGATCAATTTAAAAAATTCAAAATTTCTCGAAAATTTGTGTAAACTCAAAACATTGCCATTATGTTATTTCATTCCCTGCACGTATAATTTCATTGCATTCATTATTTTGTCGCACTGTCCATGCACGGTTGATATTTATATGCTTACATGAAGTTGGGCTCGACTGCTCTTTCCTCTGCAGGTTGTTAGTGAGCAAAACCAGCCCTGCAGATTTCGTTCAAAAAAGCACATGCAGTGACCAATTCTAGACATGGGAAGGTGTTATGCACCAAAACATGCCCATAGGCTATGGATATCGAATGATTTTTTCCATCAACTTATTGATAATAGGAACTAAGGAGAGTTGTTGTAGATTATTCTTTGGTATTCCATTTAGTAATAAGGAGTTGTTTTCGGAACATTCTGAAAAGGGAATCTAAGACATACGTCGTGCAAGAGATTTCCTTTCCCTTATTCCCAGCATCGAAGTCTTTGATGTGAAACTTGCAAGCGAACCGAAAAAAACCGATCACTAGTCCTCTGCTCGTTATAAGAAGTTATGCTTATTAACTGGATTGGACCTTGCTTGACCTTAGAGTATGGAGCATGTTATATGACTCCATTTCGAGTGGTCCATAAATGAAAATAAAGACTAAAAATATTTAATATGGCAAAAAACTAAATACATATATGAAAATAAAGAATGTGTCTTTTCTTTCAATGCCAAATCGATTTTCTTCAAGAGAATTGGGAAATGAATAATTATTCCCAGTGCTATCTTTGGATTCGGTTGGTGGAAGTTCATGAAAGGTTTCTCAAGCGCTTCATATTTAAAAGTGTTTCATTTATATATAAAAAAAAAGTCATTGAATGTCATATTGATTTTCTTCCAAGAGAAATAGGAAATGAATAATTATACCCAAAGGTTTGTGCAAGCTCATGAAAGGTTTCTTAATCCCTTCATGTTTGAAAGTGTTTTCTTTATATATAACAAATTTTTATCCTCATGTAAAACTATGCCCTTTGTTGTAGTGTCTAATTCCATTTGTAATCTGTATAATGGAAGTAAAAACATTTTTTGAGACTTTTTGAAGATTTGAAGATAATGATTGTCCATTTTGATTTTCTAAAATTTTGAAAATTTTGAAAACATAGTATGTTTAAGTATTTGTAAGATGTATACTCCCTAATTTTTTCTATATTGAACTTTAGGTAGTCGATTTTTTTCCATATAGAAATGAATTTGAATTCGAAATTGATAACTATGGTTTAAATAATATTATATTTAATTTAATTATATACAAATATAAAAATGCACAGGGCACAGACCACAATTTCAAGCAGTTGGGCAGGCTATAATTTGTTCAAGGGCACATCAATTTATATTGATGAAACAACTTAAAAATATCACCAATCTAGTAAACTTCAACAAATGATAATGTACGGTAATTGAGTTTTCATGACAAAATCTAAAGCAGCCAAGACCATGATAAATTTTTGTTTAGAAAATTCCTATCTTCCATCTGCTCGAAAATAACCCCAAAACCCTTTGTAGACAAATTGAAAGAAAAATAATTCAAAATGGTGATGAACAACAAATTAATGACAAATGATGAATCCTCACATTATCATGAAGCTTACTTTCATAATTAAAAGGAAAGAGAGTTAAAAGATTTATGAAGATTCATATACATTCCAATATTCCCAAGCTACATCAACAATCCCTTCTGAGTATCATATGGGGCATCTTCCATTTGTTGCAATTAACCTATAAACCCTGGTCCAAAGCTAACAACAAACTCGAGTACACCGCAAAAATATTTATTCCAATAAGTTTTTGCTAGTTGCATGCTAATTGACCTTAATTTCTCATCTATTATAAAAAAAATCCCCAAAAACATCGATGTGACTATTATTACTTTAATTTTTCATAGATATTATAAAAAAATCCAGAAAATATAGAACTTTGCCACATTGCCACCAAGGCTTGATACTCTATGTGCAAAGTCCTCTGATGTTGCCTAGTAGAACCATTACATGGTTGTGTGGCTTCAACCTCATGCCATATGCAACTTATGGTACCCAACATGTTTGTGCTCAGAAGTTCTACCTTTGTGCTAGTGGGTTATGTTATTCCCCATTTAGAGGTCGTTAAAGGGAACTGTTGGAATATAACATAATCCACCCATCTAGAATTGTGGAATATCCACATGTAAATACATTTCCAGTCGAAGATAAGATTCATAATCATACCATGAGAAATACTTCCCCTTTAGATATATTTTGGATCAGCATTCCTGCTAAAGGCATGTAGCTCAGCTTTGTACGAGCAGCTCTTCGTGGAACAGTTATTATACTTCTTCTTTAGCGAGATCGTTTGAATCTCGTGGTGTATCTCTTCTGACTTTTCTTTATACAAGAATCATTTTCTTGGTTCAAACTCTAGAATGGATGCCAATTTTAGACCCTGACCAAGTCGTTTGGTTTGGTTCAAAATGGTGTGAAACAACATGGGATTTCCAAGGATGTTTAACATAAGTTTTATTGGCACGACTTTCCATGATAATTTAATATAAGCTTTATTGTTCCTCTCTCATTGTATATAGGAGGCATCCATCATGTTATGGTTCTATATTTTTTTCGTCCACTAGAGAAAGCGATCAATGTGATCATGTTACCTTACACACCTGAAATCAATCTCTCATTCAGGATTCTTACCTGACCTTATTTCTGATTCGATCCCTAACAAGAGAGCTCAAAAAAACAGTTTTTAGTCTCATTCTACCTCCCTCCTTTCTATCATTCAAGGAAGACCCCAACCTATTCTATACAATCCTAGCTAGTTAGGTCATTGGTTGTATTGGAAACTTGTTCATTAAATTATATTGATGAATGAAAAATACATCATTTTGTTCGAAGTTAGTTCTATTTCCAAGGATATGAGACTTGGTGTGGACTTTAGTGAAGTATATGTAAAAAATATTCACTTTATGATTTTGCTCCACATCCCAACAGGACCATGTAAATGAGCATTGAAATTTTCTTTGTATTCACATTAAAGTTTGAATTGTTTCTTTCAGATACTTCTTTTGCATTGTTCTATACTTCGATTTTCAGGTTTGATTGCATTGCATGTGTTATTTTTCCTTTACAGATGCAATCAAGAACTATCAAGGAATTAAGAATGCCTGCTCCAGGTTCTGAAGATCTGAATTTTTCATCACAATATTGTGAGTCTTTTATAGTTCAATGCATTGCGTGTTTGTGGAAGAAAGATAGTTCATATTGGAGGAATCCTACTTTTTCTTTACCACAGTGGTTTCCATTCAGGACTATATTTTGGAATCTAGGTATGAAAAAGTTTGATTCCCTTCAATAAAAAATAATTTCCAAGGATGTAGTTCAAAAGGAAAAATCATGCATTGCATATAAATACAAAGGAAAAATAAAATAGCCATCACATAAGATAACATTTACACATAAAACAAAGTATTTCTGCGAAGGATAACCTTTATCAGTTTTTAAATTTTTTATTAATTAGAAGATTGGTTGTACAAGGTTTCATTAAACTTTACATGTACAAAATTTTCATTAATTAGAAGATTGGGTGTAGAAGGTTTCATTAAACTTTACATGTACAAAACATATATTTTGCATCTACAAAGAGATACAAGACCGGTCTTGAACTGTCAATGGAAAAATGAACTGACTAGGAAACTTTCAATCATTACATGACCACCTAGATTAGGTCTCTATTCATCTACCTACATGCCTGCAACCTGCAACTGCAAGCTTGTCCTTTGCGAGTCTACAACAATCTGTTAGCCACCTTTGAAGGGCATGCATGCTTACTCTATCCACAAACCTTCCTCTTGTAGGTCTACTACAATATACAAGCCACCTTTGAGGGAACCAAAAACATACCTTATTCACTCTTCAAACCTTCCTCTTAAATCACACAACCCACAACCTCTACAAAAGATTTGATCTTCTATTTTTTTTTTTTCTGTCAACTGGATAAATATACTAACATATAATAAATTACTACAGATAATTTCTTGATATTAGCTAGCTTACCTAACATTTGTGTGCATATGAACAAATGAACAAACAAGAAAGCTCAAATCCAGAGGCAGACACATATAAGTCAATAAGACGATCAACACATGAACTAGGGAGAGGTAAAATATGTATGGCTATGAGCCAACTGATTTTAGCTATTCTGCCTCAACCTCTTCCTCTATTCAGTCACAAACAATAAGTGTCTCTTTTTTGAGTCATACTATCTCAAATGATCTCTTGATTCTGGTTCTGTATTTGGAAAAAAATATTCTCACATGGAGTTCTTCATCTATGACTCAGAGTATTCAAAAAGAATTGATGGGACAATTTGATATGATAGATCTTGGACTTTTGCATTATTTTCTTTGTTTGTAGGTTCTTTAGTCTTAAAAAGGAATCTCCATTTTCTAGTGGAAGTATGCGCTTGATTTACTCCATCTCTTTTGCATGGTTGATTGTAAACCTGCTCCTACATTTCAGTCAAGAGTTACCCTTTCTTCCAGCTTCTCTTCACCACGTGTTAATGCTTTGTTGTATTGAAAACTGGTTGGGAACTTTTTGTATTTAACTCATACACATCCTGAAATCTCTTTTGTAGTAGGACTTGTCTCTCGGTTCTCTCATGATCTTCATGAGATTCACCAAAAGGAAACAAAGCGCATTATTAGGTACATTCAAGGTACTACCAATTTTGGCATTCAATATGCTTCTGATGCTTCTTAGCTTGTGGGATTCACTGACTCTGATTGCGATTGTTCAGTTGATGATTGAAAGTCCACATCTAGATTTGTCTATTTCCTTGGCTACACACCTATTACATGGTCTTGTAAAAATCACTCTGCAATTGCTTTATCCTTTGTGGAAGTTGAGCATCATGTTGTAGTTATTTCTAGTTAGGAGTTTCTTTGGTTTCGACAACTACTTACAGAGTTTGGCATTCAACAGGATCATCCCACAACTCTTTGGTGTGATAATCAGATTGCTATACATATTTATCGTAACCCAATGGAGCATAAAAGGACCAAACACATTGAGCTCCACATTCACTTCATTAGACAACTCATTCAGGATGGTGTTCTTAGTGTGGATTATTTATCTACTAAAAGGAAAGCGATGCAAACCCCCACCCCTCCTAGGGGGCTCGCAGGACCTCTCGGTCTAGGATCGTTCTTCTAAGGATATGAGTTAGCTCTCGAATACATGTTGGATCCTCTTTTATGTAAACATACCCTTTTGATTCCTTGTGCATGTCCAAAAAAAACCCGTGGGTGCTTTACTCTAAGCCCTTATTACCTTTGGGACAAAACCATAGATGCTAGCCCCTTTACTTCAACGAAAATATCATGTGATCCTGGGCTAGAATCAAACACTTAACTAAAAGGAACTTATCTATAGCTTCGTTACTACAGTGATATGGAACTTCTGGCTTCAGAAGTTTTAACCATAACATATTGGAGCAGTAAGGCTTCAATATGTGGCTACAAATGAGCAAGTTTTGGATGTGCTGACAAAGCCATTGTCAAGGATGAAATTCGAGTACTTCAGGGACAAGCTCGACGTAGTCCCTCTTCAGAGGGAGTGATGGCTTCAGATGTTATCGTAGGGTAGTGGATGTCATGATGACATGTTGTATCTATTGGAGATCTACCCATTGGCCCTGGATGCATGATGAAGAGAAGAGGTATAAATGTTATCGCAAGGTACTGGATGTCACGCATAAGATATCTACGTTTTCTGCGGGAAACTGGATAGTCTCCTGATGACATGTTGTAGCTATTGGAGATATACCCACCAACCCTGGATGCATGTTGTGAAGTCAGTATGGATTTCCTGTGATGTATAGATTGGGGTGTCCGACAGTCAATGGTCATAAGATCGTGTGGATGGTGACAGTGTTAGAGTATGTGCGGGATAGAATACCTTCCTCATTAAGAGGGAGTGTTGAGATTTTATGTGATTTTAGAAGTTATTCCTAAGTGTAATTGTATTGGTTATTCCTAAGTTTAATTGTGAAAGGTTTTTTTGATAATTTGTGTCTTTTAGGTATTTTATAGTATAAATAGAGGTTATATCGAGTCATTTTGATCACTCATTGAATATAAGACAGTAGTACGCACTTATCTAGGAGGCTTTTCTTGGTTCATTTCTAGATCTCTTTGGTCTTGATTTTGTGAAAGAGCGGTGTATGACATTGTACACATTGGAGGAATCTAAACTGAGGAAAGTTTCCAGGGTTTTCTCCCCCTTTGAGGGTTTCCCTGAGGATATATCTTGTTGTTCTATTGATACCTATCTTTCATTTGTGATCCGTTTGCATATATATATATATATATATATA
>ML778044.1:77532-104034 GCA_009831015.1 Picea engelmannii
AGAGAGAGAGAGAGAGAGAGAGAGAGAGAGAGAGAGAGAGAGAGAGAGAGAGAGAGAATATCATCTCTTATGAAAAACCAACATTGACACCTACCACCCTTTAAAATCTTTTTATTTAAAAAAAATAAATGCATAGCCTTATCCCTAATGCATAAATCTTAGCATTACATATCCTTACATTCAACAATATTTTTATTCATTAAAGTCAAAAATCACCCCATACATACCTTCCTTTAAAATCCCCTATCACCCTTTAAAATATTTTTAATTATTAAGCATATAAATTCATAGCATTATCCTCAATGCATACAACTTAACTTTACATTCAACAATATTTTTATTCCTTTGAGTAAAAAATCACCTAGCAACTACCACCCTTTAAAATATTTTTATTATTAAGTAAATAAATTAATAGCATTATCCCCAATGCATAAAGTTTAACCTTACAATCAACAATACTTGTATTCTTTCTAGTAAAAAATTACAACTCACATACCARCATTTGAATTCCTTCTAGTAAACCTTAACCCTACATTCAACAATATTTGTATTCCTTTGATTAAAAAATCACCTCTACCACCTTTTAAAATATTTGTATTATTAAGCATATAAATTCTTAGCCTTATCCCCAATGCATAAACCTTAACCCTACATTGAACAATATTTTTATTTCTTTGAGTAAAMAATCTCYTACACCCTTTAAAATAWTTTTAATTTTAATCATACAAATTCATAGATGTATCCACAATCCATAAAATTTAACCTTACATTGAACAATATTTTAATTCCTTTGAGTCAAAAATCMCCGAGGACCTACCACCCTTTAAAATATCCTACCAACCTTTAAAATATTTTTATTGTTAAGCATATAAATAGATAGTGTTATCCCTAATACATCAAGATTAACTTTACATTYAACAATATTTTATTYTKTTGAGTCCAAAATCACCATCTAACACCCTTTAAAATCTTTTTATTATTAAGCATATAAATTCATARCCTTATCCGCAATACTTAAAGATTAACATTACATTCAACATTGTTTTTATTTTTTTAAGTCAAAAATCAATGTGACATACCACCCTTTAAAATGTCCTACCAYCCTTTAAATCTTTTTATTATTAAACATATAAATTTATAGCCTTGTCCCTAGTTCYTAAAGCTTAACCTTACATTAAACAATATTTTTGTTCTTTTRAGTAAAAAATCCTCTCACCTACCACCTTAAGCAWATAAATACATASCCTTATCCCAATGCATAAAGCTTTATSCACATTTATTCAACAATATTTTTGCTCMTKTGARCAAAGAATCTTTCTATCTACCACCCTGTAAGCATATAAATACATACTCTTATTCCCAATGCATAAAGCTTTATCCACATTTATTCARCAATATTTTTGCTCCTTTTAGTAAAAAAATCCTCCCACCTACCACCCTTTARGCATMTAATTACATAACCTTATCCCCATTGCATAAAGTTTTATCTACATTTAKTCAACAATYMTCTCACCTACCTCCCTTTAAGCCTATAAATACATAGCCTTATCCCCAATGCATAAAGTTTTATCCACATTTAGTCAAAAATCATCCAACACCTACGACCTTTAAAATCTGTTTTATCATCACTATAAATAAAATGTCTTTTGGATTCCATTACGGTGTGTAGCTCTCATCATTCCTTTACGGGTTTCTTATTTTGTCGATCTGCGGAAGCGAGGGGAGGGCTAGATGCAGGGGAAGAGTAATTTAAGCGATAAGCAGCAGCATGAAGTCCATGTTGTGATGTATCCATGGCTCGCTCATGGCCACATTTCTCCCTTTCTGGAGCTCTCCAGGCGCCTCGCCCGTCATGGCTTTAAAATCTCCTTCGTTTCCTCTCCGCGCAATATTGAGAAGATCAAGTCGCTCCTTGACTCAGACGGCCGAATAGATCTGGTGGAGCTGCCCTTACCCGCCGTGGAGGGTCTCCCTCCTGGCGCAGAGTCCACCTCCGATCTCGAGAACGAGAAGATACCTCTGCTCATAGAAGCCGTAGACCGCTGGGAAGAGCCCTTCCACGCGCTTTTGCAGCGCCTCTCGCCGGACTACGTAGTCTACGACTTCTTCCAGTGCTGGACTTCACGTGTCGCTCAAAAGTTGGGGATTCCTTCCATCGTCTTCTACGTTACCGGTGAGGCCGCCGTGGCTTACACCTTCTCTCCGGCCAGAGCCGCCCTTCAAAACCCGACGATTGAGGATCTGATGAGGCCTCCGCCGGGTTTCCCTGCCGAATCCGTTTTGCGTCAGCGGCACCACGAGGCACGGGCGGCATTATGGATGTATAAAAGCGATGGATCTGGAGGCCTGAGGTTTGTAGATCGATTCTTGACGACATTCGGTGGATGCAGTGCCATTCTCGACAATAGTTGTCATGAATTGGAAGGAAAGTACATTGATTACCTGCAGAGAGCTACAGGAAAGCTCGTTTTCCCCGTCGGCCCTCTCGTCCCCAAAGGCGGCGCGGATCGATCCAAGGACTCCGTGGAGGAACTCAATGATTGTGATTGCTTAAAATGGCTGGACACTCAGGCCCCTTCGTCGGTGATTGTGGTGTCCTTTGGCAGCGAGTGCTTCCTGTCGGAGGCAGAGATTCGAACCCTGGCGCTCGGGTTAGAAGAGAGCCACGCGGCTTTTCTCTGGCTGCTTCGTCTGCTGCCTCAGACATCCAAGGTTGATGCTCTGCTGCCCGAGAGGTTTCGAGCTCGGACGGAAGAAAGAGGACTTGTCGTGGAGGGTTGGGCACCGCAAGTGCGCATTCTTTCTCACCCGTCGGTGGGGGGTTTCTTGACACACTGCGGAAAGAATGGGGTGACGGAAGGACTGAAATCCGGGTTGCCGCTAGTGGCGTTGCCGATGCAATATGAACAGGGGCTGACCGCCAGACTGGTGGAGGGTGAATGGCGAGTGGGAGTGGAAGTTGAGCGACAGCTCGACGGTTCGTTTTCGATGGAAGACATATGCAGGGCGGTGAAGAAGGTTATGGGGGAAGAGGAGAGCAAACAGCTCCGGCTCAGAGCTGCTCAGATAGCTCAAATGTTGTCCAACGAAAGCAAAAACCTTCAGACTCTCATTGAACGCCTCACACATAAACAATTAGGCATCTGATTGTTGGAATCCTGAGAATAATCTCTCCTCGTCCCCAAGTCCAGAATTGAAGAGGAATTAGCATCTGCATTGATATTAACGTTCTTTGCATTTTTTATATTTAAATAATTTAAGGAGAGTCTTACAAACTTTTCATGGCTTTCACGTTTCTTTGCAATGCTTAACTTATAGCATATTTCAACGAATATATATTATATTACATTGCATTGAGTTTTAACCTATAATTTTTTTTATATTAACAATGCTCTGGCAGCATTCCTACACAGACTAATAGATTTCCTTATCTAAACGGGAATTAGATTAAAATTACTGACTTGATCTTAATTTCACTGTAAACAATTGTTTGAATTCTTTTAACAATGACCTATATGAATTTTACCAGTAATTCACACCTTTATATCAATTGTATTTTATAAAGGTAAGGCATTTGGCATGATGAATCTTCTTTTGCGTTTAAGAACAGTAGTGATTCTGCCTAGATAGTAAATTATATCAAAAATTATAAATTTATGGAAGTAGCAGTAGTATTGATTTTCTTTTAATACCTATCACTCACCTTTCGAACAACATCTACTAATATAGCAATTTGAAAAGCTTTTTTGTTTCAGATAGCTTCATACATACCCATAAATACCATTAAAACATGTACATGTATTATTACTTAAACGCTATTTTCAGGATATAAGGCCTTGAAATTTTGTAACCTTTACCATGAAATACATATAAATGTGCAAGCAACAACTGTTCATCCAAGATAGATGTATTACCATGAAACACAGATAAATGTGCGTTTAAGTAATTGTTCATCCAAAAGAGATGTATATAAAATAGTGAATATTTATGGCAATTTTGTATTTGGATTTTTTTGTTTGTTGTGTATAAAACAAGAGTTATTTGATTTAGGTGTAGGATAAAATTTATTCAAAAGAAATCATTTTGGATTAAGGCGAGAAGAACGAGGGGGCCCATTCATTCTAATTGTTCTATAACATTGGATTCTTTTTAGATTTGTATTCGAGCTAGATGAGAACTTCACAGGAAACTTGGCGGGAGGAACGAGGGGGTCCATTCTCAGAAAGGTACCCACTACTGTTTTGAACCCCGGGAAGCTCCAAGGGCGAAGGTTTCCTGGGGATTTCTCTTCAATTCACCGGGGATCGAAATGAGATCAAGGATATATATGTATATAAATATAAGATCTGCGAGACAAGGAAATTCATGGAAGGAAGGAGAGAAAGAATGGAATTTCCATAAATATATATGGGAATAAAGGGCGTATGCAGTAAAAAGGATAAACCGCGGGGAATCAAAACACAAGATCGCTTATTAGGAAAGCTTAGATTTGTTCACCTTTTTCCACGTCAATGGCGTGAATATATTATTATACCTGCCGCCCTGCGCTGGTATATAGTATTCCATATGCTATTGACCGCTTTTTTTCCCATGAAATTTTTTCTCTAATTTATGATAGATATAAATTCATTTACAATATAAGAACGCAGCCGCAAACTGAGTAAGTTTGAACATTGCAATAACCAGGATCGGACTGGTATTTTCAATCATAAACCGTGCTTACAATAGAACTGGAATTGTCAATCATATACCGTGCTTACAAGGGGAGAATGTCCGGCCACTAAAAACATGAAACAGCCTGGAAGGTGAAGCAAAGGATGGCCGATCACATTCCAACCCTGGTCCACTCCTTTCACGACTAGCGCTTATGCTATAACCTGAGTTCCTTCCCGGGAGATCAAAATCCAATCAAAAATAAATTACAAACACGGTTTACAGAGCTGCCTTCAAGCAAACCGGAGAGACCATTATAATTCGAAGAAGTTGATAGAGGATATAGGGCTCTCCTGTCCTCTATCACAGTGAAAGATTGAGAGTTTTCCAACTATTTCGCTAAGAGCCCGCTTGGAGAGAGCATCCGCCTCGGTATTATGTGATCTGGGTATATGGCGGAAGTTGATATCGGAGAAGAGTTTGGACAGCTGCTGCGTTTTTTGCTTCCAGCCTTCAATGTGAATGGATTGAAGGTTGCAAATTCTATTGATCCAGTCTATCATTACTCTCGAGTCTCTGAGAACAAGGAGGTGGTTTAATGACCAAAGGGAAGCAAGGGTGAGAGAAGCCCATAAGCCCATGAGCTCGGCTTTGGTGTTTGTACCCTCACCGCAGTTAATGAACCACTTTGTGATCCTCGACGGATGGGACTTGAAGGTGCCTCCAGCCCCATAGCATAAACCGGAAGATCGAGCCGCATCGTCAAAACACACCAGGGTATGTCCTTCAGGCAAAATAAAATCCACAGATTTGTAAGGTAGAGCCTTGATAGTAGACGGTTGCCAATGGAAGGTAGCCAGAGTTCTGTGAAAAACCACAAAGGAGGAAGGTGGAGCATCCTCAAATATGGCCTTGTTGCATTCTGTCCAGATTTGCCAGCAAACCAAGGCAGCCAGTGAAAGCGGTGCAACTTTTTCCGAGTACCAGGAAGAGAAGCAATCTGCAATGGTAGCGCCGGTCCAGGTGAAGGTAAGAGAGAAGTGTTGTAATAATCTGTTCCAGACTTCTTTTGTAAAGGTACAATGTATCAATAAGTGGTGAATGTCCTCAGATGCTCGACAGCAGAGATAGCAAAGTCCTGGACCCTGCCAACCTTTCTTACGAAGCACCTCCCAGGTGAGAGCTTTCTCATTTGCACAAAGCCAGATAAAGAGTATGTGTTTAAGGGGGATCAACCATTTCCACATCTGAAAGAGCCATGGAGATAAAGCAGCGACATCCTGTGCTGGAAGAAGGGTCGTGTAAATGTTTTTAACTGTGACTCTGCGAGTGGCATCACCCCCAGCCCAGATGAGGGTGTCCCGCGCTTCGGTGAGGGAGATACCAGCTTGTTTTAAGGCTGCCGAGAAAGAATCCCATTCCCGAGTCATCGATCCGAAAAGGGGAAAGTCCCTACTGTGTAGCCAATGATCCGGGAGAGGAGAAACACAGGTCTCCACCTTCATCTGTGCTAGGGAAAAAAAATTTAAGGATCCTAGCTGCGATCTGAGTGGCAGTGATAGGATCGAGCGATCATCCAAGCCAAGTAATTTATCTCTGCCCAATTTGATTTCAGAACCTGATCCAGGCCACCAGCAGAGCCAGTGAAGGATCTTCGGAGAGGAAGAAACTAGACCCCTCCAGAATGGTGAAGCCCTCTTCTGTAAGAGCTGAGTCTTTCGCAGCCAAAGATGAAGTGGTTGGGAGCCTATATACTTATCCATAATGACTCTGTGCAAAATACTGTCAAGGGTGACGACTCTCCAGAAGGAACTAGCTAGAAGGGCTGTGTTGAAGATAGCAAGGTTCTTTAATCCCCAACCCCCGAACTTTTTTGGTCTAGAGAGAGTCTTCCAGCTGCAGAGATGAAAATGGCGCTTCCCTGCAAGTTCATTGCACAGGAAATTGAAGGAGAGTCTGCGAAGCAGAGTAATGATCTTGTTGGGAATCCGTTCCAGAGTCATCCAATAAACTGCCAGAATTTCTAACACTGACTTTACCAGTATAAGTTGTCCACCCAGGGAAAGCCATTTATTACACCAGAAGCCTATTCTCCTTTCAAAGATGGCCACTAACCAGCTCCAGTCAGTTGAGGAGGAGGCTCCCGGTTTCAGCTGATAGCCAAGGTACCTGAAACCCCAGTTCAAGTCAATAAAGGTGTAGGGTATGGAAACTTTGAGGCAAGAGAGCTCGGCCTCGGAGAGACCCCAAAAGTGTACAGTGGATTTAGCAGGATTAATGGACAGCCCCGAAACGGAACATAAGTGTTGTAAAATGTCCAAAATCACAAGCCACTCCGCTAAATCCGCTTTTGACAATAGAAGAATATCATCAACAAACATGAGGTGAAAGATCTTGACGAGATTTGAAACCTTTATACCAGAGATGCGGTTCTCGGAGAAGCTTTTGGTGAGGAGTAGACTAAGGCCTTCCATAATTAAAATAAAGAGATAAGGTGAAAGTGGGCAGCCCTGACAGAGTCCCCTTTCGCAATTAAAAAATCTAGTCGCCTCGCCATTTATCAGCACTGCAAAGTTTGCACTAGAGACACAAGACATTATCCAGTCAGTGAAGTTGACACCGAAACCCACTGAGTGTAGGATTAGTCTCAGAAAATCCCAATCTATGCTGTCAAAATCCTTTTTGAGGTCTAGCTTCATGATCAACGCCTTTTGATTCTTCTGTTTGATGCTGTGGATGCTCTCATGGGCTACACCGATGGCATCTTGAACTCTTCTACCCTTTAAAAACCCGAGCTGTTCAGCAGAAAGACTCCGTTCCAGAATCGGCTTAATCTGGTTGGAGATAACCTTTGAAATTACCTTGTAGATGAGGTTGCATAAGGAGATTGGTCTGAAGTCATTGAAGGAAATCGAATTGTTTTCCTTTGGAATTAGAACTAGGAAGGTGGAGTTAAGGCTTCTAGAGATTTTTCCTTTGATGCGAGAGTCCTCCACCATTTGAAGGAGATCTGAACCAACGAGATCGAAAAGGAAAGTGAAGAATTCTGTCGTCCAGCCATCGGGCCCTAGACTCCTCTCCTTTTTGAAGTGTATTAAGATTTTCTTTAACTCCGGCAATGAGACAGGTCTGTAAAGTTCGGTGGCTTCAACATCTGTAACCAAATTTTAAAAAAGACTGGCAGTCGTGCATTGTTCAGATAGGTTACGGCTCCTTTTGGCTTTTAGCAGGTGTTCAAAGTGTGAGGCCGCCTCAATTTTGATTGTCTCCTGTCCGCGGAGAGTTCCATCACACTCACTCTCGATAGACCAAATAATTTTTTTGTTTCTATTGTGACTGGCCACTCTGTGAAAATAATTTGAATTAGAGTCTCCCCATTTGAGCCATGTCTCACGGCTTCGAAGCCTCCAACATTTTTCTTCTTCCCGCAGAAGGTCATCTCTACTTCTCTCCAGCGCCTTTAGAGTAGCAGAATCCTCCAATGACAGGGCGACTATGGATGATTTTAATAAGAAATGTTTGTTCTCTGATTCCAACTTTAGCATATTGGTCTCCTCCAATGCCTTCTTTTCTTTACTCCAAGATTTTGTGTGCTCCTTAAGTCTTTTCAATTTCCAAACGATTCTGAACTGGGGGTTTTCTTCAACCTGGAAACACGGATCTGTCCAGATGGAATGTACCAGAGCAGAGTAATCCGCGGAGGAGATCCAGTGATGGTTAAATTTAAAGGGAAATGGTTTGAACCGGAGTGGGAGATTCAGCTTGAGGAGGATGGGAGCGTGGTCAGAGAAGAAGGGAAGCTCAACCCACGAAGTTGGGAAACCATTGGAAGTTAAGAAATCCTCGGAGATTATGAAGCGATCAAGTCATTTGGCTATGGCCTCAGAGTCGCTTCTTCCGTTTCGCCAGGTAGGAACAAGTCTGGCCGGCACTATATCGATTAGATTCTTCGTCGTAAAGAGGTCTCTGTAAGGGTTCTCATTTGATCCAGACCATGGAGCACCTCCCCAGTGTTCATTTGTAGATAGAGTGATGTTGAGATCGCCACCCAGGATGAGATTAGGAATGGAGAGGATGCCGTTGTCTCCAAGGTGAGTCTAGAAAGTGGGTCTGTCTTGACAAGGGCCGTAGATATTTAAAAGAGCCAGCTCCTGGTTAGTAGCAAAACATCTGCCTAACAACAGTATGCCTCCACAGGTCATGAAGGGCTTTAAATCGAAGAGAACATGATCCCAGGCCACCAGCAGGCCACTGGAGTTACCAATAGAATTTGCAGCCGCTGAGACCCACAGAGGGCGAAAAAGGTGCAAGAAATCTCTAGAAGAATGATTGGCCGCAAGAGTTTCTTGAAGAAAAATGGCATCCGGTTTGGAGTGCTCTAGAAGTCTTCTGAAGGAGGCAGCCTTGAGGGTTCCTCTAATCCCTCGTATGTTTAAAGAGAGAACTATCATTACTTGGATCGAGCAATGGCCTTCATAGCTCTAAGGGCCTTTCCATTTTGAGTTGAGACGATCGGGACAATAAGTTGAGTTGTTGAGCAGTCCTTCTTCTTTCTGGCGCTTCTCATTTGTAGGGGAGAGAGTTCAACGCCTAAACCACGCAACCAAGAAAAGGATTTGTCGAGAGTTCCAACCTGGTGTGAGGAAGAGGTACCCGCTTCTGTGGAGGGGGCGATGGGCTCTTTACCCCGAAAAATAGGTAACTGAGTGGAAGAGTCTGGAAGGAACTGAGCGGGAGCCGAGGAGCTCAGCGCTGCCAAGAGGGAATCATCCTCTTCTTCTGGCTTCCTATAACCGGGAAGTAGCGCAAAGGGATCTTCCGGATCTGTGGAGCCTGACTGTAGGGTCGGCTGTGAAGATGGGGGTGGGGGCGAAGGGGGAAGGAGGGTAGGGTCAGTGGAAATACTTTGGGTGCTTTCAAGAGATGAAGCCATGGGAGGGGTAAGCTTTGGTATCTCAACTTCCGGTAGAGAGGGCTTAGGGGGGGAGGGGAGAGAGGACCGATGTGAATGGTTAACGGTTTTCTTTTCAGAAGCAGTGAGAGTAATAAAAAGAGAGGGGCACAACTGATAAAGCTTAGAGGTCAAAGATTCAGGTTGTCTTGGGGAGGGAAGGGAGGGAGGGGCGGGGGGGGTGTCTAAGTAGGCAAGGGAAGGATCAGCAGTCACATAGGCAGGGGGATTTAGATGCAGCTTGACATCATCAGAGGATTCGGTCCAAGACTTACCAAGACAGTTTCGGCGAAGATGGCCAGTCTTGCGGCACCGGTTGCATCAGAATGGGAGTCCAAGATAGTCCAGATTCTGTAGCAGTTTTCTCCCTCGCCATTCAATCTCTAGAGTTTCTTGTAGCCCAGCAGATAAGTCCATCTCGACCAGCACCCTTCCCATTCTCCTCAAAGAGCCAGTGAGAGAATGAGTGTCAAAGGCTATGAATCTGCGCAGGGAGTCTCCAATCGCTCTAATGGCTCCTTCATTCTAGAGGTGGAGAGGAAGACCCGAGAGTAATACCCACAGATGTATGTTTTGGAAGTAGTCGGTGTCTAGGTTGAAAGACATACGCCAGCGTTTGAGCATGAGGCTGCTTCCTCCAAAGACCCATAAGGAAGATAGTAACAGTGAGGCGTCTTCGGGAGATCTGCAGGAGAAGCAGAGCCATCCCTTTTTTAGATACAGAACATCCGGGCAGTAGCCAAGGATCGGAATCCGCTTGAGCTTTATCCAATCCTCCAGCGATAGGGGGCTCAAGATTTTATAAGAAATACGCCCAACAAGTGCACAAATGGACATCTTGCAGAGGTCCTCTAGGCGCACTCCATCGCCCAACACTAGTCTCTTGATTCTTTTGTTTGCTTTCCACTCCTTGCGTCCATAGTAGGCAGCTCGGTGAGTGGAGGGAGGTATTTTAAAAGAAACCGGAGGACTGTTGGGGGGTAGGAATGGAGTGGAGACAGGAAGGGGCCTGTCAGAAGCAGGTGGAGCTCTCTGGGTGGGAGTTTTAGTCAGAGAAAGGGGGCCAATCCCTGCAAGGAACTCATCGGGATCAGTAAGACAGGTTGGTCAAGGATTGGAGGAAAGTGTCGGGGTCCTTTTTTCCAGGGAGTCTATTTTATCAAATAATCCCACCTGTTTCCAAATGAGCTCATCTGCAGGGGGCATTAGATTAGTGGACAGGGGGTCCATTAGATTGACCGCTTATTACTTCACGGTTGACTAAATATTTTTTTGAGCTTTTCAAAGGTTTTATATTGAAAGTTTTTTTCTTTTTTTTTTTAAATTATTTAAAATCATTTTTCTGAAATTAGATTGGCTAACAAAAACCAATCCCTTATTATCGAGTTGGCTGCTGAGAGTAATTACAAACGTGTTTCATTTGGTAAAAATTAATTTTCTCTACCATCTGTTTTCCTTCTATTTGTCTGTCCGTTGAATTTGCATTAAAAACGACATAGCTTCAATCTTAAATAAACTATGACAGTCCAAAACAACAACATTCCTACATCTTCCCAATGTGCCTTGAGTGGAACACCCTCCAAAAGCAGTAGTCTCGGGTCAGAGCCTGTTCTTTTAACATGGGATGGTGAGAGCAATCCACCTGTCCAACGCACTGATACAATGCAGCGAGACTACGCCAAATAACCATTCCCCAATTAATAGATGTTATTACTTACATCCTAGGGTTCGATCCTCCGTCCATGGTCTCGTCTGTAGAGGCACTGTTGAATCAAGATGGTGGTGATACAGATTAGAAGGGACGGTGGCTTTGAGCTTCATGCACGTTTGGTGATACAGATTAGAAGCTACGATGGCTTTGAGCTTCATGCACGGAAATTTGGGTCAAAAAATTGGCCTCGAAAGGAAAACCCATCTCTTGTCGTGGTGAGCATTGTGTTGTCTATTGTTGCAGGTACTTCAATGACTAGCACAACCCCCTTCAGCCTGCATATGGTGTTGTCATTGATTATATATATATATATATATATATATATATATATATATATATATGAGTTTTTGGAAGAATAGTTTTTATGGGGAGCTTCTAACCCTAACTCCACATTAACAGAGTTAGAAGAACCCAATATTGTTGAATAAAATGCCGTTGTTATATCATTACATTGAAATAACCTTTGCAGTCACAAGATGAAGCTATTAGATCAAGTTTTTCACAATCCTTTCCAATCAGACAAAGTACCTTCAATTGAACATTGAATCACTATAAAATCTAAAATCAAGAATAGTCTTGCCTGAAATCAGCTTAGAATTATTTATGTACTTCCAGAGAAGAAACAAAATTAAGAACATTTCTTTGAGGTATGCTTCAGCTGGTGCAGCTTAGGATGCTGCCTGAATGAGTATGTAGGCCTAGAATGAGTATGCACGCACAGTCACACTTAAGTAAAGCAAGTAGGTTGAATAAAGGTAAATAGCAACAATGCCTACTCACTAAGCATTATGGAGGCAAGTGGTTTGGGAGGGCATCCAAAGCTCTAAGTTAAGGTAAGTGAGCCAGTTTGTAATTGCATTTATATAGGACTGTTCTCTAAATTTCAATGACCTGATTGCATTGTAGATTTCTCCTTGACATTTTAGATTCTTCCCTCATGAAAATAATGTGTATATTGAACGGAATAATAGTGTGTATATTGAACTGAACCTATTGTTTTGATGGGATATCATATACCCCTCTATAGTGAGTATTGTTTAGATTAGTGTGTATATTGAACTGAACCTATTATTCCTATGGGATATCATCTACCCCTCTATAGCGAGTATTGTTTAGATTTTTAATTCTATTATGTTATGTCTTCCATAACAATTACAAATTTGTATGTCATTATCATTTTCCCTTCAAGCTATCATGGTTTCTTGGCCTCGTTATCTATTTAATGTTTTGGTCTTCCTACTTTTATGAAACATCCAACTCTTGTTTTATCTCTCCGAATGAAACAAAACAACATATTAATCTCCATAATCCATAATACCTCTAGCATCATTATGGATTATACATGAAAGAAGCATAATATTAGATATACTATATTTAGAATACTAAAACATAGGACACTTCACAAATATGTTATCTTATTTCCTTCTTATTGAAACTTTTAAAAATCCATGCAAAGTAAACCACAACTTATTTAATATCATTATGTAAATATCAATAAAATAATTCTATGGTTATCAAAAAATGGTAAAATTAGTGTTCCTCCAAAAAGAAAGAATTGAAGAGGAAAGATATGTCAAGAAGACAAGCTAAGACTTTGTTTAAAAGTCTTTTGGAATTGGCTGATATTCGTATATCAGCTCTTAAAAGTTACTTTGTTGGGCATCACATACTTAGGTCTCTAAACAAGTAGAGCCCAAAATAAATCTCTCGAACCTCTTATAAATATATGCCAAAAGCATAGACCTTGATTACCAGATGCATGCTCAAAGCGTCCTATATAGTTTTTGTCAAAGCTCTAACCTTGAGACTTTGATATCATCAAATGGATTTTAAAAATCAAAATAAAAAATTAAACTATTGGTAAAAGGCTTCCACTTATTAATGGGATCATACACACATTATTAAACACCACTTATTTATGGGTCAGCAGAAAGATAATACTAAACACTTCAGGCCACAACTTTTCTTCATTGGACGGCCTCGCCACCTCCTCACCACATTCTCCCCTCCTCACTGCTATCCCCGCATCCTCAAACATATCACACATCATGTAACTTACAACTCATATTCACAAATTTATCTTTCTGTGCCGCTACCTCCTCACCACATTGCCCCATCTTCAATTCTATCCCTCCATCCTCAAACATATTAGAGCATGTAACTTACTCCTAATATTCGAAGCATTATCAAACAACATAGTGAGTTGTAGCACAATGCTAAATATTGCGAGCCAATTTGTAGAGCTTTTGAAGTAATAGATGGACAGTATACCACTTTAGTAGTAGTTGTTGTAGAATTGATATCTGGAAATGGATCTGAATTTGTTTGGAAATAATTGTTTCAGATGGAGCATTCAAAGAAAAATCCGTAGGGTTTTTATAAATAACAACAACTTTGTGATATAAATTAGGATGTAAAACTTCCCATGATATGAATAAGGAACAATAAGAACTGATAGGTGATAGCATTTGTGATGACAGGGAAAAGCAATTGTGATGACAGGAAATGAAAATGAGCAATATTAGTTGTTGTTCTCTAGGTCCAATCCATACAGTACCACCAATTACTTCAAAACTATAGACAATCTATGATGAATACTTGGAAGGCAATCGTCATGTTCATGTATCCTTCGACCATCGTGTTCGTGTGCAAAGCAGTGTTCATGTGTCCTTCAACCATTGTGTTCGTGCACAACACAGTTGCGGCTGCATACAGTGTGATACAGTTTAATTAAGGAAGAGATAGAGAAAAGGGAATTGAAGTGGGAGTCTCTGTTATTAGTAGAAATTGGCAGTCACGACAACCTTTCTATATTATCTAAGAACTTCTCTTAGCAAGATTATATTGAGGTTTATGATGGTGGCATGCTCATGGAGCATGAAGCTGTGGCTCCATGTACCTGCCAAGTGGACTGACTTGTCATGCAATGAAAGGCCATCGACTGAAGGAAGTGAGGCCATCTATTGTCCTCTACTGCAACAATCTGCCCAAAAAACCAGTGAGAAAATTGTTTTTGTTAATGTAACGACCCCAATTGTTACGACTACAAGAGAAGCAGAAAGTGCAATTTTTTTATTTTTTTTAGGGAGGAAGGCAACAAGGACAAACAGTTGAACCATACAACCTGACGACGAACATCAACACGAAGATGAGGAAACAAACAACTATGACCCCATGCACTAGCACAACGATCAAATGGGTGACACATGCGTAAATCAAAAGATATAAACGACTACCCGCTGAACACACAACACGATAACGCTTACAAGCTAAGGACAACATCCACAATCCTGACACAACGACATCGAAAACCAGTACCTAGAACCTCTATAGTGCGCAAACCCAAGCATGAAGGCATTACAACCCAAGTGCCAACAACAAACTTACAAAGATCAAACACACTCACAACGGGAAGCACAGACTCCGGCCAAGTTATCCTTCGCCTCTATCCAATAGGGAGCACCATGATCCCCTCATCAGGAATCATGTCATCCCTTGGTGATAGGCGCGACAATAACCCTGGTGCAACATAACCTATCTGGACCAAGGAATCTAGATGAATCCAACGCGCTAGGAGCTGAAATACTAACAAGAAGACTACACCCACGCTCCAAGAAACAGGTCGACAAGACACAAGATGACGACATTCAAAGGTGAAAGTGCAAGCTATTACATGACTTTGCCAACCACCAACCATTAACTAATAAGCAATATGTCTAAGTGCGAGGGAGTGAACTGTTACCAAGCTACTATGGTCATAAACGTCATCACAAGGTGAACTAAGTTAGGTGTTGAACAACAATAAGAAATGTTGATTAACAATTACCCATTGTCCATTAAATTAAGTGAACTACTGATCTACACTGCTTATATAATAAATGACTTTGTTGTTAAACTAACAAGTCTAAATTAACAATTTAACAATATAAAACAATATTAACGATATCCATATATGACGCTATTAATATAACACTATTATCAATATTAATTTACAACATGTTGTCTATTAAATGCCATTCGGTTGTCGTTCTTTATTCCATTAGATAAACACACTGCCCTTCAATTATAGTTTAAATTAGCAATATGTATCTTTGTGTAATCAATTCACTACCAGCATGTCGGGTAAGACATTCAATATTAAATTGCCATGGGAATGTGAATAATGTTGTTCATTATATACTATATAACTACTGACTATTATTATGCATAACCCATATAAAAAGGGTTGTCAATTTAATTATGATAACTGTCAACACTGTCACACAATCAAGATGTCAAATTTAAGATTATTGTCAATGTTGTCCTTAAACATTAAAATTGTTGAGTAAAAACATTCACTATCATCATATTAAAACTGTCATAAAACGTAGTTACCATTACATGTAAAACGTTGTTTCTAAAATTACAAATCTCTGACACACATCATACATCCCACATTGTCGCTGAAACTAAGGGAGGCAATGGTGATATCGTTGGGCGAGTTATGACAAGGCTGAGTGGAAAGTGGTAAGGTTGTGTGTGAAATCTATGCAGAGTAATAATTTTCTAACCAACTGTCAAAAGAGTATTTATTTATTAATTAAAAATTAAAAATTAATCAATCAATCAAAATATCAATTGACTTTACTTTGGGTGAAGTGTTTCTGATCATTTCCATATAAATTCTAATTCTCTATCTACAAAAATATTTAATAATTAGGCGAAGGTGTTGTTCTATGTCTACACAAATATTCAATAATTACGCCCAAGGCGTTGTTTAAGGGGAGGTTCTTCTCGGATTTAATGACATTTTCCATGAAGAACAATGTAACGATGTTTATACTCTTCAGATCAAAAAACGCTTTGGTCGAAGATGAAACCCTAGTGCTCTACAACATTTCCACTACAAATCATTGCATGTACTGACTTACCTTCTCTTGAGCCTACCGCCTGCGCCACACTGATACGGTCAGTTCCAAGAGATTGAGAAGATAGGATGAGTCCAGAAGGGGGGGCGAAACCCCCCTTGTACAACAATGTAACGACCAATGATAGGGCGGGGATGAGAGCCAAGAGGCCTACCTTTGAGCCTCCACCACACCTAAGAGAGCATATCCTAACAAAAGAACAGGGGATCAGAAAAGAAATGGATGTGGAGCCAATCACGTCTCATCCAAAGGAATATTGTGGATGGGAACCTAGCAAATGTATCCCGCAATCAGAAAAACCTCCTCGATATCTTATCAGTTCGACAAGGGTAGGCAAGCACACCTAGTTCATGTGAGAGCATGCCCTAATCGGTAAGTTCCTCAGACTCTGGCCCTCTGAACGTGACCCAACACAATGGATCAAAGACTGGTGGAACCCTAAAGGAGACTACGAGGTTCAGCTCATCTCTAAAGGATTTTTCGCAATCATCCTCTACAACCTTGGGGACAAGGATAGAATATTCGATAACAAGCCGTATTTCTACAACTCAGCCAGGCTATTCTTGCGATTCTAGACAGACCGTTTCAGCCCAGAAAAAGAGGAATTCACAATGGCTCCAATATGGATCAGACTATACTCCTTGCCTCAAGAATTCTGGCTGGAAGATATACTTATGGGAATAGGGAATACAGTGGGTCGATACGTCAAATTATCGGAAGCTACAAAGCAAAGAAAATACACCTCTTATGCTCGAATCTGCGTCTACATGGACATCTCAAGAGCTTTACCTGGATTTGTTACCCTGGAATATCAAGATGAGGATTGGAACCAAACAATCGACTATGAACACATCCCCTTTCATTGCAGAAAATGCCATGAGCATGGCCACCTCTTTAGAGATTGCCCCTTGAATACCTAAGGTCCCAAAGCCAGAGACAACAAACAAAAAGATGGATTTACCACAGTCACAGGCCGGAAAAAAAAATGCCAAGGAAGCATAATCCTGGCACCACTCCAAAGATTTCAACCAAAAAATCCTATGACATCCTGAATCATCTGTCGGAAGATGAAGAGATCCAAAACTTGAACAAAGAAAAAAATAAAAAGAAAGGGAAAATCCAGGCTGAGCCCCCCTCAACACATAACAAAGAGGCTATCCCAGGGGACAAAATGGGGACAAATGGGGACACCCAGATGCAGCTGGATGAACAAAATCTGGAGGACATAGATCTTGAACAACTCGAGGAAGCTCTCAATCGAAAGGATCCACAAACCATTCCTGTAGTACAACTCCGCAAAGTCCACAAAGTTTTCATAGACTCCATAGTAGGATCTACATCACGACTGGGCATAGCCACAAATCCAGGTACAGACTCAAAGTGGCCACCACGAGAAAACAAAAGGAGGGGGCGCAAATTGGCCTAGCAGCTCATCAAAGAGGCAGGGAACCTCATGCTCAACTCAAGACAGATCGACAGGCTCTCGGAGGGATACCTCCACCTCCCTCCACAATCATCATGATGAAGATAATCACCTAGAACATTAGAGGACTCAACGACAGATCCAAATAAAGGATCCTCCGAGAATGCATTCGGGCAGAAAGCCCAGATGTCCTCTTGTTAAAGGAGACTAAATGTGTTGGAATAGAATTTGAAACCATCTTCCACTGAAGCTAGCGAGGGTGAGACTTCATCCATTCCGATTCCTCGAGCACATCTGGAGGATTAGCCATTTTATGGAACCCCAACACTGTCACAATGCGTAGGCCATTTTCTACCATAGGCACGCTCACGACATATTTCACGGTCATAGGGTCGACCAAGGAAGGATCCGTCACAAATGTTTATGGGTCGTAGAGCGCACAAGACAAAGAAAGCTTCCTGAAAATAATAGATCACATCAAAACACTTTTGAATATGCCTAACTGGGTCCTAGGAGGAGACTTCAACATGATCCTGACGCTGGAGGAGAAAACTAGCGGAACCAAACAACTAGAGCAAGACAGTGGTATGTTAAAATCACTCATTGACCAGTTAAATCTAGTAGATATTGAAACCCAAAATTGCATATTCACCTGGTCCAACCAAATATCTGGTCATAAGCAGGTGGCATGTCATCTAGAATGCTTCCTGGTAGTGGAAGCCCTGCTAGAGGAGGACCCTGCCATGCAAGCAAATATCCTACAAAAAACAGGCTCAAACCACTGGCCCATATCATTCTGTCTGGACACGGGGGACACTCCCAAACTCAAACCCTTATATTTTGAGAAATTTTGTCTCTCTCACCCTGATTTCCATCAGCTCGCAAAGTCCTGGTGGGCCCAGGCAGAAATAGACCATGGGACCTGCATCTACAGATTCTAGCATCGCCTTAAAAACTTCAAGCAACACCTGAAGCTCTGGAACAAAGCTACCTTTGGGAACATATTCCAACACATGCAGGAAATTGAAAACAGACTGGAAGCCCTGCAATGACCATTCATCTCTGGAATCAGAACCACAAACTTAATGAAAGAAGATGAGGAACTTCAAGCGGAATTAGAAGAACAAAAAAAGCAAGAAGAGATTTTGTGGTGCCAGAAATCCAGAGTTCAATGGCTCAAAGAGGGCGAGAGGAACACAAAGTTCTTCCATCGAAAAATGGTGCACCATAGATACATCAATCGGATAAGCCAACTGGAGGATGCTCAAGGAAACCCTATAAGATAACACACCCATATTGTTGAGGAGCTAATCACCTACTATAAAGAGCGTCTCACGGAAACCAACGAGAACAGGGAGGAATCAATACAGAAAATAACCAAAAATATACCCTCACTGGTCACCCAAGATCAGAATGAATCCTTAATGAGACCTATTACCCAAGAAGAGGTGGACCATGTAGTCAAGTAGATGCCCTCAAGGAAAGCGCTTGGCCCATATGGCTTCACCACGAACTTCTTCCATCATTGTTGGGACTTAATAAGGGAAGAGGTTTGGCAGGTTGTGGAGGAATCTAGAACATCAGGCCATATACTCTCTGCCCTCAATGCCACTTTTCTCACTCTCATCCCAAAGGAGGAGTGTGTCACTCATCCCAAGAAGTACAAACCGATAGCCCTTTGCAATGTCATCTACAAAATAATGACAAAGGTGATCGCCACACGCCTAAATTAGATCCTCCGTTTTGTCATCTCCAACAAACAAGTAGGCTATGTGGAAGGTCGAAAAATCATGGACAGTGTCATCCTTTCTCACGATGTGATCCATTCTCTAAATATGACAAAATCCCAGGTATGCTCATCAAACTCGACCTTTCAAAATCTTTCGATAGATTCAGTTGGAAGTACCTACGCTCCAAGCTCGAATCCTTTCGTTTCGATAGACAGTGGGTGAAATCGATCCTCAAGCTCACCTCTTCAACGTTTTTCTCTATACTGGTCAGTGGAGTACCCTCACAACCCTTCTCCCCCTTCAGAGGCATCAGACAAGGTGACCCTCTCTCTCCCTTCCTCTTGGTTATTATGGCGGAAGGACTAGGATGCTACATCAAGGCGGCGGTTCTGGAAAGCTCCCTTAACGGCCTGCCTCTACACAATATCCATCCTGAACCCTCACACAACCAATTTGTAGATGACACCCTAATTATGAACAACCCAACCACTCGAGAAGCCAACAAGCTCAACTCCATTCTTTCTAACTTTGCGGAGGCATTAGGCATGGTCCTCAATCTTGACAAGTCCAAGCTCTACTTCTTCAATACGTCGATTGTTGTACAAAATCATGTTTCCTGGCTCCTAGGCATACCCAAGAGCTCCCTTCCGTCTAACTACCTAGGCATACCCCTCACAGGAGAGCCAACACGCTCCATATCTTGGGACAACTTGCTTCTCTCCATTTTACATAAGCTCATTAACTGGACCTTCAGACCTCTAAACATTGCGGCTAGATTGGTGCTTCTCAATTCAATCCTGCAAGCCCTTCCCACCTACCTTTTCACTTCCCTGACAGCTCCCAAATCGGTCATTTGAGCAATTAGGAGCCTTCAACGAAAATTCTTATGGAATGGACATCAATCTAACAAAAAGTGGGCTCTGGTAAGCTAGGAGAAGCTTTGAAAACCCAAAACTCTAGGTGGACTGGGACTTCGCGACCCCAACAAGCTCAATCAAGTCATGGGAGCTAAAATGTGGTGGCAATGGCTGAAGCATCCCACTGAACTTTGGGCACAAATCTGGAAACATAAGTATGCCCCGACTACCCACGCAGACCAACTAATCAGATTCAATGACCAAATCCAAGGCTCTAACATTTGGAACACGACCTAGAAAAATCGACCCCTAGTTCAGAAGCATGACTTATGGGAAATTAGGATTGGGGAAAGTGCACTATTCTGGCAGGACTCTCGGCAATAGCTAACACCCCTTATCAATATGGAAGAACTTAACCCCCTTAGGCAGGCACTACAACCGGACATATTTCGATGGGTCAAATATCTATGGAGAACAAATGATAGGAACATGCCCTGGCGACAATGGAAAAAAAAGAATCTGGAACTACAGATCTCAGGGAAAATGGATCTCCAAGCCTGCACAAGCCACAAGAAGATCCCAACACGAGAAGGTATGGATATTCTCATATGGGGGTACTCCACAACATGTAATTTCTCAGTAAAAGAAGCCTACTACCTGTAGGGGAACTACCAGAACCTTGCTAAGGAGAGAATCTGGAACAGGATTTGGAACGCATCCCTCTGGCCCAAAGTTTCAATCTTTCTGTGGCTCATAGTTCAAAACCGCATCCTCACCTGGGATAAACTTACAAAAAGGGGCTTCATAGGCCCATCAATCTGCACCTTGTGCCAACAACAAGAGGAGACTTTGGAACACCTTTTCAACAAGTGTAACTACAGCCAGTGGATTTGGGACCGAGGATCCCAAGCAATGCGTTGCTCTAACAGAAACAAGAATAGCATCAGGGATACCATAGGGAATTGAGACTCGATCTCCTTTCACAACCCAATTCTTGCACGTATCTAGCAGTTACTCTCGAGCTTCACCCTCTGGAAAATATGGAAAGAAAGAAACAAAAGGATCTTCCACTCAAAAGCTTCTCCTCCTGCCTCAACTTGGGAAAGAATAGCAAAGTTAATCCATGAAACGATCAAAAGAAAATCGTTGACCCCGGACGACCTAAAATGTAATCCAGAGGAGAAGAGCATCTTTCAAAGTTGGAATCTTAGCATGCACAATCATCCTACTACGATTTCAACCAGTCACCATCCTAGCAGCCCAACAATCTGGTCCCCCCTCCAACGAGTTTTATAAAGATAAATTTTGATGGAGCCTCAAAAGGAAATCTAGGACCAGCAGGTTTCGGGACAATTCTCAGGAATTCAAATGGAAAAATCCTCCATCTTGTAGCAGGATTTCTGGGTGAAAATACAAACAATGTAGCTGAGCTTCTAAGTTTACTAAGAGGCCTTCAAGTCACAATTAACAATCACTTCCATAGGGTCATTATGGAGGGATATTCTCAGATCATCATCCAGCTCATAACCAAAATTCTACATGGGGAACACCCACTAGAAATCTCACCTAGATGGCGGCTCTCAAGACTCTTGGAAGAATTTGGATCCCTCCTTTGTCCTAGTATTACCATTATCCCATCTCACGTGAAAAGGGAAGCAAAAAAAGTAGTGGATTGCCTAGCAAATGAAGGAGTAGACACCAAGTTGGAACAAATCCACTCGAAGGCACAAACTTCTACTTGCATTGATCTCTCAAAGTGCTGCCAAAACCTCACAAATAGGGATTTACTAGCCCCGGATGGGGTGACACTTCGAGTATACCAGACACCTAGAACAAAGTCGGGCCTGGCCTTGAATGCGGCAGGCCAATCCCCATCCCCTCAACATTAAGGATGGGAGCTGGCCCCAATTGCCATTCTCACGACAAGGGACATATCCCTCGCATGAGAAGTCTGGTGTTGCAGGCATTCAATATGAGGGAGTTAATGGAGGAGGATGTCTCGTCGCTCCATCTGCTTTTGAACAACCCATGCCATGGATTCATCCAGTTCGTTCTCTCCCTGCACCACCTCTGCAATTGTGAGCTCTGGTGCAATCACCAAACCACCTTCTGCACCTTTTCAATCCGAATTTTCACTCCAATGCCGTGAGAAAGAGGGAAGTCGCGTCGCGGCCCTGCATGGTATACCATTGCCTCCCAACGAAAGAGGCTGCAAAGGATGGAATGAGATATTTCGATGGCTCGGACCCTACTCGCACGCAGAGAAAATGTGGCCAGAACGCCTAACATGGCATATGTGGATGAGGTCTTCCCGGAGGAGCCAATTCAGGTTCCTCCGGAGCATCTCCTCTTCACTGTGCCTGATAACTGGCAGCCACCAAGCCACTTTCTAGAGGAAGACACCATGGCCACCATTGAGGAGCAACAAGGTAGCGGTGCAGCAGAAGAGAAATTCGTTGATTTCCCCACCTGCTACATAGATCAAGAGATACCGAAAGAACTGGGCTCCTAGAAGGGCGCACTCACAGCTGGACACACCTCAGACAAAGGCATGGAGAGTGGTGAGAACGAACGAGTAGGCATGGAGCAACAATGGGAGGCAACCCCAAACGAGGCTGAGGATAACAGACCAGGGGTCACGACATGGGAGGGTGGCAAGCTCCTCTCACCACCTCCCATCTCGTCCATGTAGGAACAGTGGCATGTCCCGCCACCTTTTCTCCACCCGAAGCACTTAGAATTGTTGTTTGATCTATGGGGCCATGTGACATACCAAGTCCACCATGTCATCCTCATGAGTCAACGATTGGATATGCTTTACGACGCCTTCTCCAATTCGCCAGCAGGTTAGAGATGCCCAACTTGTGTGCAACCATTCATGATGCCAGCAAGGGAAGGAGAACAGGATGATGAGGCCGACATAGCCACCGGGTAATAGCTATGGTTATGCTTATGTTTTGTTTAGTATTATTTCTTAGGGTTATGATTATTCTTCTAGCTGCATCCTGTAAAACAATAGACATAGTTTAGACTATGGAACGCCATCCGTTCTGGTTTCCTATGGACAATATAGATGGTGAACCACCCACTTTTGACAAGGATAACATTGGCTGCCAGTTGTTCCAGTTTCCGCTAAATCGACGGAACAACTGGCAGCCTAAGCATATATGTATATTTTTTGCCACTTAATATAGCAGGAACCACCTCTTTTTTACTTAAAAAAAAAGAAGGGATGTTCTTCTCACAATAATTACGCCCAAGGCGTTGTTTAAGGGGAGGTTCTTCTCATTTTTTCGTCTTCTGTCCATGCCCAATCAAACATGGACATGTGTCTTCATCAACGGTTTTGTCAGTTTGTCTTTATCCATGTTCTTTCTAGGCAACCCGCCACGTCTATTGAATCGTCCCTCTCCTGGGAAACCATTCCAATGACATATATTTCAACGAACATATATTACATTACATTACATTATATTACATAGCATATTTCAACGAACATATATTATATTACATTACATTGAGTTTTAGCCTACAAATTATTTTATATTAAGAGAAAAAAATATTAAATAATAAGAAAGGATAATTATATTTCTAAGTTTTTTTTTTTAAGTAAAAAAGGTGTTGCCTGCTATATTATATTAACAAAAAGATAAAATGGTGCTACAACCACCAAGTGTGCCACCATTTTACCAGAAACCAGCACAACTTGGGGCACATATGTTTCTTCTGGATAGAAAAAAAGAGAGATTATTCCGCCATCTGTCCTGCCAGAAGTAAACCAGGACAGATGGCCATGCATCGTCTTAAGACTGTTTAAGGAATTACAGAGAGCGTTTTTATAATCCTGAACCGTAAAAACTATAGCAAAAGGGAGCCCCAACATGGCTGGAAGTAAAAGAGAAAGCCAGACTGAAAATGACTAAATCAAATACCCGGTGGCCTGTTGTCCTCGTTCTCCTGCCGCGCTTCTCTGGCATGCATTACAAATGGTTGGGCGCACATTGGGCATTTTTGATTCATTGGGGCATTAGAGTACACAACAAAAAGAATATCCAACCACTGTCCCATTAGGAGGGCCCTATGCTCTTGGTCTGCCATCTGTCCTCGTAGTTTGAACACTAAATTCAAGTGTGCCGCCTGGAGGAAGGGTGGTGGGGCACCAGTATATCCATGCACGGCTCCAGTGGAAGGTGGAGTTGGGGTTTCGTCACCCTCTCCTAGAGTGACCTGCGTCCCCATTGTCACTGCCTCGCTTGGAGTAAACACCTCTGTACTTGCGTTGCCCACACTGTTGTCCATGGCTTCTATGTCTTCATGGCACTCAATTTCTGCGATGGTTCCCTGCGAAACCAAATTCGTGTAAGGCACTTCCTCGATATAACAAGTTGGAAATTCCTCACAGAGCCCCCCCCCTCATGCTGCTTCTTGCTTGAGTTTCAAGGGCAGTCAGAGTGTTTTCCGTGTAAGGCACTTCCTCAACATAATAGGTTGGGAATTCATCACAGAGCCCTCCCATCATGTTGCTCCTTGCTTGAGTTTCAAGGGAATTCGAAGTATTTTCTTCCCGCATAGTGCTTGTGGGCTTCCAAATATCTAGTTCAGAGAGTGGGAATTGTTCTGGAGGGGTTTGAGCACTCTCCTCTGTCGCAAATTTTTTTGCATAAGCCTGGGGTGAGAGACTAATTGCCCTTGCTATCTGATGCAGAATGGAGCTAGCCAATGAGAGCGCTTTTTCCAATTGTTGTCTCCTCTATCGCTGAGCAGCGTGGGTATACCAAGCCGAACCACGTCGAGGTTTACCTTGCTACCTAGGAATCGTAGTGAAGGAGGAGATATCAAACGCACCAGAGCTCACAAATGGCGGAAAGATGTAGAGAAAAATGGACCAGAGCTCACAAAAGGCGGAAATATGCATAGCAAGAATGAGTTGAATGTGACCATGCCTCCTCGTTTTCATCGGCTTGTGTGACGGCGGGACATAGCTCCCCATTAACTCTTCCATAGTAAATTCTTGCAGACCCGAACCTTTCCCGCGAGGGAGAGGTCGCTTATCCGGAGGTCGGCGGTAATGACTTGCTCCCATCGTTAATGTTAAGTAGATGGGGAGAGGCCTAGCACATTTAATATGAGGCCGGGCATTGTGTCAGGTGGCGGTGCTATGTATTGTGTCACCCCATCCAGCGCTGAGGCATCCCTGCTAGCAAGATTGTTGCATCGCCTCGAGAGTTCAATACATTTAGAGAGATTGGCTTGCTAGTGGATGAGTTATGAATTGGTGTCGACTCTCACATTGGCCAGGAAGTCTACTACTTTTTTTGCGTCTCTTTTCATGTGAGAAGGGACTATGGTGAGTCTGGGGTGGATGAGAGCTCCAAAGTATTCCAGAAGTCCCGAAAGCGTCCAACTGGGAGATATTCCCAGTGGATGTTCTCCATGAAGAATTTTGGTGATGAGATGGATGATGATATAAGAGTCTCCCTCCACAATGATCTTTTGATATTGATTGTGAGTCACAACCTTAAGGCCTAGAATTAGACTTAGAAGCTCAGCAACATTGTTTGTATTTTCACCCAGGAAGTCTGCCACCAAATGTATGATCTCGCCAGTGTGGTTCTGAAGGACTGATCCAAATCCTATCGGTCTTGGGTTTCCCCTTGAGGTGCCATTGTAACACCCTGTTTCCCCCAGATTGTAAATATAACTGAACTGGCCAAGGACTATGGCAAAACTCATAAGTATGAATATGTGCTGTAAATGGACCTGCAGGAAGAGGCCAATAAATGTAAATGATAGTTTGAAGTTATTGCAGAACTGCTGAGAGGGGATGTGCGGAAAAGAGACCACGATGGTGGTGGAGGGCACCTTGAAAAAGGGGTGTTAACTTCCACTGAGAATTTAATACCGTATTTGGACTCCACTGGCCCGGAGAACCAAAAGCGGCTTGTTGGCCTTGAAAATTAATGGCTCGCAGACTGGTAGGCGGATGTCTTGATGAGGGATGGGATGGTGAACCACCCATCCGTAGGGACGTCAGGCCTGATCAGTGCGAGGGAAATCGTGCCACACGCAACCTCGCAAGAGGATAAGGCGTATGGCTGGAACGATTGAAGGGGGAGACGCGAGGGGAAACTCTGGCAATTTTTACGCAGAGTAAGTGATCGCAGAGAGGGAGGATTGCAACCTTCGCTCCTGGACACTGGCAGACAGAGAGACGCAGGTCTCAGGAAATCGTGGTCTCAGCTCGGGGGTGGCTAGTGGTACATCCTTTTG
>ML778044.1:113221-133425 GCA_009831015.1 Picea engelmannii
TCATTCACGACCATTCGATTGATGGAAGTAACGAGAGCGTTACATACCTTGCCCCTTTTCCCTCTATCATCGTGAGCAACGAGAAATTGGGATCGTAAACTCCAAGACCCAAACGATCGAATCTAGACCGTTAGGTCTCGGTCTAATTACCCGTCAGCCGTTGGATCTGGAGAAACTGTGCAGGGGTCAAGCACAGGGGTAGGCGTGCGAGGAAGTGATCCGAGCCATCGGATCTGGAGTAGAAATCCCGAAAACCATTGGATCGGGAGGAGTTCCACGAAGTATAACTTCTAGAAGGGGAGCGTGCGGGAGAAATGATCTGAACTGTCGGATCTTAGATCATAAGTCCCAACAACCGTCAGATCTCGAGAAGATGCGCCGGGGTTAAACCTTAGTGTGTGGAGAAAGAATCTCAGCCATTGATCTCAGCCAGAACACGTGGCAAGAGATCTTGAAGAGTCGGGAATCGGGGAATCGGGGATCTTGAGAGCAAGGGAAACAGGACTTCGAAAGTCTCGAAATCCCGAGAGAAAATATCATCCGTCTGGTTGGAGAGGGACACGTGTCACGAGATCGTCCATCTCGGAGATCTGGAGTACTAGGCATCGTGGCCACTCAAGTCTCGAAACAACGATAAGATCTGGACCGTCCATCGGAGGGACAGGTGTTAGAGATCAAGTACCATCGGCGTTTGACACATCGGGAAATCGGAATTTCCGAGGACAAGAGACACGGGACAGGATAAGTCGTGAAATCCCGAGCAAGGGATCTCCACCGCTGATCTTTGTAGGGCATGTGGCAGGAGATCTGGGTAAGTCGGCATTTGGAGTATCGGGTTTTCCAAAGGCAAGAAACTCTTGCATACGGAAATCGCGATCCGCGATTTCCCGACGCGATCATAACCGTTAACCTGAGGGACGCGTGTCAGAGGATCCCGTAGAGTCGTGGATCGCGAAATCAGAGTCTTCGATGGTAAGGAATTTGTGCAACAGGAAATCACGATCCATGATTTCTCGAGGGAATCAGCACCGTCCATCAGCGAGGACGCGTGTCGAGCATCCAGAGAGAATCAGGGATCGGGATATCACAAGTCCCGGGTATAGGTGTGTTGTGTCATCATAAACGCCGAAATCCCGATGGGAGGTTATACGGCGGTGGCCTTATGGTAAGTGGTCACATGGTCTAGTGTATAGCATAGAGGGCTAATACGTTAGGGGCGTATCGAGGATCGGAGAATCGCGAGTTCTGAGGACTCGTGAATTACGACAACGGAAATCCCGAACCTCCGATAGAAGTAGCCCCGTACAGAAGGTAAGACCACGGTCGTAAAGGCAGTGAACCATAGGCTTGGCCTGGGGAGTTAATGCATAAGGAGCGCATTGGAATTCGGAGGATCGCAAGGCGTGGGGTGAATGAGTTTCATATTTGAAACCCCGAAACCCGATTTTGAACCAGGATTTGGCACCTCGTTAATGAAGCTCTCTGGAGATTTCTCATTTGTGGGAGATTAACCCCAAAACTTTTAAAATATGATAGTGGGTACGTTACAACCATCAAAGTTTATCTTAATAAAACCTGATGGAGGGGGGGTCCATCTTATCGGGTTGTTGGGATGGATTCCTTTTGCCTTCACTGTGGTGCAAAGAGAAATTTTGATATTCCAGCTTTTGAGAATGTTGTTCTCCTCAAGTGTGCATTGTAGGTCTTCAGGGTTCCAAGGTTTGTTGTTGACCGTTTCTCGGATTAGCTTCTCAATCCGTTCCCAAGTGGTAGCAGGTGGGGAAGTTTTCGAGTGAAAAAATTGTTTGTTTCTTTCTTTCCAAATTGCCCAGAGAGTGAAACCAGGGAGAAACAACCAGATGCATTCGAGAATTGGGTTGTGGAAGGAGATCATATCCCAATTCGCAATTGTGTCCTTGATACTGCTCCTATTTTTGTTAGTGCATTTCATTTCTTGGGATCCCTAGTCCCAAATCTGTTGACTATAGTGGCACTTGTTGAAAATATGTTCTAGGGTTTCCTCTTTTTGTTGACACAGGGTGCACATAGAAGGGCCAATAAATCCTCTTTTTAAGAGATTATCCCAAGTGAGGATACGATTGTGAGATGTGAGCCATAGAAAAATTGAAACTTTGGGCCAAAGATTCCATTCCATATCTTGCTGCAGATGATCTATGGGTCTTGATTTTGGTAGTTCCCCTGTAGGTAGTAGGCTTCATTAACCGAAAAGGTACCTTTGGTAGAGTGTCCCCATCATAGGATGTCTAGTCCGTATTTGATTGGTATCTTTCTGTGGGTTGTGCATTCTTTCCAGGCTTGGAGATCCGTGTCCTCTGTGAACTGTAATTCCAATCTCTTTGTTTTTCATTGTCACCATGGCTTGTTCCTATGATTCGCCTTCCAAATATCTCTGACTCTCCATAAAATATTCGAATGGAGCTTTTGTCTGAGAGAATTGAGATCTTACAAGTTGCTAAGGGGTGATCGTTGATGCCATGATTCCTGCCAAAATAGTGCGCTTTCTCCATTCCTGACTTCCTAGAAGGCATGCTTTTGAATGAGAGGTCGATTTTTCCAGGCCGTGTTCCAGATGTTAGAGCCTTATCTATGGTCATTGAACCTGATTAATTGGTCAGCTTGTGTATTTGGGGCATACTTTTGTTTCCAAGTTTGCACCCAGAGTTCCGTCGGATGTTGTAACCATCTCCACCACATTTTGGCTCCCATGACTTGATTAAGCTTTCTCGAGTCACGTAGTCCCAGCCCTCCGAGCTTTTTGGGTTTGCATAGCTTATCCCAGCTGACCAGTGCCCATTTTTTATTGGTTTGGTGGTCGTGCCACAAGAAGTTTATTTGAAGGCCCCTGATCGCTCAAATTACCGAGATAGGCACTGCCAGAGCAGTGAAGAGGTAGGTGGGTAGGGCCTATAGGATTGACTTGAGGAGCACCAATCTAGCGGCTATATTAAGAGGTATGAAGGTTCAGTTGCTTAGCCTGTGCGAAATGGAAAGGAGCAAGCTGTCCCAAGAAATGGAGCGCGCCGGCTCCCCTGTGAGGGGTATGCCAAGATAATTAGAAGGGAGGGAGCTCTTAGGTATTCCTAAAAGTCTGGAAAGAAATATGGTTTTGTACTGTAATTCGCGTATTGAAAAAGTGGAGCTTAGATTTTTCCAGGTTTAAGAGCATGCATGAGGCTTCCGTAAAGTCAGAGAGAATGGAGTTTAGCTTGGTGGCTTCATGATCTATGGGAGTATTCATTAGTAAGGTGTCGTCAACAAACTGACTGTGCGAAAGTGTTGGATGGATGTTATGTAGGGGCAGGCCTTTGAGGGAGCCCTCCAGAATTGCCGCCTTGATGTAGCGCTCTAGACCTTCGGCCATGAGCACAAAGAGAAAGGGAGATAAAGCGTCACCCTGTCTAATTCCTCTAGAGGGCGAGAAGGGTTGGGAAGGTACCCCATTAACCAAGATGGAGAAAAAGGCTGAGGATATAAGCTTGAAAACCCAATTCACCCACTGCTTGTCAAAACCAAAGGACTCCAGCATGGAGCGTAAGTACTACTAGCTTACTTTATCAAAAGATTTTGAGAGGTCGAGTTTGATGAGCATACCTGGTATCTTGGTTGTTTTCAGCGAGTGGATCACCTCATTAGCCAAAATAACACTGTCCATAATTTGTCTCCCTTCCACATTGTCGGCTTGCCCTTTGGAGATGATGAAGGGTAGGATTGGCTTGAAGTGACTGGCGATGACTTTTGTGATGATTTTGTAGATGACATTGTAGAGGTCTATTGGTCTGAACTGCCTGGGATGAGTGACTCGCTCCTCCTTAAGGATGAGAGTGAGAAAAATTACGTTGTGTGCAAATAGTACCTGGCCTGACGTTCTGGATTCTTCGACAACCAGCTAGACCTCTTCCTTAATTAGATCCCATTAGTGATGGAAGAAGTTTTTGAGAAAGCTATCCGGGCGAGGTGATTTTCCCTGGGGCATTTCCTTTACAGCTAGGTCCACTTCAGCTTGAGTGATGGGGCATAGAAGTGCTTCATTCTTCTCAGGGGTGACCAGTGAGGGTATGTGACTCATTATTTTCTGGATTGCTTCTGCACTGTTCTCATTGGTTTCCTTGAGAAGGTCTTTGTAGTATGTGTTAAGCTCCTCGGTGATTTGGTCATGTTCCCTTATAGGAATGCCTTGAGCATCCTCCAGTGGAGTAATGCGGTTGATGTATTTGTAGTGAACCATTGCTCTATGGAAGAATTTTGTATTTCGCTCGCCCTCTCTAAGCCATTGAGCTCTGGACTTTTGATGCCATAGAATTTCTTCTTTCTTTTTCCGTTCCTCCATTTCTGCTTAGAGTTCCTCTTCTTCTTTCATTAGATCTGGGGTTCATCTTCCTGAGATGAAGATTCGTTGCAGGTCTTTGAGCTTGTGTTCAATTTCCTGTTGTCGTTGGAAAATATTTCCAAAGGTGGATTTGTTCCAGATCTTCAGTTGTTTCTTGAAGTTTTTGAGGCGCTACTGGAATTTGTAGATGTGAGTTCCATGGTCAACTTCAGCCTGGGTCCACCAGGTTTGTGCCAGCTAATGAAAGTCTGAGTGAGAAAGCCATAACTTTTCAAAGCGGAAGGGTTTGGGTCTGGGGATGTTGCCAGGATCCAGACAGAAGACAATAGGCCAATGATCCGATCTTGATTTTGGCATTATGTTGGCTTCCATTGCAGGGCCTCCCTCAAGAAGGGTTTATGTGACTAGGAAGCGGTCTAAACGACAAGCTACATTCTGGTGGCCAGAGCGTCGATTGGGCCAGGTGAAAATTCCATTTCAGGTTTCAATATCCACTAAGTTTAACTGATCTATAATGGTTTTGAACTTACCACTCTCTTTCTCCAGCCTTTTGGTTCCTCTAGTTTTCTCCTCAAGAGTTAGGATCATGTTGAAGTCACCGCCCATTACCCAATTGGGCGTATTCAGCAGTGTTTTGACATGCTGTAGTTTTTGTATGAAGCTTTCCTTGTCTTGTGCGCTCTGTGGTCCATAGATGTTTGTGATGGCTCCTTCCTTGGTAGATCCTGTTACTATGAAGTAAGTCGTGAGTGTGCCTGTCGTGGAGAAGGGTTGTTTCAGTGTGACTGTATGAGGGTTCCAAAGAATGGCTAACCCTCCGGAGGCTCCCATGGAGTCTTGATGGAAGAAGTCGCAGCCCCTCTAGCTTCTTTGGAAAATGGTTTTAGCTTTTAGTCTTGCACATTTTGTCTCTTGTAATAGTAGAACATCTGGATTTTCAAATTTGACGCAGTCTCGGAGGATCCTTTGCTTGGATCTACCATTGAGCCCTCAGATGTTCCATGTGATTATCTTCATCATGAGGAATGAGGGGGGGGTGGAGGTATCCCTCCGAGAGCCTTTGAATCTGTCCCGAGTTAAACATTAGGTGAAATGTACTTTAATATTTTAAGTGATTCATTTTGGAGGGATTGAATCGTGACCCTTGATCTTGCAAAGGCAAGATTAGATCTTGGCGTTTAGATTTAGGGTTGGGGAAGGTGAAAAGACACTTTGGAGGGAAATTGTCATTTTCATATTTATAGAAGAATGCATTGGGTAGTGTGCAAGACACATTGAGAGAAGAAGAGTGAGAGAGATATTTTTGAGGAGAGTTTGGAGAGGAATGTGAGCAGAAAGAGTTGCAACATTTCCCAAGAGAACTTGGGTGCAAATCCCAAGGAGGAATTTTTTGTTTTGGAGTGCTATTGATTTATTTGCTGGACAGGTCGTACTGTATGGGTCCGTACAGACCGTACAACAACAAACATTGGCATGAAAATTGAGGCAAGAGGTGGCATGGTTTTCAAGTTAGTTTTCTGATTTTTCTGAAGGAGGTTGATCGTACGGACAACAATGTATAACAGTCTATTGTGGGCACATTTCCAAAGGTGTTGTTTCGACAAATACGTACAGTTGTATGGACTGTGGCACAAAAATCGAGGCATATTTTGGTGGCATAGATTTTGTGCTATAACTGGTTTTTCTCTTGGCTGGAAAAGTACTGTGGTTGTTGATAAATCTTTCCTAAAACTAATAGAATCTCTCTCTCTCTCTTTGGGTTTCCCCACATTGGGGTTTTCCCTGGCATTTTCCTAAATTTCTAAATTATTCATGGGTGATTGAATGCTGTTTATTATGTTTATTTTTGCTGCATAATTACTTAGCAATGTGTATTTCTATTGATGGAAATTTTTGAATGTGGATTTTAGACATTTCAGAGTTCATGCAAGAAAATTATCTCTAGGTTTCTAAGTGTATGACAAAATATTATATTGTTGATTTTCGTCATTAAAATTTACATGGTATCAGAGCTTGGGCTCTGAGTGACAGTGAACAGTGAGATTTTTGGGCAAGGTTGAAGGGGGGAATTTTTTTATTATTTTCCTTGCGCTGTGACAGGGAATATTGCTGCATGTATTAGATTTGAGGATCGGTTGGATGGAATTTCCAACTATTTGCAGTGGAAGGTCCAGATGTTATTTGTTCTCAAGGAGAACAAGATTTGGAACTATGTTAGTTTTGTTGTTGTGGTTCCCGCAATAGATTCTACTGCTTTGGATTTGCATGAGGTCAAAGAGGCCAAAGCTCAGAGGATTATTCTGGATGGGGTGAAGGATCACCTTATCCCACACTTGGATGAGAAGAAGACAACCAAAGAGATTTGGGATGCACTTAAGAAATTATTTGAGGCAAAGAATGAGAACTGGAACATGGCCTTGAAGGATAATTTGTATGATACCAAGATGGGTAGGGAGGAGAGTGTTTCTTCTTATCTTACCTGAGTAGCTCAAGTGAAAGATGAGTTGGTTGTTGTTGGAGAGGTCATATCGGATTCAGAGTTGGTGATGATAGCCTTGAAAGACTTAAGAAAAGAATGGGAAGTCTTCATGAAGTGTGTGATGGGTTGTGAGAATCTTCCATATTGGAGCAGGTTGTGGGACGATTTCACTCAGGAGGAGATCCGGGAAGGATCTCAGAGCAGTGGAAATTAGACAGATGGAGCTAATGAGAATGTTTCTCTTATTGCAAAGAGCAAGAAGAAAGGAAGTTACGAGAGGGACTTGAGTAAAGTCAGATGTTATTGTTGTAACTAGTTGGATCCCTTGTTTCTCATTGTCCTGAGAAGAAGAAGAAGAAGAAGGAACCAGAGGGGCCTGAGACAACTGCTACAACATCCATGGAGGACTTTGCTTCCAAGTATGACAAGGAATTTTCTTTGGTTGCCCTAGTTTCTAGTGTCGATAGCAGAGGATTTGGAGGTGATATCAGATGGATTATGGATAGTGGAGCCTCTGGCCACATGACGGGAATCTGACGAGTATTCCTTAATATTACAGAGATAGGTCATGACTGACAAGTGGTAAATAAAGGTGGTATGGCACGAGTTGTACGTGGAGTTGCAAGGGTTAGACTCCAACTCGAGTATGGAGGATTCCTGGAGCTTGATGGAGTTCTCTTTGTTTCAGGGTTGAGGGTTAAATTTCTCTCAGTCTCAGCCTTGGAGGATGTATGATATTGTACATTGTTCAAGAGGGAACATGTCTTTATATATAGGGAGGGAGTGGACCCGGTGGAACTGCATCTGATTGGTGATCGGGTGGACAACTTGTATATGTTGCGAGGAAACCTTAAGTGTATGATACAACGTCAGATTAGGAGCATGAGGAGGCTCCTTAGACTGCGGTGGACCCAAGGATTCAGTCTTGCATTCAGAGAGAAGAGAGCGAGCCTCTTCTAAGCACCGACAAAAGGCTCAACTAGTGTGATCGAACTAATTCTTAGGGCGGAGTGGATTCTCCAATGAGCTCAGGGTTTCGGGTAGCTTTCAGGAGAAGATCTTCTAGTTCGAGTTTTGTGCAAGTGTTGAGGTTAGCTCCAGGTTTAGAGGGAGCTCCTATAGAGCACAGTGTGATGGGACCAGATGATGGAGATGGAAGCGAGTACATCCCTCACTAAGACATGCAGTGCTACTGGTTTATTTGTTGGACATGCTATAATGTATGGATCCGTATAGGCCATACAACTACAAACTTTGGCATGAAAATCGAGACAAGAGGTGGCATAGTTTTCAAGACAATTTTTCTGAGTTTTCTGAAGGAGGTCAATCATACGAACAACAAGGTACAATAGTTTGTTGTGGAAAATTTTACCAAGGTGTTAGCAAATCCGTACAGTTGTACGGACTGTGGCATGAAAATCAAGGCAGATTTTGGTGGGACAGATTTTGTGTTGTAAGTGGTTTTTCTCTTGGCTGGAAAAGTATGGTGGTTGTTGATAAATCTTTCCTAAAACTAATAGAATATCTCTCTCTCTTTGGGTTTCCCCACATTGGGGTTTTCAGTGATTGAATGTTGTTCATTGTGTTTATTTCTGCTCCATAATTACTTAGTAATGCGTACTGCTTATGGAAATTTCTGAATGTGGATTTTCAACATTTCAGAGTTCTTGCAAGATAGTTATCTCTAGGTTGCTAAGTGTACGGCCTTTTAAAATATTTTTATTATTAAGTATACAAATTCATAGCTTTATCCTCAAAGCTTAAACCTTAACCTTACATTCAACAATATTTTTATTGCTTTCATTAAAAAATCACCTAGCCAACAACCACCTTTTAAAATATTTTTTCGTTAATCATACAAATTGATAGCTGCTCAGAAGAGGAGGGCAGACAGCTCCGACTCAGAGCTGCTCAGATAGCTCAAATGTTGTCCAACGAAAGCAAAAACCTTCAGACTCTCATTGAACGCCTCACACATAAACAATTAGATGGATTATTATTAAAGCCATGACGGATTATTCCGTCCGTGAGATTTCGAAAGGTTAGCATCAATTAAAATGTTCGTTTTTTTTTTTGTACTTTTTTGGCACTATTTTTCACTATTTTGAGTCTGTGTTTTTGCGTAACGACCACAAAATACTATTCTAGCATACTGCAGCCCAAAGCGTATGCAAAGGCTGGGCTGCATGAATGGCAGTATAGGAGTGCATATACACAGTCGCTGCGCTGCATATACACTGTGATGTTATATCCCGTTAAGCTGCATTATGTGTGACATTCAGCTTTAAATGTAAGTAGCATTAATGGTGGTATATGTAGATATAATATTGTTTGTTATTTCACTTCACTAAGTTGTATTATGATGTATATTTCACTTGACTAAGTTGTATTATGGTGTATATACATTTTATAGCTTATCACAGGATACTTTTGATAATTTTTTTAATTTAATGAATATTTAAAAAAATTAATGTAAAAGTTTTATTTATTAATCAAAATTTAAAAATAAATAAATATTTAATATTTAATATGACTCCATTTCGAGTGGTCCATAAAATAAAGTGTATATACATGTTATATGACTCCATTTAGAGTGGTCCATAAATGAAAATAAAGACTAAAAATATTTAATATGGTAAAAAACTAAATACATATATGAAAATAAAGAATGTGTCTTTTCTTTCAATGCCAAATCGATTTTCTTTCAAGAGAATTGGGAAATGAATAATTATTCCGAATGCTATCCTTGGCTTCGGTTGGTAGAAGTTCATGAAAGGTTTCTCAAGCCCTTCATGTTTAAAAGTGTTTCATTTATATATAAAAAAATGTCATTCAATGTAATATTGATTTTCTTCCAAGAGAAATGGGAAATGAATAATTATACCTAAAGTTAACCTTCACATGAGTTTGTGGAAGCTCATGAAAGGTTTCTTAATCCCTTCATGTTTGAAAGTGTTTTCCTTATATATAACAAATTTTTATCCTCATGTAAATCTATGCCCTTTGTTGTAGTGTCTAATTCCATTTATACTCTATATAATGGAACTAAAAACATTTTTTGAGACTTTTTGAAGATTTGAAGATAATGATTGTCAATTTTGATTTTCTAAAATTTTGAAAATTTTGAAAACATAATATGTTTAAGTATTTGTAAGATGTATACTCCCTAATTTTTTCTGTATTGAACTTTAGGTAGTTGATTTTTTTCCATATAGAAATGAATTTGAATTCAAAATTGGTAACTATGGTTTAAATAATATTATATTTAATTTAATTATATACAAATATAAAAATGCACAGGGCGCGGACCACAATTTCAAGTAGTTGGGCAGGCTATAATTTGTTCAAGGGCACATCAATTTATATTGATGAAACATCTTAAAAATATCACCAATCTAGTAAACTTCAACAAATGATAATGTACGGTAATTGAGTTTTCATGACAAAATCTAAAGCAGCCAAGACCATGATAAATTTTTGTTTAGAAAATGCATATCTTCCATCTGCTCGAAAATAACCCCAAAACCCTTCATAGACAAATTGAAAGAAAAATAATTCAAGATGGTGATGAACAACAAATTAATGACAAATGATGAATCCTCACATTATCATGAAGCCTACTTTCAGAATTAAAAGGAAAGAGAATTAAAAGATTTATCAAGATTCATATACATTCCAATATTCCCAAGCTACATCAACAATCCCTTTTTAGTATCGTATGGGGCATCTTCCATTTGTTGCAATTAACCTATAAACCCTGGCCCAAAGCTAACAACAAACTTGAGTACATCGCAAAAATATTTATTCCAATAAGTTTCTGCTAGTTGCATGCTAATTGACCTTAATTTTGCATCTATTATAAAAAAAATCCCCAAAAGCATCAATGTGACTATTATTACTTTAATTTTTCATAGATATTATAAAAAAATCATGAAAAAATAGAACTCTGCCACATTGCCACCAAGGCTTGATACTCTATGTGCAAAGTCCTCTGATGTTGCCTAGTACAACCATGCAATGGTTGTGTGGCTTCAACCTCATGCCATATGCAACTCATGGTACCCAACATGTTTGTGCTCAGAAGTTCTACCTTTGTGCTAGTGGGTTAGGCTATTCCCCATTTAGAGGTCGTTAAAGGAAATTGTTGGAATATAACATAATCCACCCATCTAGAATTGTGGAAGATCCACATGTAAATACATTTCCAGTCGAAGATAAGATTCATAATCATACCATGAGAAATACTTCCCCTTTAGATATATTTTGGATCATCATTCCTGCTAAAGGCATGTAGCTCAGCTTTGTACGAGCACCTCTTCGTGGAACAATTATTATCCTTCTTCTTTAGCGAGACCGTGTGAATCTCATGGTGTATCTCTTCTGACTTTTCTTTATACAAGAATCATTTTCTTGGTTCAAACTCTGGAATGGATGCCAATTTTAGACCCTGACCAAGTCGTTTGGTTTGGTTCAAAATGGTGTGAAACAACATGGGATTTCCAAGGATGTTTAACATAAGGTTTATTGGCACAACTTTCCATGATAATTTAATATAAGCTTTATTGTTCCTCTCTCATTGTATATAGGAGGTATCCATCATGTTATGGTTCTATATTTTTTTCGTCCACTAGAGAAAGAAATCAATGTGATCATGTTACCTTACACACCTGAAATCAATCTCTCATTCAGGATTCTTACCTGACCTTATTTCTCATTCGATCCCTAACAAGAGAGCTCAAAAAAAACCTTTTCAGTCTCATTCTACCTCCATCCTTTCTATCATTCAAGGAAGACCCCAACCTATTCTATACAATCCTAGCTAGTTTGGTCATTGGCTGTATTGGAAACTTGTTCATTAATATTGATGAATGAAAAATGCATCATTTTGTTTGAAGTTAGTTCTATTTCCAAGGATATGAGACTTGGTGTGGACTTTAGTGAAGTATATGTAAAAAATATTCACTTTATGATTTTGCTCCCCCAACAGGACCATGTAAATGAGCATTGAAATTTTCTTTGTATTCACATTAAAGTTTGAATTTTTTGTTTCAAATACTTCTTTTTCATTGTTCTATACTTTGATTTTCACGTGTGATTGCATTGCATGTGTTATTTTTCCTTTACAGATGCAATAAAAAAACTATTAAGGAATTAAAAATGCCTGCCCCAGGTTCTGAAGATCTGAATTTTTCATCACAATATTGTGAGTCTTTTATAGTTCAATGCATTGCGTGTTTGTGGAATCAAGATAGTTCATATTGGAGGAATCCTACTTTTTCTTTACCACAATGGTTTCCATTCAGGACTATATTTTGGAATCTAGGCATGAAAAAGTTTGACGCCCTTCAATAAAAAATAATTTCCAAGGATGTAGTTCAAAAGGAAAAATCATGCATTGCATTTAATACAAAGGAAAAATAAAATAGCCATCACATAAGACAATGTTTACACATAAAACAAAGTATTTTTGCGAAGGATAACCTTTATCGGTTTTTTATATTTTTTATTAATTAGAAGATTGGTTGTACAAGGTTTCATTAAACTTTACATGGACAAAATTTTCATTAATTAGAAGATTGGGTGTAGAAGGTTTCATTAAAATTTACATGTACAAAACATATATTTTGCATCTACAAAGAGATACAACACCGGTCTTGAACTGTCAATGGAAAAATGAACTGACTGGGAAACTTTCAATCATTACATGACCACCTATATTAGGTCTCTATTCATCTACCTACATGCCTGCAACTTGCCACTGCAAGGTTGTCCTTTGTGGGTCTACAACAATCTGTTATCCACCTTTGAAGGGCCTGCATACTTACTCTATCCACAAACCTTCCTCTTGCAGGTCTACTGCAATATGCGAGCCACCTTTGAGGGAACCAAAAGCATACCTTATTCACTCTTCAAAACTTCCTCTTAAATCACGCAACCCACAACCTCTATAAAAGATTTGATTTTTTTTTTATTTTTTTTCTGTCAACTGGATAAATATACTAACATATAATAAATTACTACAGATAATTTCTTGATATTATCTAGCTTACCTAAAATTTGTGTGCATATGAACAAACAAGAAGGCTCAAATCCAGAGGCAGACACATATAAGCTACTAAGATGGTCAACGCATGAACTAGGGAGAGATAAAATATGTATGGCTATGAGCCAACTGATTTTATCTATTCTGCCTCAACCTCTTCCTCTATTCAGTCACAAACAATAAGTGTCTCGTTTTTGAGTCATACTATCTCAAATGATCTCTTGATTTTGGTTCTGTATTTGGAAAAAATTATTCTCACATGGAGTTCTTCATCTATGATTCAGAGTATTCAAAAAGAATTGATGGGACAATTTGATATGACATATCTAGGACTTCTGCATTATTTTCTTGGTTTGCAGGTTCTTTAGTCTTAAGAAGGAATCTCCATTTTCTAGTAGAAGTATGCCCTTGATTTACTCCCTCTCTTTTGCATGGTTCATTGTAAACCTGCTCCTACTCCATTTCAATCAAGAGTTACCCTTTCTTCCAACTTCTCTTCACCATGTGTTAATCCTTTGTTGTATCAAAAACTGGTTGGGAATTTTTTGTATTTAACTCATACACATTCTGAAATATCTTTTGTAGTTGGACTTGTCTCTCGGTTCTCTCAGGATATTCATGAGATTCACCAAAAGGAAACACAATGCATTATTAGGTACATTCAAGGTACTACCAGTTTTGGCATTCAATATGCTTCTGGTGCTTCTCAACTTGTGGGATTCACTTACTCTAATTGCGATTGTTCAGTTGATGATCTAAAGTCCACATCTAGATTTGTCTATTTCCTTGGCTACACACCTATTACATGGTCTTGTAAAAAGAACTCTGCAATTTCTTTATCCTTTATGGAAGTTGAGAATCATGTTGTAGTTATTTCTAGTCAGGAGTTCCTTTGGTTTCGACAACTACTTACAGAGTTTGTCATTCAATAGGATCATCCCACAACTCTTTAGTGTGATAATCAGAGTGATATACATATTTATCGTAACCCAATGGAGCATAAAAGGACCAAACACATTGAGCTCCACATGCACTTCATTAGACAACTCATCTAGGATGGTGTTCTCAGTGTGGATTATTTATCTACTAAAAGGAAAGCGATGCAAACCCCCACCCCTCCTAGGGGGCTTGCGGGACCTCTCGGTCTAGGATTGTTCTTCTGAGGATATGAGTTAGCTCTCGGATACATGTTGGATCCTCTTTTAAGTAAACATACCCTTTTGATTCCTTGTGCATGTCCAAAAAAAACCCGCGGGTGATTTACTCTAAGCCCTTATTACCTTTGGGACAAAACCACAGCTTCTAGCCCCTTTACTTCAACGAAAATATCATGTGATCCTGGGCTAGAATAAAACACTTAACTAAAAGGCACTTATCTATAGCTTCGTTACTACGGTGATATGGAACTTATGGCTTCAAAAGTTTTAACCACAACATGCTCCAATTCTGCCGAACTGGTGACCTCCCGAATATTTTTGGGATTGACGGGCCACGCTTCTTGCTACGATCCATAGATGAAAGGAACTCCAATACTTCAGGATTCAAGAGTTATGAGACTCGAAAATGCACTTCCTCACGAATTTCTGAACACCGAACTGGCGATCTACGACTCACACTCCACCCCTTGATCTACGACTGAGATTAAATCTGGGACTCCAGAATATAGGCTTCGGAAGTTTCCCATTCTCCAACACTCAAGTCTCTCGGACTGTCGAATGTCGAACTAGTGATCTACGACTCGCCTTCCTCTCACAGCCAATGAATATGATTAACTCTGAGATTCAGGGTTCGAGGCTTCTCGCTACTAATCACCACAAAACTCCTAAACCATTGAAGCTAAATTGGTGAAGGGAGGAGATCTATGGCTCTCTCTCCTCCTAGAGCCAATAGATGTGATCAAATATGAAACTCCAGGTTTCGAGGTTCCTTTCTCCAAATCACCACCACACTCCTGAATAGCCGAACGCTGAAATTACGAAGGGAAAATATCAACGATTGAGTCTTCCCGGTTGATCAACAATGGGGATTAACTCTGGTACTTCAGAGCTTCAGCCACTTTCCAACACTACCTCTGAAATATTCTGGATAGCCGAACATCGAAGGGATACCAATCAATGACCCTCATTTTTCTTCCTAATCTACGACTGAGATATATTTCCGGACTCTGAGCTTCAAGGAATTCTCCTTCTGGAAACACAAGAACTAGAATCTCCCGGAGTGTCGAATCCCTAAACTGTGAGATCTACGGCTTAGATTCCACGATGGGATCTACAGTTGAGATCCACTCTTCTTTGACCAAGACTTACGGCCTGAGAACATTTATCAAATCTCCTCTGTTGTGTGCTTCTCCTCTTGTTTGGTTTTGATCAAATGACCCAAATCTGATCTTGCAACCAATCCAACAAATGTCATGGCTTCTTCTCCTCTGTTGCAGCTCCTCTTCCCTCCAACAAAGTAATCTCTCAATATTTTCAAAGTCTTAGCCTTTGATCTCTCCTTTCCAGGGTCACTGCTTGCTTCCTTCTTGCACTGTACCTCCTGATCTTGTTCAACACTTCAACCGAAGAATGGGCAAACACCTTGCGCTTCTCCTGCAGTCCGAAACTTAGACTATTCTCTGGTGCACACTTGCACTATCCCTCCTGAGATTTTGACTCTTAATATTCAAAGGGGATAGGCCCTTTGTTCCTTCAGATGAATGATTTTCCCTCCTGGCACTCACACTCTTCTTCCTTAGCTTTCAAACACAGTTAGAGTGTTCTTCCATCACCCTCCTAACACTCGGTTCTCTTCCTCCTAAGATTTACCAACACTTAAACATAATGTTGGCTTCGTGCACTCCTTTCAATTACCTCCAGATTATTGGGACTTAAAGAAGTCATATGTGCACTCCTTGTGCTATCTCTCTGTGCACATTTTCACTCTTCCTCTTGAGCTTATAACTCTTGGAATGCTCTTCACATAACTTCTGAATGAGTTCTTGCGCTCTCCTTGCACTGTATTCTCATAGTTTTCAGTAAATCTAGTGTGCACTCCTTGCACTACCCTTCCCTTGAATTTTGTCACTTCTCTGAGTGTAGGCGCACTCCTTGTGCTCGCTCTATGCACTCCTTGCACTATCCCTTCTGAGCTTGTGACTAGTTCTTGTGTTCCCACCTGACATGCTCCTCATAGAACTCCTGACTAAGTTATTGCGCACTCATTGCGTTGTCTTCTCATAATTTTCTAACAACTCTGGTGTGCACTCCTTGCAATATCCTTGAGATCCCATAACACTCAAAAATTCACACAGATAGGGAATTCTATATATTCCTGCAAAGGAAACATAATTCCACTCATGGAATTCATAAACATGCACAGTAAACATTCATAAAACAAATAGTAAACACATGCTCATTCACATATATAACACACACACGGAGATTCAAATGAAGGGAAATCTACTTTTCTATTAAATCTGAATGTTTTTTTGTAACATCCCGCTCTTGCGCGCATTGAGCGAACTCATTTCTTGAGGACACTTGCTTGCAAGTGATCCGGATTATTATACTATTGGTTGTTTGATTATGATTATGAGGCATTATGGATATGATGATATGTTACTTTGTTGTATTGACCTAGACAGGTGTTATTGACTGGGTTCTCCTGAGTGTGTAGGACCTTGGACCTTGAGGATGTAGAGGCATCGATGAAACCCCTTGGACTCTGGAATGAGTCAGGGAGTGGACTATTAGGGTTTCATTTTTGTTGATATGACATATGTACATCTGATTAGATGTTATGATGATTGATTATTATTGTTGACATGATTTGTTGATGATGCAGGGTGATGATATCTTGCCAACTAGACTCACATGTGGACTAGAGGGGTCACACATGACAACTGGAGGCCTAAGTGAGACGTGTGGACAACAACCCTTCCATAACTTACTAACACTCCTGTCGTGGATCGAACTGTAGGTTAACAATTACCTAGTTAGAGAAGACACACGATGATGTGAGGGAAGACTGTGACAGTCACTCACGATGATTCTAAGAGGCATGCAATAAGGCAGGGGACTTATTCCTTAGAGGCCCTTAGTATCCCACAAGATCACCTGGTGGAGTATTGACTTCAGGGTTTTTTTATGTTTACCAAGTAAGTCAAGAGGCGAGTGGCTCCCTTGGAGCATGTAGTGTGTCCTGAAGGGCACTTCATAAAAGGAAAACCAAAAGAGGCGAGTGGCACCCTTGGAGCACGTAGTGCACTCTAAAGGGCATGTCGCACAAGGAAAATCGAAAGTGGCGAGTGGCACCCTTGGAGCATGCAGTGCGCTCTGAAGGGCACATCACGTAAGGAAAACAAAAAGAGGCGAGTGCCACCCTTGGAGCACGTAGTGTGTCTTGAAGGGCATGGTCGCACAATGAAAATGGAAAGAGGCGAGTGGCACCCTTGGAGCACGTAGTGCATCCTGAAGGGCACGCCTCACAATGAAAACAAAAAGAGGCGGGTGGCACCCTTGGAGCACCTAGTGCGTCCTGAAGGGCATGTCATGTTTTTAACTGATAAGTGAATAAACCTAGATGAACTTAGATTGAATGATGTGTCCAGTAATATTTAAAAACAATTTTTCCCTAATAAAAACGTCGTCCAACCTAGTGAAATTAAAAATCTAGGTCTAAGTGACAGTGTGGTAAAAAATAATAATCATAATTAAACATCTGACGAGAAGGGGGTAACAAATTCAATTAATTTATTAAAATCAAATTACTTTGGGCGATTAATTATGAATCTTTCCTTTAAAAACTTTCTAATTATGAACTCAACTAGGAATTTAGTAAAGGCGTAAGTCATTTAAAATGTGTAAGGGAATATTGGGACACCAAGGAGAATTTTTAGGAATGCTTTTTGGTGGGTGAGGGAAATAGGAATAATTAAATAATTAATGAAATTAATTTTTGGTTCAACTAGGGGGATGGATGACATGTGTACGTGGGAGGTTTTATGTTGATTAAATTAATGAAAAAGAAATTAAATTAGAATTTAGGAAAGAAATCACTTAAAACCTCTTTAAAAAGGATGGGTGAGGAGGAGTATGGACCCCATCTTTATGCGTAATGTTATGCTGTAGAAATTTTGTCTTGACTGACTAATCTTGTGGGAGTTGGGATACCCAGCTCGGGTAACAAGTGGTAGCTTGACCTTGCTAGGCGAGTTGGGTGCTAGTTGTTCTTTGGTATAGTGTGAGTGGCTCCTTTGTGACTTGGGGGGCTCAGGGAGAAGAAGAGTACCCCTAGCGTTGGCTAGGAGGTACCGGTGAAGTCACATCGATCGACAAGTGGGAGCTATATAGAGCGCGCACGAGACGACGACTCGGAACTGTCGCCTTGGGCTATGGTACACATGCATTTATTTTGAATGGTTGATTACTTTTTTTCTTGCGCTTTCATTACTATACTTCTATTGTGTAAAGAATAAATGTGTTTTATTCAGCTCTTTTAATCAAGAACTTAAAGTCATCATATCTTTATGTGTGTTGCATTTAAATTGATTTCCTTTCCCTAATCGCTAAGACTGTTTAGTTTTTTTTTATTAATTATTACGATGATATTGTGATGTATCTTTCATCCTTATCCATAGATCATCAGTCCCTGCCTGAGCAGACGAACATGAGACGAATCGACGGTTGTCACTTCAGTGTTTATAGACCTATAGATTCGAATTCCCTGCTTTTTTGTGCATGGATGATGAGCGAAGGATAATTTTCCCAATTGTCTACCCCTTTCTTATATCTGCATTCTGATATTTGTGTTTCATTGGGCTCTGCATTTTATAAACCTCTGTGTTTTGATCTCTGCGTTGCATTGGGCTCTGCATTTTATAACAACTCTGCGTTTTGATCTCTGTGTTGCATTCGACTCTGCATTTTATAACACCTCTGCATTTTTTTTTATCTCTTCCTTTGCAATGGTCTCTGCCTGTTATATCACCTCTGCATTCTAAATGATCTCGGCGTTTGATCATTGTTTTTTATTAATATCTGTGTTTCCACCCTTATTTTCCCATCATTCAACTCACTCCTCTTAGCATCTTACACCCAACGATTTGTAATTATTGTTTGCACAAAAGCTACATCATTTACTTTTCGTTTTAATACATCTGGCCTAGGAATTTCCTCTACAATTTAATATATTTTGATGGTGAATTTACCTTGCGTTTTCAATATATCTGGCCTGTGAAATTCCTCTGCAATTCATTACATTTTATCACAAATTCTTACCTTGCGCTTTTATTGAATGCTCCACCTTCATATTAATCGATCACAAATTATTACCCTGTGCTTTTATTGACTGCCCCACCTATGTATTAATCAATCACAATTTCTTTCCCAACGCTTTTTCATTGAATGTTGCACCTATGTTCATTCAACTACGAATTTTTACTAGCAATTTAATAAATGGGTATGACAGTGAAAATTTTAATGATAACGGGCAATGATTTGGTAATGGTAGCAAATTTAAAGGTATTTAATGGATAAGTCTTGTATAGTGATTTAATGGATGTGTTTGGATAGCATATTTCTCTGCGTTTGAATATCGGTTTATGCATTTTTATGAAACATCGAATTGAACTATCTAATAGACATCGTAACTTTGATTAGGCAACATATAGATAGGTTGTGTTTTCATCCATATTCGTTTCCCCGACGATATCTACGGGTCATATGGGTCTTATGAATCTACTTTGCTTGTTAAGGGAAAATGAGTTTATCACTAATTGGTCTACGTTTTTAGCAATTGTGTATATATGAATAGAAATTGAATATGAATTTATATAGAATAGAATAGAAATTTTATGCGTATGTGTTTTTATGGTATGCATTTTTATCACTTGGAATTATAGAATACCAATTGAATATGCATTTTATATGGTATGCGTTTTTAGCACTTGGAATTATAGAATAACAATTGAATATGCATTTATATGGACATCAAATTGAATTATAATTAGACAGCCACATAATGTACTCATAGGCAACGACTGTTTGGGTTTAGATAGTATATTGGTTAAATAGGAAATTAATAATTATTAACAATGAGGTTCTATATAATGTGAGGCCGGGATATATGGTAGTGATTTTAGTGAAGGCGATTTACGGTTAATATGTGACAGATAATTAATACGTAACGTGTGACAGAGATTCATTATATAAAGTATAAAGTAGATGTTTATAAAAAAAAAAATTATATTTACAGTGCCACCCCATTTATAGCTATTTCTTTTTATGACAGCGATTAGCATTTATTTTATTATTATATATCATTATTAATAGCGATATCATTATCAAATATCG